>CM061241.1:53066399-53603899 GCA_030848705.1 Heracleum sosnowskyi
AGCAGACACAATTACTGAGCTTATATAGCATGTTCAACTGAACAAAGATAAGTAACATAATTGAGACAATTATCATTTAACAATAACTTACATTGTTGTTATTAGGTTCCTGGCGTGCTTGGATGTTAGTCAACACCATGACCATCACTCTCACCAGCTCCGTCATAGTCCCCATGCCTAAAGGATAGTTTACTGACAGCTCATCATCTCCATCTGTTGCAGACACTGACTTTTCCAACGTAAGGACCTGCTCAGGTGCAAGGCCAAACTCTTCTGGGTGCCTTCGTGCATATGCTACAGTCTGGTCCATCACTTGAATCACACAGTCATCTGACATGTGGTAAGGCCTGCCATTGGTGGAAGCGCTAGACTCATCATCATCGTGTCGTCGACGCCTCTTACGAGATCGCTCAATTGCTACAAACACATATATACACACAAATATTAAAAGAAGTTCTGAAATAAATATATACAAAATTACAATAAACTGTCTAATACGTACAAACATATTCCAAGAATAACATATTGAAACTAATTCATCCTAGTCAATGGCTAATCATACATACATTTCCACGTTCAAAAGAATTTGAACTTTCAAAGAGGGACACCACAATTTTATATTCAGAAAATGCAGTCCAACCTTTCACCAAGATATACATATTCTTTAATTGTTGCAAAATTTAGGTATATCCACTACTCAGGTTGCAGGAATGATATAATTACACTACTAGCAAAACCACTGAATACTTGTTCCATCCGTTCAAGAGAATCAAATGATTAGAATCATGAAGCAACATTTGAACTTCACATAATCCTGTTAATAACTGCCACATATTCTAATCCGGAAACAAATTATAGTACTTCAAGTGCATAATGTGCAATTGGAATCTAAATGCAACTCAGTTCATCACATAGTTTATACATGTGTACATACACATTTTATGCAATTTTATTTAAAAAAACACAAAAAATAAAGTGCAAACACATATTATGTATGCTAACAAAAACCTTTTAAAACATTACCACATCTAGACATGTATAAAAATACTTAATAAACCATGAAAAAGCACAACTACAGTATTAAATCACATCAGTCAAATAAATATCCACCAGAAAAACTAAAATATCAATTAAAGCTCATGGAACCGCCTTGTGCATGCATGATATTTAAATGCGGTAAATGAGTGTATAAAACTCATACGTATAATTATAATGTCAAAATCTTTCATGCGAGGAACACCAATGATGTTATTCTTCCGCACACGAACAACCTTGACCCACATAGAGATCGCCGCGTTATTGGGATCCACTTTTTCTTTCTCACACAGCTCAACATATATCCTACAAATAATTTACAATAAACATTAAACAAGTTAATGACTACTGTGATAGCCCGATTTGTCTACCGAAAACACAATCTGCTTGAGGTGGCATCTTCTATATGAAAACTAGAGCCTGCTCTAAAAGATGAGGTTGGCCAAAAGATCAACCATACAACCACAATGCTAAATTTGAGTTAAGATTAAGTATCTATTGATCATCACATGGTAATACATAAGCAAAACAAGTATTTTCCAGCATCAACAATTTGCACGGCCTTATGATTTTTTTTTAAAATAATTTAATATACTTTTATTATACAAATCAAATTTTATTGATAGCACAAAATAAAAATTAAATTACCTAAATAATTGATTTTAGGCAACATCTAACATTTTATCGATATTGATAATATTTAATTCAATTCTTAGGTCTATATGTTAACATCACAAAATTATTTGAAGGTAGAAATCATTTTTTATATATTAAAATATATCAGTTAAAATATCAAAATATTAAAATATACCAGTGAGTAGTGTTCTAAATATATCTGTTGTACAACAGCAAGACATAACAAACAAACTACAATGCATTTGAGTTGTGTTCTAAATGTTCCCATATATGCCCTTCTCAGTATCATTTGAGGCGGGATAAGATAAGCAAAATTACAAGATAAAAAATTTAGACACATAGAAACTGCCTGGGTGAGTAGGTGTCAGCCTAAATATGCCCTGCTGAGTATCACTTCCAGACCAGTGTAGGAAATGTGTTTCAGTTCTAATTACTACTTAACATATCTGGTCTGTTGCTGAAACTTATACAAATAAGGACATATCTGGTCGTCACCACACACATGATTGATACAATACCTAATATACAAACAATAGAGGTGCATAGAGAACACTACAAGAAACAGGGGTCATAAGCGACCATTGTAAAAGGGACCGTCACGGATTGGTCGGAAATGATCGCCATTTCCAACCGAATAAAACCAACCAACAGCTTTGGTTGGAAATAAAGCAAAACTGACCAACTACCGACCACATATCAGTCGGTTAAGGATTCATTTCCAACTGGATGTAAGTGACCAACAAGTTGGTCAGAAATGAGAACAAAACCAACCAACCATCAGTTGGTTATGCAATAGTAGGCCCCATATTATAAACAGCGAGCCATGTGGCGTTCCACGTCACGAGCAAAAGCGACCACAAAATACCGACTGAGTTTGGTCGGAAATACCTTCCACGTGCATTTAATGCACTCAACAACATTTCAATGCAGTGTCGCAATGTGATTGGTTCTTGGTATGAGCTGGCACACGATGTAACAAAAGCAACCGAAGTTGGTCGCTTTTTATAGATATTCGGTTGGTTTTGTCTCCTGAGTAATAAATAAGATATACACCCATCTTTATTATCTTCTTGTTCAAACAATTATGAAACTTAAATTTCAAAGAGAAGAAGAGAAGTACAAGCCAAAAACATTTATAAAAAAGGTTTTGAGCTCATTAAATTTAGGGGTCGAATAATATTAAAAAAAGTGTGACCCACAGAAAAAAGTGGGCCCCACTAATTTTTTTAATTTTTAATTAAAAATTAATTTTAATTAATTTTTAATTAAAAATAATATTAAAAAAGTGGGCCCCAGAAGTGGGCCCCGATAATTTTTTTAATTTTTAATTTTTAATTAATTAATTAATTATTAATTAATTATTAATTAAAAAATAATTTTTAAAAAAAGTGGCCCTCCAGAAAAAATAATTTTTAAAAAAAGTGGGCCCCACTAATTTTTCTAATTTTTAATTAAAAATTAATTAAAAATTGATTTTTAATTAAAAATATTATTAAAAAAGTGGGCCCCATAGAAAAAAGTGGGCCCCACAAGTGGGTCCCACTAAATTTTTTAATTTTTAATGAAAAATTAGTTAATAAATAATTTTTAATTTTTAACCCTAAACCCTAAACCCCAACCCTAAACCCGAATAATTTTTTAATTGATTTCTTGAACGATTCAACCGTACGGATGTTAATCGGTAGTCATTTTAGTGTTGAGAAAAAATAATAAAAAAATATAAAAGTCCGGTTATGCCGCATATTTCGAGAAACGTTGGAATAGTACTGCTTCCAAGAACGGGACATGTGTCAGATTCACTGAATAATTTTTTCAATTGATTTCTTGGACGATCCAACCGTACAGATGTTAATCGGTAGTCATTCTAGTTTTGGGAAAAAATAATCAAAAAATATGTAATGCCGCATCTTTCCAGAGTCGTTGGAATAGTACTGCTTCCAAGAACGGGACATGTGTCAGATTCACTGAATAATTTTTTCAATTGATTTCTTGGACGATCCAACCGTACGGATGTTAATCGGTAGTCATTCACAGTTGGGAAAAAATAATCAAAAAATATAAAAGTCCGGTTATGCCGCATCTTTCCTGAAACGTTGGAATAGTACTGCTTCCAAGAACGGGACATGTGTCAGATTCACTGAATAATTTTTTCAATTGATTTCTTGGACGATCCAACCGTACGGATGTTAATCGGTATTCATTCTAGTGTTGGGAAAAAATAATCAAAAAATTTAAAAGTCCGGTTATGCCACATCTTTATGCTGTCAGGAGTTCCAAACCGTCAATGTTGCTGTCAGAGTGAATATGTTGTCATGACTTGCAACATGCTATCTTCTTGTAACCTTACTGTCAATGATATGACAATAACTTTTATTCTTGCTGTCGGCCTGATGTACTTCTTGAGGCTTAAACAAATGAATGAACTTCTTCCAAGATAGATAAACAATTTTATTACAGCAAATCAAATGGCTACAAGAACATACTCTGGCTGTGACCGTATGTTCTACTTAATAAAATTAAGTATTACTAAACACAAAGTTAAGTTGTCTTCTAAGCTATCACCCATAAATCCTAACATACATGTATAAAGAAAAGTTAGAGTGATCTACGTTTGGTAATTTATATTTTATAATGAAAAACAATTTTAGTAGGACATAACCGACTATTATGGTTTAATATTGGTCGGTTTTGATCACATTTGTGACCGATATATTTTAGTTAATATTTTAATTTTTTATTTGAAAATATAAATAACAAAATATTTCATACAACAATCTTAAATGAGTTTAAAAAGATAAGTACAACAAAAAAATTGAAAATTTTCTTATTTTTTTTGTGATAGAGGCAAGATATGTATGAACACCGGACAACAGTGTTTGAGTTTAAGGTTAAAATTCAGGGGTTTGAATAGGGTTAAAATTTTAAAAATATTAATAATTTTTTTTGACGATCCAACCTTATAGATGTTAATATCATCAATAATTTGACTTGTATGAAAAAAATTAGAATGATTTATCTTTCGTAATTTATATTTTATAACGAAAAATGATGTTTTGTAGGACATAAATGACTAACTAGGGTTTTATATCGGTCGGTTTTGAACCGATTTACGACCGAATTATTTAGCAAATATAAATAAATAATCTTTTAGTGAGCTTGTCTCATAATTAGTCATAATAATAAAATTAGATAAATTGAAAAATTATTTATTTTGTTATTAATATAAAAAAATGATTAAAATATTATGTAGCATAAGCGACCAAATTCAGTCATTTTTAGATTTACCGGAAAATTAAAAATTTTGCGAAAATTTTGAATCACCTGCCTAATTTGACAAAGTATTTATTTTTAAATAAAAATATTTCTTTAATTTTATTTTTCACTTCATTCTGCTAAATTCCTCGAAAACTGCAAATTTTATATATGTTTATTTGGAAAATCGGGACATAATTTGGTCAATATGACCAGACGCACCATCATTTGAGCTCATCCCATCTCAAAACCCTTTTTCACGCCGCTCTCACCTTGAAAGCTCTATATCGTTGGATTAGTTCAAGGTATAAACTGTATCACTCATCTCTTCTCTCATCTTATCTTTCTCGGTGTTAATTGTATATATAGTTGTTTATATATGTATATTATTTGTTCAAGGTTAGGTGAAATTATGATTTTATTTTGTTCTATGTTAAACTACAGAGGAGTTCTGTTTGAATGCTTAAAATTGATGCTCGATTTTGGGGTGAGGTTAAAGGGAACAAGAAGATTAGGGGTGATTAAAGATTGGTTTACCGAGAAAGCTCTCACTGTGTACCTTGAGTGTTTCTTAATCTCTCTCCCTCTCTCGGAAAGAAAGATGGGAGATTTGGGGTGCTCTCTCATATATGAGTAATACTTTTCGTTTAAGGAGTGTTTCTTAATTTTATATATGTTTATAAATGAACAAGGTTTCTCCCCTTTTTCGTTTCTTTGTAATTGATTTTATAATTACGTCTCCGAGCAAATTCTATGCAATCAAGCAAGTTGTGAAGGACTTTGAAATTGATTTTGTAAGATAGTTTTGTTTGCTGGTTTTTTTTACTTGTCTGTACTGTTGAATACTTGTGTCTGTATTCACTACCTTTATCTTTTTTCTTTGATAGTAGCACATAAAAATTGTATTGCTGGTAGTGCTTATAACAGTAGGGAAGAAGCTTATAAGCAATCCAAACACTCATGTGTAGCTGGCCTCATTTGGGCATTAATAAAATTCAGGTACACATATGAAACTTGCGCTAGCTCAGCTCTTTTATTAATATACATTTACACATTATGTAACCTTGCTATGAAGAATGATTAGTAAGCTTAATGTTGGTAGAACTTAATACTGTTATAGGTGGGGATTACATTTGCCAAAGATCGCTTATAAATCATTAACAATATTATCAGATGGAACTTGGAATGGCAATGTTCAGCCTTGGTAATTATATTTATATAATCTACCTTGACTTTGTATGTAATTTCTGCAGGATTTTAGCTAGAGCACTAATACAATTGATTTTCAGGCTTGTTCATGGCATCTCGAGCTGGAATTAAATCAAGTGAGATACGAAGGGTAGTGTTGGCCTTATCATTGAAGTTCTTAGCAGGACCTGCTATAATGATAGCTTCCTCCTACGCAATTGGATTAAGGGGGGTTGTCCTTAAAATGGCTATTGTGCAGGTGCAAAATGTTACACATTCTTAATTTTGTAGTAATCTCTAATCTCCGAACATCAAGAATTAATACTTCCGCCATAATTCCAGTAACATAGTCACATATGCAAAATCTTTTCAATATTGAAACAGTTTAGAACCTAGTTTAGGATATAAAACTGATTGATGGATATATTGTCGCCATTTATCTTGCAGGAATCTCTTCCCCAATGAATAGGCCCATTTGTATTTGCCAAAGAGTATAATGTGCATCCAGACATATTGAGCATCGGGTAACTTTTATATGTGTGTGTGTGCGTGAGTACAATGTTTGCCTACATATTCGTAGCTTATCTTATATTAGAGAATGCATACATAGTAGTTTTGCTTAGATTAAGAAGGACGAAAACACGTGATTATGATAATTCCTAATGTTTTCTTTTGTACATATTTACATATAGGTATTTTAATAGACTATAGATTTAATAAGAAAGACGATAAACATGATCAGATTTAAACCGATAAAAGGCAAACCTGCATGTAAGAGGCAGGGATGAGTTTAGGTAAACTAAATTCTATACTCTAGTATCGTAGCATTGGACTCCCTTATAAATTTAGAACTACAATTAGAACAAGATTATTGGTAAGAATTAATCAAATTGCAAAAACTATATCTGCTTTGAAGTTAATTGGTAACTTAAGGATAAAGTGTAGTTGTAAGGTTTTTTTATAATATATAAATGTGTATTAGGTCTTATCTGGGGACTAATCTCGGTGTGAGTAGTGATATGGCTGAGATTCCTCATATGCTTTTCTGAAGTTATTATTGGTGGATTTGCTTATTTAATACTACTATGTTAACTAAACAAATGGGTGTCATGTTTATTCCGACAATTCCTACTGTTCCTCAATTTCCAACTCTGTGATTTTGTGCCTATACATCTAATACACGGAATTAATTAAACTAACCTAAAGTTCAGTCATAAAGTGTGTATGATGCATGTGTACATGGTACACTAACAAAAGATCAACTAGACACAGAATCCGAATACATAGATATTACCAATTCTTGCTAGATATACTGTAGTAATGAAGTACTTTCATGATTCGGTGACCGATTATAGTATTAGGATTAGTATCTGTGTGTATTTATATGCAGTCATTTTCGTACAAATGCAGAGAAAACATATATTATGATTAATTAAGTTATAACCCCGACAAAATCCAAAATTACTTGTTAGTTGTCGTAATTACTTTTTGCTACAATTTGAAATCTAAAATTACGTGAGAAGTGTATATATTATAGAAGTGTTTATATTACTATAAGTACAAGCTATTATTTTATTTTCTGATACTAATTAAATTATGTCGCAAACCGTCAAAATTAGCTAATTTGAATGGACTAAAACAGAACCACATGGTTTGGTTCAGTTGGCTACCGGTTGATTTGAATTTTCTAAAATCGTCGTGACTTGATCATCACTCACTTGATCATGACTTCCCTGAAACGGATGTACACTAGTCTAGTATATGTATTCACTGCATCCAGAGACAACGATGGGCACTTGTAAAATTGTCATGTTATCACCGTCAATAATATAAATAAGTCCAAAATGCGGGTAGTTTTCATTTAGATGCTTCAAAATTTAGAGGACCATGTCTAAAAACCTACTTGACAGTTTTTCCTTAACGTCAACCGACCCCTTTCTTGTGGCAGTCAGTTGCTTAAGGTATAATATGCATATCCTGGTGTGATTTTGTGTGTAAAAAGAATAGTTGTTTTTTTGCCATATTTATTCTGTCCATCCTTCCCTGGCGTATTTTTTCAACAGCCTCCATAACCATTTAATAGATATAATATCTTGTGTTTAAAGTTAGCAGTATATAAATATTTTATAGATATAATATCTTATGTTAAACCTTAGTTCCTGGCCAAGTATAACAATATGCTGTGAAATTTTCATTTCATTTCAGGCGATCGATGAAGCTAAGAAAGATTACACTACGGACGAGGAAAGTGATGAAGCTGATGGAGAAGGAGATGAAGAAGGTTCTAGCATGATGATGGCAATCAGTAGATGTAGTTTTAAACTATATCTCAAGTAACTATTAACGGTAGCTCTTAACTAAATTTAACTGAGATAGTTGATTTGTGGATTTGTGAACTCGTAGCGAATATTTAGTATTTTTGGTTGGTGGCCGGTGTGAGGCCATACTGGGATTTGTTTAACTTCGTTAATTAATCCACAAATATTGCTTTTGTTAAATTTATTTGTGCTTTTGGATTTATATTTAATTAGGTGTGATTTTTGTACATAATGATTTGGTATGCGCTTGCATTGTAGGTAAAAAAAGTGCGCAGATTTTTCCGGGGTCAGTTTTAAAACTTAACAAATTGTTGTCATTTCTTAATAACATAAGCGATTGAATTCATGTTATTTCCAACCATCTGCTTCAACATAAGCAACCAAAATTTAGTTGTTTTTGACATAACCAACTGATTATTTGTAACTGAAAGTTAGTTGGAAATGTAAATATATTTACGACTAATTAATTGCGACTATATATTGGTTGGAAATACAACTTGTATTTACGACTAATTAATGCGACTAAATATTGGTTGGAAATGTTAGTTTCATTTACGACCAATTATTTGTGACTCAGTATTGGTCGTAAATATTGCTGACTTGGCTTGCCACAGTGGCATGTGGGACCAACACTCACGAAACTGGAATTTTGAAACCGACCGTCAATAATGGTCGTAAATGATTATTATTTGCGACTGTTGCGTCAAAAGCGACCAGACTTTTTACGACCAAATGAGTTGGTCGGTCTTCAGTCGGTTTTGACAACATTTACGACCGTCACAAGTCAATTGCGACCATTTTGTTTGGTCGCTTATGACCCCTGTTTCTTGTAGTGGAAGAAGGAAGGAGGAATATGTTTTCTGCCAAAATGATTATTGACTTAGCATCCTCCCTCTCTGTTAAGGATTTTAATTTGGCTTTGTTGGTTGTGGTTAGACCTTATTGCTATTAGTGTGAGTACACTAGGTCATAGATGGCCTTTTACAACATCTGGGTATGGATGTTACCTTCTTGCATGTTACCTTAGCTATATGAAATTTTGGACCGATTACAACATCATAGTTTTGGTGTTACCATATCAATAAACCCATGTTAGCTGTAAAAAGGTGTTGAGGGCCTTACCTTAGTGTATTAATTTTGAATTTTTTATTTAAAATTAATAATTCAATAATTATTTCACTTTAAAAGTAATTAATTTTTAAAAAATCATTGAATAATAAAAGTAATATTTTTATAAAATTAATATTTTTATAAAAGTAATATTCTGTGAAATAAATGAATTATTTATATTTTATAAAATGTTTTTAATCAATTTATATTTAGAAAAGGTTTTTTTTTAAAATCAAAATCATTAAATTTTGATTAAAACCAATAAAAAATTTATTAGAGAGAGTAACAGCTTGCAAAACTAATTTTAACAATAGATTTAAAAATAGATTTTAAGAATGAAATAATTTAAATAATAAATCATAATATAATATCAAACATATTAGAATAAATTTGTAATATTTTTGTTTTAGGAAAAACAAAATCGGCCAAACAAAAATTTGGTGAAAAGACAGGGGAAAACAAAAATATTACAGACAGGGGAAAACAAAAATTAGGTCAAAACACACGGGGGAAAATTGGGGAAAACATTGGGCGGGGAAATTGGGGAAATTGGGGAAATTGGGGGAAAACACTGGGCGGGGAACTCATCTCACTTTTATTCTCTCATTCTCACCTCTCTTCTCGCTTCTCGCTTCTCACTTCTCACTCTCTGTCTATCTCTAATTCGTGCTGCTAAAATTAGGGTTTAATTGAGGAATTAAATTAGGGTTTGAGGTGGGTTTAATCGAAGCTTGGTGGAGTTGAGTTTAATTGAAGTTTAGGGTACTCGAAAGTGTTTAAGGTATGCTTCATATGCTTCGATTTGTGCCTCTCTCTATCTCTATCTCTCTCTCTCTCTGTCACTCTCTCTCTCTCTCTGTAGCTATATATGCATGTACATTACTGGTTTGATGTGAACTTTACTGGTTTCATATGCTTCGATTTTTTGGTTTTACTGGTGTCTAGGCTTATTACTGTAATTTTTGTTAATTAATCTGATTTGTTCTCTCTTGAATGTTTACTTTTGAATGGAAAAACTGATTTATAACCAGTGTCTAGGCTTATTACTTTTCAATGTTAGTTTGGTATGAACCCTTGATATATTATTGACCATAGATCTCGAATGATAATTATTGTTACTTTGGATGTATGTTTTCGCAATGGCAAAATAACAATTATGACAAGAAAAGCACATATTGTTATATATGTATAGCTCGAATAGTATATTAGGCATATCGATTAGTATATAAGCTCGATTTGTGTTAGTATAATTAGTATAATTAAAACCTGTGTACATTTTAAAACCTCTGTTATTTGCCACATTAGTATAATTAGTTCTTGACATGTGACTTACTTTAGGTTGGCCTAAGTGAATACTAGTTATTATAGTTAATATAACTATACTTGATCAATGTAGCGATGGACGTTGAGGAAAACGCGTGGATAAAACTTCCAAAGTTTAGTGACAGTTATATTAGTGGAATAAAGGATTTTATACGAATTGCAGTTTCTAGATTTGCCGTAGGTGAAGAAATAACATGCCCCTGCAAGAAATGTAAGAACGACAAGTGGTTTCTTCAAGATACAGTATACGAACATCTCATATACAATGGTCCATCTCCATTGTATATGAAATGGATGTGTGAGGTTTCTCGACTAGGGAGCGATGAAGATATGAATTGTGAGGGTAGTATAGATTTTGGAGATAATCTAGACGACATGTTGCACCGTACTCGTGGAATGCAGAATGATGAAAATAAGAACACTACAACAGGAAATGGAAATGATAAATTTTATCGCCATGTTGAAGACGGAAAGATACCACTATATCCTGGCTGTTCAAAATTTTCGCGATTAAGTTTTATCATTCGCCTTTATTCTTTAAAATGTGCGCATGGAATTATGGAGGCTGCATTCGGGGATTTACTAGAGTTGATTAGAGAGGCTTTTCCAGAGGCCCACATACCTTTATCATTCAATGTCGCAAAGAATATCATTAGAGATTTAGGGCTTAGTTACCAAAAAATACACGCATGTCCAAACGATTGCATGCTATATTGGGCTGAGAACCAAGATAAAGATGTTTGTGAAACTTGCGGTTTTTCGAGATGGGCAATAGTGGAAATGAAAGGCAGCGGTGACAATGAACCAAAGAAGGTGATTCGCAAAGTCCCTGCCAAAGTTATGCGCTATTTCCCGTTGAAACTGAGGCTGCAAAGGTTGTTTATGTCCAAGGAGTATTCTGAACTTCTGTTATGGCATGCCATCGGACGAAAAAAAGACAGGAAACTTCGACATCCAGCTGATGCCGAGGCTTGGCAGGCGACGGATTCTAGGTATCCTAATTTTGTACTAGAAAATAGAAATATACGACTTGGTGTAGCTGCTGACGGATTCAGTCCTTACCATACAATGGGTTCAGTTCACTCAACATGGCCAATTGTATTGGTAAATTATAACCTCCCACCTTGGCTATGCATGAAGCCTGAGAATTTGATTCTTTCAACAATCATCTCCGGTCCAGATTCTCCAAAGAATAATATAGATGTATTTATGCAGCCTCTAATTCAAGAGTTGAAAGAATTATGCGATATAGGCATAGAAACCTATGATGCGTTGACTGATAAAAAGTTTAGGCTACGTGCAAGTTTGTTGTGGACCATTAGCGAATTATGGGATATGTGATGTTATTTGGTTGGAGCACTAAAGGTAAATTTGCATGTCCCATATGTCATTATGAAACATCTTCAATGTACTTAAAGAACAGTAAAAAAATATGCTATATGGTCATAGAAAATTTCTAGCTCCGGACCACAAGTAGAGGTTTGACAAAAGAAAATTCAATGGTGAAGTTGAAATGGGACAGGCTCCACCAATTTTAACCGGAACAGATGTACTTGATTTATTGTCGGGGTATGAAAATGAATTTGGAAATGTTAAGAAAAAGGTCAAAAGGGGTACAAAGCGTAAAAGGGATTCCCCTTTCAAAAAAAAGTCAATATTTTTCAATTTACCGTATTGGGGTCAAAATTTGTTGCGACATAACCTTGATGTCATGCATATCGAGAAGAACATATGTGACGATATACTTGGTACTTTGTTAAATATTAGCGGCAAGTCGAAAGACCACTTGAATGCTCGTTTTGATTTACAAGATATGGGAATCAGGAAGGTCCTTCATCCCATTAAATCAAGTGATGGAAAATATCATGAGATCAAGGCTGCCATATTCGACATGACCAAACAAGAGAAAGAAATATTTTTCTCAGTGTTGGAGAAGGCCAAACTGCCATATGGTTGTGCAGCTAATATTAGTCGATATGTTCACACGAAGGAAGGGATAATCTCAGGGTATAAGAGCCATAATGCGCATTTTGTTCTTCATTACTTGTTACAATTTGCAGTGAAAAAAACATTGAAACCTGAGGTTGATGAACCTCTTATCAGACTTGGTGCATTTTTAAGAGGTCTTTGGGGCAAAGTAATCGATTTGTGTGATCTGAAGAGGCTACAAGAAGAAATTATAGAAATTTTTTGCAGTTTTGAGATGATTTTTCCGACGGCTTTCTTTGACATAATGGTTCAATTGTTGATTCATTTGTGCAAAGAACTTGAACTTGGGGGACCTGCACACTTGAGATGCATGTGGCCAATTGAGCGTTATCTAGCTAAGCTAAAATCATATGCATGGAACAAGTCTAAACCAGAGGGTTCAATCGTTGAAGGATACTTTGCAGAAGAATGCTTGACATTTTGCTCAAGATTCTTAAGTGGTGACACAATACCTAAATTCGAGAGCTTTCCACAAAAGATGGAATATCCAATAGGCACAAGAAGAAACAAAGATGGAAAACCTATTCATCTCGAAGAATCTCAGTGGATGGCATGTCACCGGTACATTTTCTTCAATTGTGGTAACAAGGACGTTGAGAGTTTACTTGAGTAGGTGTAAAGTGCTAATTTATTTTAATAAGAATTAAAATGATTGTTTCTTGATAATATTAACTAGGTTATTATTGTAGGGAACATCGAGCTTTAATTGATGGTCATGGAATATCGAAAAGATATTAAAAGGAGAGGGCACATATGGAAGATTTTTGGAAGTTGTTGAAGGAAGAGGTGGGGAAAAAAGATTACCTTTCGAAGGAACTACAACTTCTTGCAATGGGCCCTAATCGAGCAGCTAAGAGGTTCAGTGGATATGTTATTAATGGATACTGATTCTGTACAAAAGAAAGAGATACTAAGTGTACAACACAGAATAGTGGTGTATACTTGTGTTCCTTGACCACTAGCTTTGCAAGTTCAAAAGATCAGAATCCACAGGTTGGTGTTGTTGATTACTATGGATCAATTGAAGAAAAGGATTTGTACGGCCTGACTCGAGTGAATTTTAATAGATTGGTCGCAAAATCTGATCAGTATGTAATGGCTTCACAAGTACAAAAAGTATTTTACATAGAAGATCCAACTGAGAAGACATTCCATAACGTTATCAATAGATTACCGAGGGGCTGGTGTGATGTTAAAACAGAAAACGAGAACGAGGATGATCAGACTGATCTGATTTTACATGATATTCACCATGGTCATGGAATCGGAAATCAAGTTAGTGATGTGAATTGGGCTAGAGAAGACATCCCGCCAACAAAAATTTTCATTAAGACAAAAGTAGTGAAAAAAATTGTCTAGTGCTTTCACTCAAATTTAGAAGTACTTTTGTATTAGAGCTTCTTTATGTATTATTGTCTTTTAGTAGTCAAAGTTAGTCAAGGAAATTGACTTTTAATTTATTATTTATCGAACACATTTTATCGACTGCCTTTATGTATCAGTACCTTTTACGTGATAATTGTGATTTAATTTTGCATCTTTTACTTGTTTTTTGTTGGATTGCTTTGTGTATTTACTTTGCATTTTCTGAAATCAGTTAAGTTTTTTTTGTCTGTTCTAATGTAATTTTCTTCTATTTTTACAGGATGGGAGATCAGGTATTTAATCTCTGATTATACCACATGGGAAAATTTCAGAATGGACAATAATTTGGTGGAAAAGAGACTGTGATAATGAATGTAGATCCTGACACATTTTCCTACTCGGTGCTTATGGAACATGTTAAGGATGATCTCAAATACACTGAAGTCGGAGGCATTTACAAAAGAAATGCTAATGATGAGGCGGGGGAGTGGAAATTGGTGATAGATGATGGGGACGTAGTTAGAGAATCTGAAAATGCTGACCACCTGGATTTGTATATTGACAATGTCGTCGATACTAGATTAGAGCCACTACAGCAAATGCAGCCACATGTAGTCATCCGGCCAAGGCCTAATGTATTTGAAGGTATAAACCTCTTTACATAGTCCCTTGTTAAAAAAAGTTGTAATGTTATTTTATTGATCAATATGTATGGCTTTGATATTTGTATGTACTAATAATTTAAATGTATTGATGCAGCTACAAAAGTATTGAAACATCAATTCGTGACCACTCATCAATTGCAACAACAACAACAAAGAACTAAGAAGTGTACTGAAGTATGCAGTCCTACGAAGTCTGCACGACTGAATAATGTACCAGTGAAGATTCCAACTGAAGCCAAGAGGTATCGGAAGTCAGGTGAAGGTACTGAAGTTACTAGTACTAGGAAGTCAGCAAGACCGATCAGTGCTAGACCAGAAATCAATGATATGATAAGCAAGCAAAAGCCTAAGTCAACTGAAAAGAAGGGTGCTCGGAAGTCGACACCAATCAATAATCAAGCCAGCGATGAAAATGTGAATCTGAAGTCTTCAAGTGTTCGGAGGAAATTGGATTTACATAATCCAAGAGATGAAGATGAAAATACGGATGAGAATGACATTCAGGTTCAAAGACTTGAATCAATAATTTGAATACGTGATCTGATCAATAATATGGATGAGATTAATGTTTCTTTTCATTACGTGCAGATTGAAGATCTACCACCTCCACCACCACTAGAGAGTTCTCTGGTAAAACCGTTAACAATAACGAAGTATGAAATGATTAAGCTTGAAAACATTCGGAGGAACAAATTCAACACAACATGGTACGTTCCTGAAAATTTTGGATAAGAGAATAATTGAGTTTAAGTTAATTGAAAATTTTGGTCGTAGTTATTCAGATAAGCGAGTTGGAAAAAGAGTTATTTATGAGAATAATTGAGTTGAAGTTAATCGTCTCCCTTTAATTTAATTTAATTAAATTTATGTCATTGGATAACAAATTAGCTCTTGCATAATTTTATTAAAATTGTACCAATATATTAGAAAAAGTCTAATCTATAGATTCAAGTTATTTGCTAGTAAATTTTTATTTACCTGACCCCACTACCAATCTTATTTATTTGTAGTTTATTAAATTTCTATTCTCATATCAAAATAAATTATATGTATATATATAATATTTGGTACCTGTGGTGATTTGAATATTGTTTCGATGATTTTTTTCCTAGAAAAAGAAGAAGCCAGAACGTGAGCTAACTCAGGAATTAATTTTCTCTAAAACTCGAAAGCGCAAGCCTGGACGGAAATACAAGACTAATCCTGAAGTGTTGAACTTTAGAATTCTAAGTAATTATACTTTTCAGTCAATCCCTTCAATCCATATTTTATCTTCCTTTATCGATTATTTATTTTTATATACTGATGTTGGTTTATTTTGAAGGAAACGATTAAGAAAAAACTCAATTCATCAGAAGGAGTTGGTGGTATTGAGGAGCTAGTTTCTGGTGGCAAAAAATCCCATGGTCAGGGTTGGCTTATAGGCAGACATGACTCGAGCCTCATCAAAACTTCTACTCAGGCTCCACCTCAAACAGATTTGTACATAGAAGAGTTGACAAAAAAGATACTGAAGGACCTTGTTAGCGACATGGAAGCAAAGCTAAAAAGGAAGGTCAATGAAGAAGTGGATGCTAAGGTAAATCAGAAGGTCCAGGACAACTTGGCCATTGTCCTAAAAAAATTGGTTGAAGCAAACCCAAGCTTGCATATTGATTTGGGTCAAATTTGTGCCACAGTTTCTAGTGACACGGTAGGAGATGGTACTCAAGTGACCGACGGTACTAGCTCTTAGAAATCGACATAACATTACCTTTTGAACTGTTGTCGTGGTTTTTCTATTGCGTTTGTTATGTCTTCTAGTACACTTTAACATTGTAATTACTTTTGTTCTTAACTTGGTGTTGACGGATTTGATGAGATTATGTAGTTGGGTTTGTGATTGGAGACTTAGCTGGTTGTTTATGATGGGATTATGTAGTTGGATGATGTACTTGGTTTGTGTGAATTGGTTGCTTTTTTAATGGGAAATGCTATATTTAAACTTTACTTTTTTATTTAGTTAAACTACAGGTGTTACCTTAGGTACTATACTGATGTTACTAAATGTCTTCATTGGCAACACCGAGCGTGTTGCAATAGGTGTTACAACAGGTGTTACCCTAGACTGAAACGTGATGCTGCACATTTTGTGGGGCCCATGTGTGGGACCCACACGTGGGGCCCACTGATTTCAAAAAATTCTAATATATAAGGTAACATAGATTTGGTGTTGTAATAGAGTGGTTACTATGTTGCTGTAGACTATCTTTGGTAACATAAAAGGCTATGTTAGCCTAGGGTAGGCGACATGTTGCCTTTGACTCCAAAGGCAACTGGGAGAGAAACTAACCCAGCCCTGATGTTACCTTAGCCCTTTTTGGGCCTGTAGCAACGTTATATTGGGTCTAAGGTGACATAGTTCAGTAGTTACCGTAGACGATCTATGGCGTAGTGGTACATTGGCAATATACATTATAATATAATTTTCAGTCTAATATTCTTGACATACATTGAACACATGTGTTATCAAAGTATGAGTATGTAGTATGTACTACTGTCTTCAGCCTAAATCATCACGACTATAGTTCTCCACGCACCTATCGACTCATTGAATAATTTTAGGGTTCTAATCAATGTATAGATACAAGCTTAGACTGTGCAGTCAAGTAGAACTATCTGTATATGTACATATATCAGGTGGCTAACATCAGTGGTATGTCTTATTGTTAGGAACTATGTTGTTTCTTGATGATAACTTGATTAACTTAGTAAAAATTGTATAAGTAAAATATAGCCATCAATGGATAGCATGCGTATGCAGTATCCATAGATGGGAAGCTTATCTACGGATACGACTCAATGTAACATGCCTGTGTAATCCTGATGTACAATCCTGATTTGTAATCCTGATGTTGAAGTTGAGGTATTAATTTTTAGGCTGAATAAGTCATGTTGACTATTAATAGATATGTAGAATAGGGAGGCTAATTTTAAATAGTTTATGCCTTGTAATTTTACATAAGTGAAATTGACTGTCAATGGATAACATAAATAGCCTTCTACGGATATGGACAATGTACTGTCTACGGATAACAGTACTAACTGTCTACGGATGTGATCAAGATACTCTCAACGGATACAACTCAAATAGCTTCTACGGATACACACTGTACTTGTGAAAGGGACAGTTCAGACAGTGCACATGGGTTAACAGACTACACATAGCATGGAAACCAGTATTTCTGGAAAAGTCACGAGAAGAAGAAGCTTTCTGTTTTGTCCAGTCAAGAGTAGCATTTCTATAAAAGACAATCAGCCAAGAAGGGCAAGCTACCAACACATGGACCATTACTCAGAATGGAGAAACAAGGATCTTGACCAGATTTACTTTTTGTATTATTGATTGCTCGAAATACCTTGTAAACTTGGGATATATAACCAAGTGTAGCATTATTCTAGGACTACGAAATCAGTTAGGTAATTTAGAAAGCTAAAGGCAATATCCTTTGTAAATTGCTGAAGCTAGAATAGTGTGTATGTAGATGTGTGTTTATTCATAAACATCACAAAGATTTCTTCAAATAAAATCTCTCAGGTGGACAAAACAATCCACCTGAATTTTTAATTCTTGTGTTATCTTATTTGTTTTTCTGTTCTAGTATATACTGTCATATCTTTATTATCAAGAATCAAAGAATTTATAGAGATTGTATTCAACCCCACCCTTCTACAATCTTGATTCATTGTCTGGGAATAACAATTGGTATCAGAGCAAGCTTCTAACACACAAGAAGTTTAAAGATCTAAAGACATCAGAATCATGGGTCAGAAGGATTATGGAGTTAAAATATCAGTTCTTGATAGAGAGAATTATTTTTACTGGAAAGTAAAAATGCGACTACATCTAATGTCCATGGATGAAGGTTATGTAGAGTGCATAGATCATGGCCCTCATGTACCAATGAAGCCAAACACCTCAATAGCTCAAGAACATGTAGGAGCTCCAAGCACCATTCCAAAGCTACCTTCAGAATGGACTGCTGAGGACACCATTGCAGTTCATAAAGAAAAGAAGGCCATGAATATTTTGTTCAATGGTCTTGATTCTGACATGTTTGACAATGTTATTAATTCTTCTACAGCAAAGGAGATTTGGGACACTATTCAACCAATCTATGAAGGAACTGAGTAGGTAAGGGAAAACAAGATGCAGCTCCTCATACAACAATATGAACACTTTCACTTCAAGAGTGGAGAATCTTTGAATGGTACTTTTAGTAGATTTCAAAAATTGCTGAATGGATTGAAGTTGTATGGAAGAGTGTATCAAATCAAAGATTCAGATCTTAAATTTCTCAGAGCCTTGCCAAAATAGTGGAAGCCTATGACTGTTTCCTTGAGAAACACTCAAGAGTATAAGGATTTTACTCTTGAGAGGCTGTATGGAACCCTAAAAACATATGAATTGGAAATGGAGCAGGATGAAGAAAATGAGAAGGTCCAAAAGAAAACTGGATCTGTTGCTTTAGTAGCAGGTGTTGAAAAGGCTGAGGACATGAAAAAAGAAACCGCTGAAACTACACCAAGCTAAAGTTCTTGTGAAGGTAGAACTGAATCAAGGAAGTGCAAAGGAAAAATGATTGAAGAAAGTGAGCCTTTTAACCAAGATGAGATGGATGAGCTAGATGAACATTTAGCTTTTATGTCAAGAAAATTCTCAAAGCTCAAATTCAAGAGAAACCCTGATGTGTCCAAACCATTCAGAAAGGACTTTCAATCAAACAAGAACTTTGTTGAAAGATCCAAGTTCAAATGCTTCAATTGTGGAATGGGAGGTCACTTTGCTAATGAAATCAAAAAACCAAAGGCTGAGAAGAGTGACAAGAAGTTTGAGCCTGTTGACTACAAGAAGAAATACTTTGATCTTCTCAAGCAAAAGGGTAGAGCATTCATAACACAGGACTATGATTGGGCTGAAGATGGGAATGATTCTGAAGAGGACACTGAATTTGTGAACTTTGCACTGATGGCTGATTCAAGTGAGCAGGAGGCAAGTTCATCATCCAATCAGGTAATCACCACCAATCTCTCTAAGCTTTCTACTGAGGAATGCAATAATGCAATTAATGATATGTCTACTGAATTGTATCATATGTGTATTTCTCTTAAATCACTTACTAATGAAAACTCCAGGATTAAAGATGCTAATAAGTTTTTAAGTGATAGGAATGTCGTTCTGGAAACTCAATTTATTGATTTCGAGAAAATGAGAGTAGAGTGTCAAGTTGCCAAGGATAATTTGCTGACTGTGCTAAAAAAAGAAGAAATTCTCAAAGCACAGTTAGCTAAATACGAATTGTTAGATGTTATTTTAAAATATTTTACATTTTAATATCTAAAATACTACTATAGATTACGTCAATAATATATTAAATTTAAATATTATATTGTTAGATATATAAATCCAATATATATATATATATATATATATATTAAAATTTTATCAAATTATATATAATAACTAAAATCTAAATAAAAAATATTTAAATATTAAAGATAATATTGTGTTTACGCAGCTGCTAGCCACTGTTTTTGGGCGCCTAATATGTTTATGTGAAAAAAAGTTTTTCTACTTTTTATAAAAAGTTATGTATTTTATACATAGAATGAGGTATCTTAAAATTATAATAGGATAAAAAATAATTTGAAAATAATATTAACATTTATTATTTATTGTAATGTGACTATATGTAAAATGGGTGACATGGTAGAGTGAACTTCTTATATAGAGTCCGAAGAAGATCATTACATAAATATTCATAATACATATTTTTATCACATTTTTTATTAGATATGATTATAAATTTTAATTATTAAATAAAAAAACAAAATTAAACTCCTTTTTTTAAAAAAATAATTGAAAATTAGTCCAATAGTCCAAAGTTATTCTACAACAGAATCAAATCTATCCAAAATGATTATACAGCAGAATCAAATTTAAAATCAATGTTTTTATTCAAATTTTAAATGTTTAATTTTTTATAAAGTTTGTATATGCTAATATTCAGATTACATATTTTATGTAAAATAAATTAAAATTATTTATGAGATTCTAAAATAGAATATATAATTATTCCTGATTCTCTAAGATGGTTCTCTCTGAACAATTACCTATGTAAAACTTTTTACATACATACGATATTATTCTTAGAATAAGAATATAAGATAATTTCAGTTTGGTTATTAAATAGGAGTATACTGTAAATTTTGTATTTATTTATTATATTTCAGTTAGATCTATTTTATTCCCTCATATTTATATAGAATAGAATGACTGATAATCACCATCACTATTCCTAATATCTCTCATAATTTAGTACTAGCTTATAACCCGTGCGAAGCACGAGCTTCTTTTAATATAATATAATATTTTTTTATAGTAAAAATATTTTATTATATAATTTTTTATATAAATAATAGAAATAAATGAAATATAGTTTAATTGGCATTTTTATTAAGAACTTGTTGTGTTTGATATTGTTTAAAATGAATTAATAATTGAAAAATATATAAATTTCAAAGTTTTTAAACTCTAAACTAAATACTAATGTTCGTTGTCGCTTTTTTTCCATCGTAACAAAATCATTCGGTCGACGGAAAATATATTTTCGCTAAAACTCATAGGAGTCATCCCTTAATATAAATTTCATAGGTCCGTGGGTAATGTTTATAAAAGATAATATATTTTCATTAAAAGATAATATGTTTTAAGTATAAAAGAAAATTTGTTATTTACTTTTTTTATATTATTTTATAATTTATTAAATAGAATAAATGACTGAAAATCAAAAACAAAAATTTTCAATGTTTCGGCTATTATATAATAGTATTAATTTAAAACTCATCTGATGCACGGATTATTTTTAATAATTGTTATTTTTATTATTTATGTTTTAATATTTTCTTAATTGCATTTGTTAAAAAAATAAGTAGGCGTGTTAAACTTTTTAAAATAATTAAAAGTATTAAAATAGATTTTAAAATAAATAAGTAATGGTTTGCCCGTGATATTTTTGAAAAATGAGGGGTTTAGTAAGGAAAAATAGAAAAAGTAACATGTTTTAGTTCAAAAAAAGTAATTGTCTGTAATTAAAAGTATTAAAATAAATAAGTAAGGATTTGTTTGTGATATTTTTGGAAAATGAGGGGTTTTAATAAGGAAAAATATAAAAAGTAACATGTTTTAGTTGAAAACGTTATTGTCCGTAATTAAAAGTATTAAAATAGATTTTAAAATAAATAAGAACGGATTTGTCCGCGATATTTTTGAAAACTAAGAGATTTTAGTAAGGAAATATAGAAAAAGTAACATGTTTTAGTTGAAAAAGGTAATTGTCCGTAATTAAAAGTATTAAAATAGATTTTAAAATAAATAAGTAACGATTTGTCCGTATATTTTTTGGAAAATGGGGGATTTTTGTTTTAAAAAAAGTAGGTAAATAAGTAAAATTATTAAAATAGATTTTAAAATAAATAAGAAATGGGTTGCCCATGATATTTTTGGAAAAAGAGGGATTTTAGAAAGAAAAAATAGAGAAAATGACATGTTTTAGTTAAAAAGGATAATTGCCCGTAATTAGAAGTATTAAAATTGGTTTTAATGTAAATAAGTAAGTATTTTTCCGTGATGTTTTTGGAAAATGAGGGGATTTAGTATGCAAAAATAGAAAATTTTACATGTTTTAGTTGAAAATTTTCATTAAAAGATAATATGTTTTAAGTATAAAAGATAATCTACTATTTACTATTTTTATATTATTTTATAATTTATTAAATAGAATAAATGATCGAAAATCGAAAACCAAAATTTTCAATGTTTCGGCTATTATATAATAGTATAGTATTAATTTAAAACTCGTGTGATGCACATATTGTTTTTAATAATTGTTATTTTTATTATTTATGTTTTAATATTTTCTTAATTGCATTTGTTAAAAAATTAAGTAGGCGTTTTAAAATTTTTAAAATAATTAAAAGTATTAAAATAGATTTTAAAATAAATAAGTAACGGTTTGCCCCTGATATTTTTGGGAAATAAGGGGTTTTAGTAAGGAAAAAAATAGAAAAAGTAACATGTTTTAGTTGAAAAAGGTAATTGTTCGTAATTAAAAGTATTAAAATAGATTTTAAAATAAATAAGTAAGGATTTGTCCGTGATATTTTTGAAAAAAGAAAGGATTTTTGTTTTTAAAAAAATAGGTGTATTAAACTTTTTTAAATAATTAAAATTATTAAAATAGATTTTAAAATAAATAAGCAACGGGTTGCCCGTGATATTTTAGAAGTATTAAAATTGGTTTTAATGTAAATAAGTAAGTATTTGTCAAAGATATTTTTGGAAAATGAGGGATTTTACTAACGAAAAAAAGAAAAATTAACATGTTTTAGTTGAAAAAAATAATTGCCCATGATTTTTTTAGAAAAAGGGGGATATTTTTGGAAAAGAAGAAATTTTAGTAAGGAAAAATAGAAAAAGTATCATATTTTAGTTGAAAAGGGTAATTGTCCCTGATTGTTTAAAAAAAAGATAGAATTTTAGTCAAAAAATATAAAAAAGAATATACACTTTGGCTAAAAAAGGTAATGAGTTAGTTATTAGCAATTATAATTTTATTGTGTTATTTTATTAAATGAAACTGTCTGCGATATTTTTGGAAAATGAGATGTTTTAATTAGGAAAAATAGAAAAGTTATTATATATAATAATTTTAATATTTTATGTAACGGTTCTCATCGATTTGATCAGAAATATCTAACGGCTATGAATAGAGTGACCAGACTACAAAAACTTTAATGACCAGAAAACTTTCAATGTTTCGTTTTTAATATAATAGTATAGATATCTCGCTCGTTCATAATTTTAGAATAAAATGATTATTACTTTTAACACACATCTATACTATCTATCTATATTATAATATCAATATTTTCTATTATATAATAGACGAAACATTAAAAGTTTGGTTGATCGGTATGGTACGTTGTGATTTTACTTAATTGCCCTTAACTGTATTTCGTGTTTTTACTTAATTAACTTACTTATTTATAGAAATATATTATTAAATAATAATATTACTTATTTATAACCAATTACCTTTTTTCCCTAAAATACATTATTTTTTTAACATATTCCCCTACTTTTTCAAACATGGCAATTCCCTTTTTTAACTAAAACATGTTAGTTTTTCTAATTTTCTTTACTAAAACCCCTCATTTTCCAAAAATATCACAGACAAATTAGTTATTTATTTTTAAACCTATAATATTATAATTATTTTTTAAAAGTTTACTTATTTTAACATGTATACTTATTTTTCTTAACAAATGCAATCACTAAAAATATTTAAATATAAATAATCAAATACCTATTTATAACCAATTACTCTAAAACACATTATAGATTTTTTCTAATAAAGTCCTTTTTTTCTAAATATATCACGGGAAATTGTCTTTTTCAATTTACTTTTTCTATTTTTCTCACTAAAATTCATTTTTTTTCCAAAAATATCATAGAAAACCCTTTACTTATTTATTTTAAAACAAATTTAAATATTTTTTATTATTAAATTTTAAAACCTCTTTTTCCAAAAATATCACGGGCATTTACCTTTTTAAACTAAATAAATGTTACATTTTTTATTTTTTTCTTACTAAAACCCCTCATTTTCCGAAAATATAACGGGAAACCCTTACTATTTATTTTAAAATCTGTTTTAATGATTTTAATTAATTAAAAGTATTTAGCTATTTTAACATGCCTACTTATTTTTTTAACAAATAAAATTAATAAAATATTAAAAATATAATAATAAAATAACAATTAACAATCCGTGCATCGCACATAGTAATAATATAATAGACCAAATATTAAAAGTTTGGTTGGTCGGTCTAGTAATTTTACCTAATTACCCTTATTTCAAAAAATATTGTTAAAAAATATTTATAACCAATTACCTTTTTAAGCTAAAACCAATTATTGTTTCTATTTTTTCAATAAAACTTCCTCCTGTTGAAATAATATCATGGTCATTACCTTCTTTTAACCCAATCATGTTATTTTTTCTATTTTTCTTATTAAAACTCCTCTTTTTCCAAAAATATCTTACATATTTTAACTGCCTACTTATTTATTACTTGTTCTATTTTTTCAATAAAATTTCCTTATTTTGAAAAAATATCACGGGTAATTACCTTTTTTTAACTGAAACATGTTATATTTTCTATTTTACTTACTAAAACGATCATTTTCCAAAAATATCACACACAAATCCTCACTTATTTATTTTAAAACCTATTTTAATACTTTTCATTATTTAAAAATATTTACATATTTTAATCTGCCTACTTATTTATTACTTTTTTTATTTTTTCAATAAAATTTCGTCCTTTTGAAAATATCACGGGTAATTACCTTTTTCTAACTAAAACATGTAATTTTTTTTTATTTTACCTACTAGAACCCTTCGTTTTCTAAAAAAATCACAGACAAACCCTTACTTATTTATTTTAAAACCTATTTTAATATTTTTAATTATTTAAAAATATTTAAATATTTTATATTATTAAAGATGAAACATTAAAAGTTTTTGGTATCTGTTTTTTGGTACGGTAGAATTGTTTTACTTAATTACCCTTACATAATTATTTTTATGTTTAATTAATTTTATTCTCCTACTTTTTCAAAAATATCACGGGAAATTACTTTTTTCAACTAAAACATGTTATCTTTTTTCTATTTTTTCTTACCAAAATCCTTACTTTTCCAAAAATATCACCGACAAATTCTTACTTATTTATTTTAGAACATATTTTAATACTTTTAATTATTATAAAAAATTTACCTATTTTAACATGTCTACTTTTTTTTTAACAATGCAATAATGTATATAATAAAATAACAATTATTAAAATCAATTCGTGCATCGCACGAGTTTGAAGCTAAAACCTTAAACATTAAAAAATATTACTAACATTTAGAATATCACACTCATACCACCTATTTATTAAAAAATATTTTTCTATTTTTCTTACTAAAATCTCTTCTTTTTCTAAAAATATCAAAGGAAAACACTTTACTTATTTATTTTAAAAATCTATTTGAATACTTATAATTATTAGATTTTAAAATCACATTTTTCAGAAATATCACATCAATTACCGTTTTTAAGCTAAACATGTTACATTTTATATTTTGCCTTACTAAAACTCCTACTTTTTAAAAAATATAACATGTGAACCCTTACTTATTTATTTTATAATTCATTCTAATATTTTTAATTACATAAAAACGTTTAGCTATTTTAATAAACTTACTTATTTTTTTAACAAATACAATTAATAAAATATTAAAAAGTAAATAATAAAACAACAATTAACAATCCATGGTTTTAAGCTAGTATTCTTAAAGACGAAACATTACAAGTTTTGGTGAATTGGTCGGTCGGTATTTGGGCCGATTCATGAGCCTATCTATAACCAATTTATTAATAACCAATTACTTTTTTCAGCACATTACCTATTTTATATATTTTTTTAACTAAAACAACTTATCTTGTAAAAATAAAACGGGCAGCATATATATATAAAATGGTAATATTATTATATATTTATAACAGATTACCTTTTTTAGCTAAAATACATTATTTTTATATTTTCTAACTAAAACAACTCATTTTCTGCTTTCAATTTTTTAAAAATCAATTACCTATTTTTTAAAAATCAATTACCTTTTTCAGCTCAAACACATTACCTATTTTATATCTCTATTTAACTAAAACAATTCATTTTCTGCTTTCAAAAAAAAAACAATTCATTTTCTAAAAATAAAATGGGCAACATATATATAAAATGGTAATATTATTATATATTTATAACCGACAGCTAAAACACATTATGTGTTTTATATTTTCTAACTAAAACAACTCATTTTCTAAATATAATACATGCAAAATAAATATACAATGGTAATATTATTATATACAATTATTAATAAATCACCAGTTATTCTTGAAAAAACTCATCTTCAAATTATATTAAATTTATGAAAATATAGATATATTGGTAATATTATTATATTAAATTTATGAAAATTCATGTTTATTGTAATTTTTTTATAACATTCAATTAAAACGAGATAATTAATGAAAATAAAATAATAGTATATTAAAAGAAACTCGGTATATTGCACTTGAGTCCCTTTTTAGATTTTTAAGAGCAAATGAATATGAATTGTTAGATCTGTTATTTTAAAATATTTTATATTTTAATATCTAAAATACTACTTTAGATTACGTCAATAATATATTAAATTTAAATATTTTATTGTTAGATATATAAATCCAATATATATATATATATATTAAAATTTTATCAAATTATATATAATTACTAAAATCTGAATAAAAAATAATAAAATATTAAAGAAAACCGTGCATCGCACCAGATATAAGCTAATACAATATTATTTTTAGAATAAAAATATAAGATAATTTCACTTTTGTCATTAAAATAGAAGTATATTGTAAATTCTATATTTCTGTATTCCTTTTTTTATTCCCTCAT
This sequence comes from Heracleum sosnowskyi, assembly GCA_030848705.1. Taxonomy (NCBI): domain Eukaryota; kingdom Viridiplantae; phylum Streptophyta; class Magnoliopsida; order Apiales; family Apiaceae; genus Heracleum; species Heracleum sosnowskyi. Next base: position 53,093,884 of record CM061241.1, read on the forward strand.
ATTTATAGAATAAAATATTGACTGATAATTACCCTCACAAGTATATCTCATTCCTTCATAATTTTATAATAAAATGATTATTACAATCAGAGAGCCGTGCGCGGGTTCTAGAAAACCTGTTTCAAATCAGGCCATATATCTATACTATATTATTAAAGACGAACATTAAAAGTTTTGGTCGGTGGTCGGTCGGTCGGTATTTGGGCCGATTCACGGGCCTATCTATAACCAATTTATTAATAACCAATTACCCTTTTCAATACATTACCTATTTTATATATATTTTTAAAATAAATCAACTAATCTTCTAAAAATAAAACGGGCAACATATATATAATATGGTAATATTATTATATATTTATAACTGATTACCCTTTTCAGCTAAAATACATTATTTTTATATTTTTTTTAACTAAAACAACTCATCTTCTAAATATGACACATATATGGAAACCAATTTATTAATAACCAATTACCTTTTTCAGCTAAAACATATTACTTATTTCATATATCTATTTAACTAAAATAAATCATTTTCTAAAAATAAAACGGGCAACATATTTATAAAATGGTAATATTATTATATATTTATTACCGACAACTAAAACATATTATGGGTTTTATATTTTCTAACTAAAACAACATATCCTCTAAATATAATACATGAAAAATAAATATACAATGGTAATATTGTTTTATATAAATATTAATAAATAACCAGTTATTTTTTCAGCTAAAACACAATACCTCTTTTATATTTTCTAACTTAAACAACTAATTTTCTAAAAGTAATGCAGGCATATATATATATATATATATATATATATATATATAGTAATATAATTTTATATAATTGTTAATAAGTAACTAATTATCTTTTTAAGGATATTACCTGTTTTATATTTTTTAACTGAAACAACTCATGTTCAAATTAAAAATAACACATGCAAAAGATAGATATATTGGTAATATTATTATATTAAACTTATGAAATTCATGCTTATTATATTTTTTTTACATTCAATTTAAACGAGATAATTAATGAAAATAAAAGTAATAGTATATTCAAATAAACTCGGTATATTGTACGAGCACATATTTTGATATTTGCACTTCAGTCACTTTTTAGATTTTTATGTTAGATATAATTGCTAATTATTGTTTTATCAGTGTTTAAGTACCAGGTACTCATCAGAGTTTACTGGAAGCCCGTCAGAGTTTATTAAAGTCTGACGGGGAGAAAAGTTTACTTTAGCTGTCGGTGCTGATATAAAGATTCTAGAAGCAATATATCTTGAAGATGGAAAGAAGCAAGATATATTGAGACAGTTAAGGAAACGGAACAGAAGACAGAAGCAATCCTAATTTGATATAAATTGTATAGCTAATTTATAGGAATATCAATTAGAGATTGATTCTATGTAGCTGTGTATTATATAAACACAGATAGGTTAACCCTAAAAGGGATGTGAATACTGAATACATTATTCCTATAACCTAGCAGCTCTCTGTGATTCTTTAACATCACTGAGAGAAGAATTATATATATAATTCAGTTGTTGATTCAGAAACAGTGTTCTCAATTGTTATTATCATACTTATATTGATTATATATTGTGTATTCGGCCTAAAAATTGGTATCAGAGCCAAGGCTGATTAGTATATACAGTTTATCGATCCAAACACAAGTATGATCATGACTGACAACTCTCAGGAAGGTTCTAATGCAGGTTCTAATGTTTAGAAGGTTCAACCTACTTCTGTGAGTCGATATGAGACTATAAGGGTTCCAATTCTCAGACCAAGTGAATATCCAATATGGAAGCTGAAGATGACCATGTTTCTGGAAGCCACAGATCCAGAATACCTTGATAGAATCAATGATGGTCCTCATATGCCAACTAAATTGTCTCCTGTTGTTACTGGGCAAGAACAAAAGACTGTTCCAAAAGAGAAAAAAGATTTGACTCCTGAAGACATCTCATCAATTGCAAAGGATGCAAAGGTTAGACATCTACTACACAGTGCCTTAGATAATGTCATGTCTAACAGAGTGATTGGCTGCAAGACTGCCAAAGAGATTTGGGATGCTTTGGAAGTCAGGTGTCAAGGAACAAGTGCTATAAAGAAAAACAGGAAGACTATTCTAACATAGGAGTATGAACACTTTGACTCTAGATCTGATGAAAGTTTGACAGATACATATGACAGATTTTGTAAATTGTTGAATGATTTGTCTCTGGTTGATAAAGAATATGAACTTGAAGAGTCAAATCTCAAGTTTCTTCTATCCCTACCTGAAAGATGGGATTTAAAGGCTACAACAATCAGAGACAATTATGATCTTGCAGATACAGATCTTGATGAAATCTATGGGTTGCTTAAAACTCATGAACTTGAAATAGAACAGAGAAACAAAAGATCTGGAAAGAAGACAAAATCTGTTGCTCTTAAAGTTGAAGAAAAGCCTGTCAAGAAGGAATCATCAAGAAAGAAAACCAAAGGAAAGGCTTTAGTCATTAAATCTGACAGTGAGTCATCAAACTCTGATGATGGCCCAAACACTGATGATGAAGCTTCTGATTCTGAGGATGATGAAGAAGAGATGATGAAAATGGCTGCTTTAATGGTGAAGACCTTCAAGAAGATGGGATTCAAGAACTTCAAGAAAGGAAAGAGATTCTCAAGGAAATATTCAAATTCTGATAAGAGAAATTTCAGAAAGTCTGATGGAAAACATACCAAGTCTGGAAAGAAAGACAAGTCTGAGATCCAGTGCTACAAGTGTAAAGAGATGGGTCATTATGCTCCAGAATGCAAGAAAGTAAAATCTGAGAAAACACTCATCACTAAAGGTAAGGACTGGGCAGACACTTCAGACTCAGATGAGGGAGTCAATTATGCTCTCATGGCAACTTTTAAAGATGAAGCTGAGTCATCTGGAAACAAGGTACCCCTAACAACTTATGCTTATGATACTGATAATATATCTGAATTAAGAATTTATCTTAAAAGGATACATGTTAGTTATAGGGATCAGACTTTAGAAAATGAAAGAATCAAATCTGAGAATCTAGGTCTTAAAGAGAGGAATAAATTTTTTGAAGAGAAACTTGTTAACATGCAACAAGTTCAAAAGGAGAGAGATGATGCTGTTTATGTTGAACAGGAGTTGCTTAAAAGATATAGGGAAATAGAATCTGAGTTGGAAAAAGAGAGGAAAGTAATTAAAACCTGGACAAATTCTGGAAAAGACACACATCATGTTTTTCAGACAGATACTGTAGGCTTAGGTTACTGTGAGGAAGATGAACTTAGGTTTAAAGATAAAGTTAAAGTGAAACCACAACTTAAACCTATGTAATTTGTTCCGGAATACAGTAAGCTAAAGTCTGTTGTAGTAAAAGAAGCTGTTATGGAGCAAATTGAAACTTGTGAAAAACAGGTTAATATTGGTTCAATAACATAGAATAAGATTGAGCTAGAAGCTGTTAAAGAACCAGTAAAAATCTGTGATAAACAGGTTAATGTTGGTTTGATGACAGAAAAACAATTCAAGCATAAGCTCAAAGAAGTAAAGTCTGTCAACAAACAGAAAATATTTAAGAAAAATAGGAATGGAAAAGTAGGCATTAATAAAAGAAATGATTATCTGCCTAATTCTGCTGCTCTTAGAAAAACATGTCATAGTTGTGGTAGTACTAACCATCTTGCCAGGTTTTGCAAGAAGAACAAAGATATTAACTCTTTACCCTCCACATCTGGAGTAAAGAATGATTATGTTAGGGTTAGACCACAGACTTTATGCACACACTGTGGGAGCACTTGGCATTCCATTTATACTTGCAAGAGTTATCATGCTATTTATCACAACTATTATGAGCTAAAACCCAACTTGAAATGGGTTAGAGCAAACTCTGCAAGTGTAAAGTCTGACAATGTTAGTTTAAACTCTGTTGATAGTGATTCCGCTGCAAAAGCTAACAATATTAAGAAAGCCAAAGGATCCAAGCAAGTCTGGATCCTTAAATCTAACACTCAGTGATTGTTTGTGATTGCAGGGCATAAAAGAGAGCACTCTTATCTTGGACAGTGGATGCTCAGGACATATGACTGGAAATAAAGCCCTGCTATCAGATTTTGAGGAAAAAGCTGGCCCAAAAGTTTCCTATGGAGATGGCAACATAGGACATACTCTGGGATATGGCAATATCAATCTTGGAAGTGTCATCATTACAAATGTAGCTCTTGTCTCAGGACTCAAGCATGATCTGCTTTCTGTGAGTCAAATCTGTGACAGAGGATACCATGTAGATTTTCATAATGAACATTGTGAAGTTATCAGCAAATCTACAGGGAAAGTTGTTCTAGTTGGACACAGGCACAATAACATCTATGAAGCAAGTTTGGTAACAAACTCTGAAGGAAAAACTGTGTGTCTATCAGCAAGAATGTCCAGTGAAGAGAGTTGGAAATGACATAAGAAGCTCTCTCACTTAAACTTGAACAACATCAATGAGCTGATTCGAAAAGATCTTGTAAGGGGACTTCCAAAGTCAATACCCAGCTTAGATGGTCTGTGTGATTCTTGTCAAAAGGCCAAGCAAAGGAAGTCATCTTTCAAGAGTAAATCTGAATCTTCAGTTGTGGATCCTTATCATCTTTTACATATTGATCTCTTTGGTCCAGTGAATACAATGTCAATGGGCAGAAAGAAATATGCTTTAGTCATTGTTGATGAGTACACCAGATACACCTGGGTGTACTTCTTAGCAAAGAAGGATGAAACTGCCCTAACTTTGATGGATCATGTGAAGCTATTGGACAAAGGATCACAGTACAAAGTGAAAGTTATAAGAAGTGATAATGGTACTGAATTCAGAAATTCTGAAATGGAAGCTTTCTGCAAGGAAAGAGGAGTGAAGCAAGAATTTTCTGCACCTGGAACTCCACAGCAAAACGGTGTAGTTGAAAGAAAGAACAGAACCCTAATCGAAGCTGCCAGAACAATGCTTGATGAAGAAAAATTGCCAACTTATTTATGGGCAGAAGCTGTTCAAATAGCTTGTTTTACTCAAAATGCTACATTGATCAACAAGCATGGGAAAACACCATATGAGATGGTGAAGAATAAGAAGCCAAATTTGAAATATTTTCATATTTTTGGATGCAAGTGTTTTGTGTTGAAAACTCATCCTGAACAATTGACCAAGTTTGACTTAAAAGTTGATGAAGGAATTTTTGTTGGATACCCACTATCAACTAAAGCATTCAGAGTCTACAATCTAAGAACTAAAGTGATCATGGAATCTATACATGTGTCATTTGATGACAAGAAAATAACTGTAATAGAAGATGAAGAATATCATGATCAACTTCGCTTTGAAAATGAAGATCTATACTCTGATGATGTAAACTCTGATGCAGCAAATCCAACAAACTCTGACGAAGCATACTCTGATCCTCTACTGGTAAACACTGACGAATTTTCTCTGACAGAACAAAATAGAGAACCAGTTGAGGGGGAGCGTGAAGAAACTTCAGGAACTTCTCAAAGTAATGACTCAAATTCTGAAAGAGGGTAAAATATAGAATCAAACAGAAACTCTGAGTCAAACTCTGAAAGTTCAAATACTGAACAATCCAATTCAGGGGGAGCCTCAGAGAATGCAAATAGTCAAGAAGAAAATCAGGAGAGCATGGATCAAGGGGGAGGATTTAATAATGATAATAGAAGCCAATTACCAACAGCAAGAAGGTGGACACAATCCCATACACCTGACTTGATAATTGGAGATCCAGAAGCTAGTGTAAGAACTAGAAGTGCTATAAATAATGAATGTCTGTTTCATGCATTCTTATCTCAAACAGAGCCCAAGAAAGTGGAAGAAGCTCTTCAAGATGCTAACTGGATAACAGCAATTCAAGAGGAGTTAAATGAATTTGAGAGGAATGAAGTCTGGACACTTGTACCAAGACCAAAGAACAGATCTATTGTTGGTACAAAGTGGGTTTTCAGAAACAAAATAGACAGTGATGGAATGATTACAAGGAATAAAGCTAGACTTGTGGCTAAAGGCTATTCACAGCAGGAAGGAATTGACTATGATGAAACCTTTGCTCCAGTTGCAAGATTGGAGGCAATAAGGATTTTTCTGGCCTATGCTGCTCACAAGAAGTTTAAAGTCTTTCAGATGGATGTGAAAAGTGCTTTTCTCAATGGGAAACTTGAAGAAGAAGTATTTGTTGAACAACCACCAGGGTTTGTAGATTCCAAACATCCAGATTATGTCTACAGACTTGATAAGGCATTATATGGACTAAAGCAGGCACCTAGAGCATGGTATGAAACTTTGGCTCAATTTCTTTTAGAAAGTGGGTTCACTAGAGGTACAATTGACAAAACCGTGTTCTATTTTAATTTTGGTGATGATTTGCTGTTAGTTCAAATCTATGTGGATGACATAATTTTTGGGTCTACTAATGACAAACTCTGTAAGAAATTTGCCAAGCTTATGCAGTCAAGATATCAAATGAGTATGATGGGAGAGCTTAGTTATTTTCTAGGCTTACAGGTCAAGCAAACAGATGATGGGATTTTTATCAATCAAGCAAAATATACCATAAATCTTCTCAAGAAATTTGGTATGCTTGATAGTTCATCTGCTACAACTCCCATGGCAACTGCAACAAAGCTAGACAAAGACACAGGAGCCTCAGTAGATATGACAAACTATAGAGGAATGATAGGGTCTCTCCTTATCTCACTGCAAGCAGACCTGATATCATGTAAGCAACATGTCTTTGTGCAAGATTTCAAGCAGACCCCAGAGAGCCACATCTAACAGCTATGAAGAGGATTTTCAAATATATCAAAGGAACCATAACTCTTGGTTTGTGGTATCCTAGAGAATCAGAGTTTAAATTAATTGGTTACTCTGATGCAGATTTTGCAGGCTGTAAGATAGACAGAAAAAGCACAAGTGGAAGCTGTCAATTTCTTGGTGACAGATTAGTTTCTTGGTACAGCAAGAAACAGAAATCAATTTCCACATCCACAGCAGAAGCAGAGTATATAGCTGCTGGTAGTTGTTGTGCACATATTTTATGGATGAAGAATCAATTGTTGGACTATGGATTAAGGTACTCTAGAATACCTATTTACTGTGATAATCAAAGTGCTATTGCTATGACAGGTAATCCAGTACAGCACTCCATGACCAAGCACATCAGCATAAGGTATCATTTTATCAGGGAACATGTGGAAGAAGGAAACATTGAGCTTCATTTGGTGTCTATAGATCAACAGCTTGCAGATATCTTCACCAAACCTTTGAGTGAAGCTACCTTTACAAGGCTGGTAAATGAACTTGGAATGGTCTCTGGTTTTGACTAGAGATACCGGTTAGATTCAAACTCTATACATGATAGATTTTATGCTCATGGTTCTTTGCATGTGTTAACTGTTATTTGTACCAGTATGTTAAAATCTGATAGTAAACTCTGATAGTAAACTCTGTTAGTAATATAGTGTCAGTCATACTCTGTCAGTTAAAGTCTGATGTCAAACTCTGATTGTGATTTTTGTCTGAAACACATGGACCGATGAAGAAATTTGTATGAAGCATGATTTTCAGTAAGTAATCATGAATCCTTCTAAGTAATATAAATTCTGATTTCAAAATGTGCAAAAATTTTACACAGCATGATACTGTCTCTATATTTATAGCATCTCTTAGTTTATTGATCCGATACAATGAGTCTGTATTAGCTGTTTGCATTTTCTCTCATAAATTAATTGTATTAACTGATGAAAAGTCTAAACTCTTAAAATTAGTTACAAATATTTCACCCTCAAATCAAAAGATGCCAAAAAGAGCACAAATTCCTTTGAGATCATGGTGTGCCTAGGAAGATCCAGGAACTTATTGTATGAAATAAGGGCTAAAATCTTTGATTTTTGGTGACTAGTGTCAACCACTGATTACTGGAAAAATAAATTAAAAAAAAATTATATATAAAGGGGGTGAAAATAAAAGATATATCCAAATGAAAGGATATCAGAATACAGAGTTTAGATATAAAAATCAGATTTTATTTTGTATGAGAGTTTGAGCAACCAGTTTTTACTGATTTATTTTGTGGATTTTATGCACTTTGAGATGATCTAAATATGTATATTCAGTAAACTCTGCTATTCACACACAAAAAATACTCACACCTGTACAGTTTGTAAAAAGAGTTTATTTATAAAGAAGGAGGATTGGTAAACACTGATGAACTGTGCACTCTACGCCGAGGTAATTTAATTTTAATCTCTGATGATTAAAATAAATTTTGTTTGTTTCAGGCATATTATGATTTTGAGAAAAGACATTTGTTTTGAAAATTCAAAAAGAGTATGATTGGACAGTTGTTCGAGAATGTATTAAACAGAGGAGAGAGGTTGAGAGTCTAGAAAAGTGTAAAAGGCGGTAATTATTGTTGTTTTTACTGCGCATGCGCATTGGAAACTGCCAATTACTGCTGTCAGTCATTGCATGTGTGCCACGTGTCCCACTCATACAGTTAACGGAGTAAGACAGTTGTGTATTAATGATTAAAAACTGTTCAGTTTTTAATTTTGAATTTCAGATTTATACAATACACACACATACGTCTAAACCTTTCACATCTTACTTCAATTCACATCTATTGTCACACACACATATTCACAAACACCTTTCTACTTACAAACTCTTTTGAAGCTTTTGCATCAGTTTCTTTGTTCTTTCAAATCTTTCAAATGGCAACTACAGCGTTTGTTTCTTCTGGGTTAGAATTTGTTCCAAACAACTATGCAGCTCCACTAAACACTGCTAACGCACCAGAAGCTTTTCATATGATTCAAGAATTTCTTGCTCAGTCAGCGATTGGGCGTGCTTTAGTAGAACCATCAAAACTTTCTGGTTCTCAAATCAAGGCGTTCTGGGAGTCGGGTCTTTATGATGATGGTGGTGAGACTGGTAATCCATCTATAATTTTTGAATTTGAAGAAACAGAGTATGTAATTACTTCAGGAACCATTCGTGCTGCAATGGGGTTTCCTGAGTTTTCGTCATATACCATTGGAATGGGTGATAATGATTTGCTGAGGATGATGCGAGAGATTGGGTATTCTGGACCCTTGACTAAGATTGGACAGTTGAAACGACCATTCTTAAGGAAGGAGTGGAGCTTCTTCTTTGATTGCATCACAAGAACTTTTGGAAAGAAATGCACAAACTGGGATGCTATTCCCACGGACAGTCTGCAAATCGGGTATTCTTTATTATATGATAATCATTTTGATTTTGCACGACTTGTATTGAATAATTTAGGGGAGAAAATGACAGAGAATAGAGGGGTAGTATACTTTTCTAGATTTTGTTAGATTTTGTTCTCTTACTGTGTCCAAGGGGTAGACATTGTTGCTGAAGATGTTTCTTGTTTTAAATTACACAAGAGGATATTCTCTGATCTTATTAACAAAGATGTTAAGAAAGGGGTTGTTGGAGATTTGTTACTGCCTGCATCTGTGCAACAGTTTGTAGATGATCAAGTTAATTCACAAACACAAATTCCTTCTCAACCAGAACCTTTGCAAACAGAGCTTCCTCCATCAACATCTGTCAAACCTAAATCTAGTGGTAGGACTAAGCATGTTGGTTCTAAACCTGCAAGGTCTGTTAGACCAGCTACTGATGTAGGGGTGTCCAAATCAAATGATGAGCCAAAGGGTCATTACAAGAAAAGGAGAGCCAATAGATCAAAAGCAAATGATGAGGATGATCTTGACAATGAAACTCTTCATAAGAGAAAAAGGAGATTAGTAGCAAATTATCTTTTTGATAATGTGGATGAAGCTGTCCAGCATGAAGCTCCTGAAGTTGTTGTTGAGGAGCCTGTTGTAAATGCTGATGATGAGGACAGGATTTTTGTAGATACTGAAGCTCCTGAAGTTATTGTTCAGGAGGCTACTGAAAATGTTGAAACAGTCTCTGTGCCTGACTTGGCAAATGCTGATATAGAGGCTGATTTTGATCAAGATGTTTTATTTGATGATTTTGATGCAAATGTTGAAGCACATCCTAGTATCAGTGTTTGTGATACTGAGGATGTGGCAGCTGATCAACCCACCCAAATTCTAGATGAGTCTCTTGCAACTCATACAGAGATTCTCTCTGTCAATAATTCAATTCCTGAAATGGGTGAGGAGGTTGATCAGGTAATTGAAGCTGCTGTAGAGGTGATAAATGCAGATACAGCAAAGGATATGGTTAAGACTGTTCCTGAAGAAACAGAGGTTTTTGCAAATGTAAACTCTGAGAATGTTGAAGCTGTTGAAGAGCAAGTTCTTGAAGAAGCTGCACAGATAAATACTGAAGCTACTGCAGAGAATGCATTTGAAGAAGCTGCAGAGCCTATCCAAGACAATGTTGATGCAGATGATAATCAAAATTCTGAACATTCTCTTCATGCAAACTCTGGGATCAATGCTGAACATTCTCTTCATGCAAATTCTGAACATTCTCTTCATGCCACTGAAGATCATTTCAAGGAAATGCATTATGCTAATTGGTCAGGAGCAGACTGCATTTTCTCTACTCAAAGGGCTGCTGATTTTGTACATAAGACTGCTACAGAGATTACTAATCCTGAGTTATTATCACATTTTAAGGCGACCATTGTTCAAGTTAAATCATTGCACAACCGCTTTGATGAGACTCACAAGGTTGTTCTTGGATTGAGTAATGATATTGCCCTTAAGGAGTTAGCACTAAAGAAAGATAGAGCTCAATTTACATCTATGGTAAAGGATCAAGAAGAGATTAAGCAGAGGCTAACAAGGGTTGAGAGCAATCAAGCTGACATATCTACTAAGATTGACTCTATTTCTGCATCACTTGAGTTGCTGACATCAGTTTTTATTCCCGATGATGTCAAAAAGGGGGAGAAGATACCTAAAGACAAATGCAGAAGGACTCCAACTTTGAGACTGAGGGATGATTCAAATGATGGTGGAAGCAGGGAAACAGAGAAAAGGTCAAAGTCTTCTCAAGAGCAAGGGCGACTTAGGTCAAACTCTGCTAGACAGACAAACTCTGAAAGGTTAAACTCTGGTAGTCAATCTTCTTCAAGACTTAAAAGTCTAGTGATTTCATCAAATCCAACCACTGATGAAGAGATTGCTGCTAATATTTTCATGGAAGAACATGGTGGTGAAGCCACAGTTGAAGATATAGATGCTGAGATGAAGCTTCTTGCTAAAGAACACCAGAAAAAGATTGAAGCTGGTACTTATAAGAAGAAATCAGTAAAGGCTCCTAGAAAGAAAGAAATTGGAATTTCTATCAAAGAAAATACTCAACAGAGTATACAATACACAAGGAGGCCTGTGATTGCAAACACTGACAAAGGAAAAGGCAAATTGATTGAAGAGCCTGAGTTATCAAAGAAAGCTTATTCAACCTCTGACATGGCTCATGTTAATCAAGATCTAATAAATCAACCACTGACGTTGCTCAAGTTGATGATTCTGTCAAAGTTGTGACAACCTCTGACACTGCTCAAGTTGTACAAACTCAATTAATATCTCCACAACTCCAAGGTACTTTTCGAAGATCATCTAAAGATGAAACTCTGAAGCCAGGAAATGTGAACATTTTACAAAGCAGAACTGTAATGGGAAAAGAATCTTATGATAGATCTGGCTTGGGTTCACATAGAGAGAAAAGAGTGAATAATAGTCCTTTAGATCATACATCACTGGCAGAATCTGGTGTTGGGGTAACTCAAGAAAACCTTGACAAGTTAGAGTCTGTTCAGATGATTTATCACAGAGGAATCAAAAAGGAGTTTCTGTTATATTTTATGGTTGATGGAAGAGTTTATAGAGTTGGAGAAGCTGATATTCATCTAAAACTATGGGAAGAGCTGAAGTATGTTTTATATCTGCTAAGAGTGAAAAATCAAAGTACTCACAATGCTGCTCAAGTTTTAAGAGAGAGAATGATGAAGTCTAAAGTCTTGTGTGGAGCCAGAATTTCAAGTGCTTATGTTCCTAAGTACAGAGATGCTCATGGAAAGCTTGTAGAGATGAAAAGGAACAGTGCTAAATTCAATACAGCACTTGGAATTAAAGTGTTGGAATTTAACTTGGAGTCAGACAAGTCTTATTTTATCAGGCTAGGGAATGAGATGAGGAGAAATAGCATCTATTCTCTGAGAGCTGCTATCTATCAGACTGGAGAGAGTGATCAAGAATTGAAGGAATTGAAGAAAATCATGGTAGATGAGCTAGAAAAGGCTGAAAGAAGACTACTCATTGATTATCTCAGAACAGTGCCTGACATTGAAGAGATTAAGTAAAGTCTGACTGTAAGTTTTTAAAGTTTTCTGTTCTAAGTTAAAGTTAAACTCTGATTATATTTAAACACTGCATTTGTTATATGTTTTGACATCATCAATTATCTATTAACTTGTACATCTTTATTATGCACAAGTTGGGGGAGATTGTTAGATATAATTGCTAATGATTGTTTTATCAGTGTTTAAGTACCAGGTACTCATCAGAGTTTACTGGAAGCCAGTCAGAGTTTATTAAAGTCTGACGGGGAGAAAAGTTTACTTTAGCTGTCGGTGCTGATATAAAGATTCTAGAAGCAATATATCTTGAAGATGGAAAGAAGCAAGATATATTGACACAGTTAAGGAAACGGAACATAAGACAGAAGCAATCCTAATTTGATATAAATTGTATATCTAATTTATAGGAATATCAATTAGAGATTGATTCTATGTAGCTGTGTACTATATAAACACAGATAGGTTAACCCTAAAAGCGATGTGAATACTGAATACATTATTCCTGTAACCTAGCAGCTCTCTGTGATTCTTTAACATCACTGAGAGAAGAATTATATATATAATTCAGTTGTTGATTCAGAAACAGTGTTCTCAATTGTTATTATCATACTTATATTGATTATATATTGTGTATTCGGCCTAACATTTTAAGAGTAAAAAAATACAAATTATTAGATATGCTATTTTAAAATATTTTATATTTTAATATCTAAAATACTACTATAGATTACGTCAATAATATATTAAATTCAAATATTATATTGTTAGATTTATAAATACAATATATATATATATATATATATATATATTAAAATTTTATCAAATTATATATAATAACTAAAATCTAAATAAAAAATAAAAAAATATTAAAGAAGACCGTGCATCGCACGGGATATAAGCTAGTACTATATTATTAAAGACGAAACATTGAAAGTTTTGTAGTCTGGTCATGAAAGTTTTTGTCGTCTGGTCACTCAATTCATAACCGTTAGATATTTCTGATCAAATCGATGAGAACCGTTAGATAAAATATTAAAATTATTATATAGAATATCTTTTCTATTTTTCCTAACTAAAATATCTCATTTTCCAAAAATATTGCAAACAATTTCATTTACTAAAATAACATAATAAACTTATAATTGCTAATAACTAACTCATTACCTTTTTAACCAAATTGTATATTCTTTTTTATATTTTCTAACTTAAATTTCTACTTTTCTATTTTTCCTAACTAAAACATCTCATTTTCCAAAAATATCACGAACATATCTATTTAATAAAATAAAATAATAATATTATAATTATTAATGACTAACCAATTAGCTTTTTTTTCCAAAACGTATATTCATTTTTATATTTCATAACCAATATTTCTCTTAACTAAAACCTCAAAAATATCACGTACTATTCCATTTAGTAGCATAAAATACTAATATTATAAATCTATCTATCTATCTATACTATATTATTAAAGACGAAACATTGAAAGTTTTGGGACCTGTTTTTTTGGTACGGTACTTGCCTTATTTAATTGTTTATTTAATTATTATAAAAATTATTATAATCAGTTACCCTTTCAGTTGAAATGCATTACCATTTTTTTTCTAAAAAAATCACGAGTAATTTCCTTTTCAAGATAAAACATGTTAATTTTTCTATTTACTTTACTAAAATCCCTCATTTCCCAAATATATCACGAGCAAACATTTACTTATTTATTTTAAAACATATTTTAATATTTTTAATTGGTAATTACATTTCCCCTCTTTTTCTAGAAAAATCACGGGCAATTACCTTTTTCGGCTAAAACATGTTATATTTTCTATTTTCTTTACTAAAATCTCTACTTTTCCAATTATATCACGGGCAAACCCTTGCTTATTTACTTTAAAATCTATTTTAATAATTTTAATTGACAATTATCTTTTTCAACTAAAACATGTCACCTTTTGTATTTTTCTTACTAAAACCCCTCTTTTTTTCAAAAATATCATGTGCAAATCGTTACTTTTATATTTTAAAATTCAACGAAAACATGTTACTTTATATTTTTCTTACTAAAACCCCTCTTTTTCCAAAATATCACGGGCAGCCCGTTACTTATTTATTTTAAAATCTATTTTAATACTTTTAATTATTTAAAAATATTTAACACGCCTACTTATTTTTTTAAACAAATGCAATTAATAAAATATAAAATATAAATAATAAAATTAACAATTATTAAAAATAATTCGTGCAACGCACGAGTTTTAAGCTATATTATTAAAGACGAAACATTAAAAGTTTGGTAGTCGGATGGACGGACGGTCGGTACTTAGTGATTTTATTTAATTGCCCTTACTTATTTTTTTAAAAACTATCACTAAATAATAACAATATTTACAACCAATTACCTTTTCAGCTAAAATACATTACCATTTTTTATTTTTTTCTAACAAAATCTTCTATTTTTTTAAAAAAACACGGACGGATATCTTTTTAACAAAAACATGTTACTCTTTTTTTTTTTACTAAAACCCCCCATTTTCCAAAAATATCACGGGCAAACCCTTACTTATTTATTTTAAAAATCAATTTTTTTATTTTAATAATTAAAATTATTAAAATCTATTTTAATACTTTTAATTATGAGCACTTTTTCCGCTGAAACATGTTACTTTTTCAATTTTTTCATTTTCTAAAGAAATCATTATTAAATAATAACATTTTTATAACCAACTACCTTTTCAGCTAAAATACATTACTTTTTCTATTTTTTTCTAACAAAATCCTCTATTTTTCTAAAAACAATCACCGACAATTATCATTTTCAACTAAAACATGTTACTCTTTCTATTTTTCCTTACTAAAAAATACTCATTTTCCAAAAATATCTCGGGAAAATCCCTACTGATTTATTTTGAAACCTATTTAAATACTTTTAATTACGGACACTTACCTTTTCAGATAAAACATATTACTTTTTCTATTTTTCCTTACTAAGACCCCTACTTTTCCAAAAATATCACGGATAAACAGTTATTAATTTATTTTAATACTTTTAATTATTTAAAAAAGTTTAACACGCCTACTTATTTTTTTAGCAAATGTAAATTAATAAATATTAAAACATAAATAATAAAAATAATAATTATTAATAACAATCCGTGCATCACACGGGTTTTAAGCTAGTACATATATATACAGGGGCTTTTATAAAAAAATGTGTTGGGCAGACATTCTCTAAAACTAGGTTATAGCCCGTGCTACGCACACGGTATTTTAAAATTTTATTTAATAATAATATATATAATAATAGTACTATTAATAAATAAAATATTTTATATTTAAAATTAAATAATATGATTTTGAAATAAAAAAATATAAATACAATGTTATTTTTATATAATATAACAAATACATGTAAAAGTAAAATTACTAATCATGTATTGTATTATGTTATATTCTATGTGATAATATGCATTAATGAGATTACCAAAATCAAAAGATCAATTCAAATTTTTATTAATAAAACTTACCATAAATATTAAAAATTATGTTAATGATGTTTACATTTGTATACAAACTTTCTATAATTATCAATGGGTCAAATAATAGATGTGGATCATATCCAAATCAAATATGGATACCAAACGAATTATCTAGTCGGTCAAAATTAAGTTAAAATTTTCATCCAAACATGGATACCAAACCTAAGGAATGGGTTATGCAGAAATTTATAATATATAGATATGCTAGCGCGTGGGGCCCTAGTGGTTCATTCTTGTGAGAGTAATATTTTTAATAAATTTTAAATATATATATATATACTAGGTTAAAACCCGTGCGATGCACGGATTGTTAATTGTTATTTTATTATTATATTTTTAATATTTTATTAATTTTATTTGTTAAAAAAAAAGTAGATATGTTAAAATAGCTAAATACTTTTAATTAATTAAAAACATTAAACCATATTTTAAAATAAATAAGTAAGAGTTTGCCTGATATATTTTTGGAAAATGAGGGGTTTTAGTAAGAAAAAATAAAAAATGTAACATATATTTAGTTTAAAAAGGTAAATGTCTATGATATTTTTGGAAAATGAGGTTTTAAAATTTACTAATTAAAATTATTTAAATTCGTTTTAAAATAAATAAATAAATGACTTCCTATGATATTTTTGGAAAAAAATGAATTTTAGTGAGAAAAATAGAAAAAGTAAATTGAGAAAGACAATTTCCTGTGATATATTTAGAAAAGAAGAGACTTTGTTAGAAAAAATCTATTATGTGTTTTAGAGTAATTGGTTATAAATACGTAAATATTCTTAGTGATTGCATTTGTTAACAAAAATAAGTAGACATGTTAAAATAGGTAAACTTTTAAAAAATAATTATAATATTATAGGTTTAAAAATAAATAACTAAAGGTTTGTCCATGATATTTTTGGAAAATGAGGGGTTTTAGTAAGGAAAAATAGAAAAACTAACATGTTTTAGTTAAAAAAGGTAATTGCCATGTTTGAAAAGGTAGTGGGATTTGTTAGAAAAAATAATGTATTTTAGGGAAAAAGGTAATTGGTTATTAATAGGTAATATTATTATTTAACTAGGTTATTAAGCCGCGCTTCACAGCGGCTTTGTGATAATTTCTCTAATTTTTTTAAAAAATATTTAGATAAACTGATATTTGTAAAAGAAAATTAAGATTTCTATTGAATTCTATGTTTCTTCTCGATCGATTATTTACCGAAATTTCGAATATATATAGAAAAGTGCAATTATTTAATATTTTTCATTGTTTCACAATTATATCAAATATTAGTATATTCAAACCATTTTTAGTTTCCTCAAAATTCATATTCAAACATTTATTTTGAAATACATACATAATATAGTATCAACATTAAATCCTACCATATAATATGCTTCTTCTAAAGGATTGCTCTATTGTTAAACATGTTTGATCCCGCTTTCTCGTAATTTTAACGAATCTAAACAGATAATAAATTAACTTACGAAATAAATTACGTCATCTATTAATCAATTTTATTATACCATAAAATTTAATGTACATAGTTAAAAAAAAGTTTAGAAAAATATAAGGTAATTATGATTTTCATTACTAAACAGATAATAAACTATTTTACTAAATAAATCGCATCATCTACTAATCAATTTTATTATATCATAAAATTTAATTTAAATATTTTTAATTTTTATAATTTAAAATATAGGTACCTAAGACAATAAATAAAAAAATAAGACTTCTAAAAACTTGCATTTTCTTTAAATATTATCTTCTATATAAATTGGAAGGTAAAACTTAAAAATATTATTTTTAATAGATATGTAAAGTATATAGATAAATTAAAAGTGAAGTTTTTACAAAACAAACATGAGAACGCAATTTTTAATAGTTTTGTTGGTAGAATATTGAGATGATAATCTGATTTCAAAATAAATTTAAGAATTTTAAGAAAAATATATGAGAATGTTAAGATGGTAACTTTGAGTTTAAGAGAAAATTAAGAGAATATCAACATGTTAATTTGGATTGAAGATAAATTTTAGTAGAATATTAAGATAACAATTTGACTTAAGAAGAAAATTCACAAAAATATAATGTTTATTTAGAACAATATTAAAATTATATATTTATTTTTCTCAATTAGTAAATATTTTAATGCCAGAAACATTAAAATTGTATCCTTAGTTTACTCTCTTAGTACAAATTTAAGATTTAAAAGACAATTGAGATATTTTCTAATAAAAAGTTTAGTAAAATTTTAAAGTTGTATATTTAATTTTTTCCATTAGTCATATTTTTTTTTTGAAAACCAAAAGAGAACTTCTTCATTAATAAGCAATGTCATGCAAATAAGTCTCCAACAGATGTGTAGGAGGAGACGTAAAAACAGAAAAACAATCAATCAAACAAGGAATTTTAGCTAAACCATGAGCCATCCCGTTTGCTTGTCTTCGAATATGCCGAACAGAAATCCCAGTCATGCTTTGTAAGATGATTTTGCAGTGCTCAAGAACATGTCCAACTTCCAAAACACTAACATTGTCACCCACTATTGCCTTAACTGCTGTAAGCGAATCTGATTCAATCAACACATTATCATCATGCCTCTCCTTTTTACCCAAGATAGAGCTTCTCTAATACCCATACTTTCTGCCTCTAAAGCATCACCAGGAGCAGCCCTCGTGATTGATCTACCCTCTACAAACTGACCTGTATGGTCGCGGATGAGCATACCTATAGTGAAAGTTTCAGCATTTTTGTAGAACGATGCATCCACATTGAGTTTCAACTTGCCATTTTCTGGTTTAACCCACTTCACCTCAGGCTTCTCAGACCTATCGACCGATCCTGCAGTAGTCTTCTCCTTGGTCCTAGCTTTCATCCACTCATCAACTGTGCGAAAACTGCCCTCCATAGCTAGAGCTGGATTCATCAACTTTCCCTCCCAAACTCTTTTGTTCCTCCAATGCCAAATCCCC
The DNA here is from genome assembly GCA_030848705.1 of Heracleum sosnowskyi. NCBI lineage: Eukaryota > Viridiplantae > Streptophyta > Magnoliopsida > Apiales > Apiaceae > Heracleum > Heracleum sosnowskyi. Next base: position 53,112,768 of record CM061241.1, read on the forward strand.
CAGACAACAACACAAATAGTTTTCAATTCCTCGTAAGAAGCCTCAGTCAACTTGTAGAGAAGCCACTCTTGAACAGAAAGAACATCTCCCATATCATACACTACTCCAACTGATCTCCAGCAACTATCTGCAAATTGACAAGTAAAAAAGAGGTGCAGTAGGTGCTCATCGTCTGTACTACACATAGGACACGAAGTAGGAACTTGTATCCCTTTACCACTAAGACGAATACGAACTGGAAGGTTGTTTCTGCAGATACGCCATAAGAAGATCTTAATCTTATTCGGAACAAGAATTTTCCAGAGACGACTCCATCCGTTTGATTGAGATACCAGAGTTGCAGCACTGTGTTGATCAAACCATAAGTGATATCCAGTCTTAACATCGTAAATCCCGTTCTTAGACCTGGACCATGCTATTCTATCTCCAACATCACGTTGGGGCACAGAAATCGCCAAAATAGCATTTGCATCTACCTCACTGAATTGATCTCTAACTTTTCTCTCATCCCAAACTTTCGTACCAGGATAAAATAAAGACGAGACGTGTTCACTTCTTCCTGCATAAATATGAAGACACTCAACACGATAGTCCTTCTTTGCTCTCAACCAAGGATCCTTCACAGCCACTATATCCTTCCCATCTCCAACAACCCATCTAAATCCAGATTTAAGAGATTCTTTTGCAGTCCATATACCCTCCCAAATGTAACTCGACCCTTGACCCTTTGCAGCCTTTAAGATATTAACATCCGGAAAATACCGAGCTTTCAGCACATGAGAAACCAGTAGATTTGGGTCACTTAAACACTTCCAGACATGCTTTCCAACCAGAGCTATATTGTAACCCTGAAGACTTTTGAAACCCATACCCCATTTGTCTTTGGACATGCTCATTTTATCCCATGAGTGCCATTTAATTCCTCGACTTTGAGACGAGTTTGAAACCCACCAGTACTGATTAAACATGCGCTCGATCTCTAAACACAGAGACTTAGGCAAAATGAAACAAGACATACAATATGAGGGAATGGACTGTGCCACACTCTTAATCAAAACTGCTTTACCTGCTCTTGAGATAGGTTTAGCTCTCCAGCCTTGGATTCTTTTACTAACTCTCTCTTTGACAAACCCAAATATTCTTTTCTTCGATCGCCCTACCAAAGAAGGAAGCCCCAAATAATTATTGTTCGTGATGTCATTCCGTACTCCCAAAATGTCTTTCAACTCCTCCTGCTTATCTCGTCGAACATTCGCACTAAAAAAGACACCTGACTTCAGAAGGTTTACAGATTGGCCTGACATAGCTTCATACCCCTGCAGAATGTTCCTCACTTGACTAGCTTCCTCCCTAGATGCACGAAAAAATAAGAAACTATCATCCGCAAAAAGCAGGTGGTTAATTTCAGGTGCAGAAGGGCTTATACGACAACCATGAATCACCCCATTCTCCTGAGCTCTATCTAGAGCATTAGACAAGCCCTCCACACAAAATAAAAATAAATAGGGAGATAACGGGTCTCCTTGTCTGAGCCCTCTACATGGATAAATAGGACCAACAGTTGACCCATTCAAACAGAAATCATAAGATACTGTTGTTACGCATATCATGATCCAGTCGATCCATTTCTTACAAAAACCCATGTCTATCATTCGCTGCTTTAGGTACTGCCAATTAACCCTGTCGTAAGCTTTACTGATGTCCAATTTTAAAGCCACCTCTCCCTCCTGACTTCGACTCTTTCTCCTCATGTGATGAATAATTTCAAAAGCTACCACCACGTTATCAGTAATATTTCTACCTGCTACAAAGGCTGACTGTGTCCCCGAAATAATGCCAGGGAGAATCACACGTAACCTATTCGCCAAGACCTTTGCCAAGATCTTATAAAGCACATTGCACAACGCTATGGGTCTTAAATCTTTCATACGACAAGCTTGATCAATTTTAGGAATTAAAACCACGTTAGTATTGTTTACCTCTGCAGGGAATTTGCAGTCTCTTAACCACCCTCGACAACACTCAAACACCTCCTTTCTCATCAGTTGCCAGAAACTTTGGTAGAATGCTGGATTAAGGCCATCAGGCCCGGATGCCTTATCCGGGTGTATTTGTTTTAAAGCAGCTGTGAATTCGTCATACGTAACATCTTCTGTCAACATCCTGTTTTGTTCTTGAGTAACCAACCTCGGACATTGATCGGGACTACGCACAACATGGCTATCTGGCTCCATAAACACCCCACGAAAATACTCCAATATTACCTCTCCCATCTCCCCCAACGACTAAACACGATGGCCCTCTTCTGTTTCCAGAAAACTCAAATGTGTTGTTTTCCTCCTAGCAGACGCAGAAGCGTGAAAAAACTTAGTATTGTCATCGCCCTCCCTTAACCAGAAAAGTTTAGCTCTTTGCTTCCAATAGATTTCCTCATGTAATAGAATTTCATTAAGTTTATCTTTTTCAATCAAAAACTGTCTCACACTCCCATCATCAGTCCTATCACGAAGAGAATCCAAAACACGTTTCTGACTCCTAACTTTCTCTTTGAATTTGTTAAAGAAAACACGACCCCACTTCGCCATATAGCCTGAAGCAGACACCAATTTAGGCAGCAAATGAATGGCTGGAATCGAAGCCCAATGAGTAGAAACATCCTTCAGGAAAGATGGTTCTTTCAGCCATGTATTCTCGAATTTAAACCTAAATTCCCTCCGAGAAATCGCCACATTAAACAAGTCTAAAGTTATAGGATCGTGATCTGACACCGGGGCTGTATGAACAGATAGTCTACATAGTGGAAATTTCCCCCACCATGTCTCAGTTGCAAAAGCTCTATCCAGTTTCTCCTTGACCCAATTTTCTGTACCTCTACTCTTCTCCCAAGTAAACAAACCCCCATGAAGATCAATCTCTGAAAGTAGACAGTCATCAATAGCTTCCTTAAACCCATCCATTAGAGACTGAGGGTGGGGATGAGGACCCTCTTTATCAGAGTTATATAAGAGATCATTAAAATCTCCTATGATACACCAAGGCAGGTTAGAAACTCCAGCTAACGATCGAATAAGATTCCAAGAACTTCTTCTTCTAGTACGTTCCGGATAACCATAAAAACAAGTCATTCTCCAAGCTGCTACATTATTCTCCTCGAAAACAATATCCACATGATTTTGTGAATACCCAGTGATGCTACACGCCACAGTACGCTTCCAAAAAACTGCCAAACCCCCACTTCTACCTACACAATCAACTGAAAAACCGTTTGCAAACCCCATCTTAACAGGAAGTTCCTCAATACGACTAGCTTTAGACAAAGTTTCAACTAAAAATAAAACATCGGGTTTGCGATCTTTAACAAGATCGCACAACACACGAACTGTGCGAAGGTTCCCCAACCCTCGACAGTTCCAGCTTAAGCAAATCATTGCGGATGGCTAGCTTGCCTAGCAAGCGTAGCCAATACATTGTTAGAAGATTCTGAACAATCAGCTTCAGAAAGCCCAGAATCTGTTGAGATTGAACCATTTAGACCCTCAGAAATAAAACTTAAACTCGGCCCAAGTCTTTTCCTTTTTCTTTCCTCCAAATCCAGCCCATTTAACTCTTCATCAGCCAGCCCATCATACATATTAGAATACTTAATTCCCTCCATTCTCTCTGCTGAAATTGCTCGATTACTTTCCTTGTGGACAACAATTATCCCATCCGTATCTCTTGCTCCCACAGTTTGTTGGAAATTCAAATTTTGAACTCCCTCCTTGTTATCTCTTCCTGATTTTTCGCCCCAATTATCGCTACTGTCGTCTCTGAGCCATTTGCTCCTCCCCTGCATCGCAGCCCTACGCGGTGGCGCCTTGAGCCAATTTCCCCATTCTCTGACTACCGAACTTGATCTACCCTCCAGCCTCTTCTTACAAAATCTCTCCGTATGTGTCAAAAACCCACACAAGAAACAAATATCCCCCAACTTTTCATACTTACAATTCACCACGAACTCAGACTTATCCCTTTTACAGATTTTCTTCTTTCTTTTCAGAGGGCTTCGAACATCCACCTTTATCTTCAACCGCATATACTCACGCCATATACTCGTGTTGTTACTAGGGTCGTACAACACAAATCTTCCGAAAAAATTACCCAACTGCTTGCCAACCGTCTCCGTCATGAATCCACTGGGTAGATCATAGATTTGAATCCAAAAATCTACTTCATACAAGGCTACCTTCGTAGGATCCTCCCCCGCTTTAATCACATTCGTAACCAACATGGCATTGTCAAAGGTCCAGGGACCATTGTTCATCATCCATTTCATGTCTTCTACGTGATAGAACTGAAAAAGATAAATCCCCTGTTTTAGCATCTTGATATTGATGCCCATGGCTGGTTTCCACAAATCAGCCAGTTTTGATTGCATCGCTCTCAGATTAATATTTCGATCTCTCTGTAAGAAAACGACCCACCAGACACAACTCGAATCTGTTCACCCCCTCATCAATCTCCTCATCGAAGACTAAATGTTCATTTTCTTCATTGTTTATGTCCAGCTCTGCCATTCTCGCTTCTAGATTATCATCTGTCGCCATTACTCAGAAAAACTGCTCTCACAAACTCTCTAGTGAAAGAGGAGAGAAAAATCACACTCTCACAAAACGGAGAGAATACCTTTAGTTTGTTTCATGCGCACATATTTAAAACGCAAATGAAATATTATCTAATAATAAATTTAAATAAAAAGTTTAGGAGAATTTTAAAATTGTATATTTAATTTTCTCAATTAGTCATATTTAAAACGCAAATGAAATATTCTCTAATAATAAATTTAGGAGAATGTTAAAAATGTATATTTAGTTGCATTATTGAAGGTTCTAAAGACACAAATATTAAAATTGCATATTTAGTTTCCTCAATTAGTAAAATTTTTAAAGGCAATTGAGATATTTTAAAAAATTTATTTTATAAATTGATTATTAAATTATAGATTTCTTTTCAAATTAATAGAAAAATATTTCAGAAAAAGTTTATGGATAGTGTTACGAGCATTTGGCAGGTGGAAACTCTCTTTGTTGCTATTGTTCCTCTTGTACTCAAATTTCTTTATCCTACTTATCGAGAAAAATATTACCTACGCTGCTAGATGTGGTTTAAATGAAATAAATATTATTTTTTTATTTATTGAATTTCTGAATAAATATAAAAAGAGCAAATGTTTAATTATGACCATTATTTACTTTCCTCAAAATTCAACATTTATTAGAAGATACTCTCTTCATCCAACTTATATTGACCACGATCAAATATTCACTTTTTATTCGGTTGTATTAAATAAATTGACAGTTACCAAATATATAATTGTTTTGTTTCTATTTTAAAAATTAACATAATTAACACATAATTTATCATATTATCTAAATATAGATAATTACCTTGAGACAAATTAAAAAGGTAATATTATATAATTTTAATGGCCCGGAGGGAGTAATTAAGATTTTTTTATCTTGAAAATTTACTTTTGTAGAAAGTTTTTTCTTTTGAATTGTTTAAGAGAAAGTTTAGAATTATTTTAAAATATTAACTTTGACTTTTAAGAGCAAATTTAGAAAAATATTAAGATAGTAATTTTAACTCAAAGAGAAATCTCAGGAAATTTTATGATTGTAATTAGATTTGAGAAGTAAGTTTAGTTGAATATAAGATAATTAAGATTTTTTATTTTTATTTTTAATATTAATTGATTCAAAATGTTGAGCAAATCAAACTAACAGCTTCTGACGATTTGAAAAGAAATTCTTGAATACGTAGTTTAGAATATTATTCAGGTAATTTTGACTTGAAAATAAAATATAGACAAATTATAAGATGGTTACCATGATTTAATTGAAAAGAAACTTTAGAATAATTTTACGATAATAATTCGATTTAAGAAAAAAAAGGTTTAAGTGAGTGTAAGATAATTAATAATTTTTTCAATTTATAATATTTATTCATAAGTTGATAACTTGCGTGTTGCAATATATAAGTTGATATTTGAGCGTTCCTTTTCCTGTCAAAATAAAACTAATACTTGAGTATAATTGCACATTATACGTAATTTAGAGCACATATTTAACAATATTATCCATATCCATGTCATGAAAAGAACACAAAATCTTACATTTAAAGTCATCTAGCTTTACGACTCGCTAGTCTCTGTTGTCCTCCCTTAAAGTTGCATCCTCGCTTTATAACCTTGTACATAAAACTGGGAGAGAAAGTTAGATCAATATTTAACGGGTTACAAATTCTAATATTATACTACCAACGTAGAACAGGTCGAAAAAACTAAAACAATCCTTACATAGATAGAAAAGAAAAGGCACGTTTCAGTCATTTAAATCAAAGTATGTACAATAAAAATAAAAATTAGCATACAAAGATTTGTAAGTACCTCAATAGAGTGCCTCATCGTTTGCAATAGAGTTGATGAGTCAAATTAAAACCTACACATGATACACATAGAGTGATAGCATCAGCTCCTCCTTGAAAACAATTATTATCGACACAAGAAACAACTATGAATCTCTAAAATAATTAACGTAAATATAATCTACAAGCACTGTATTATGAAAACTTCTGATCACATTTGATATCGATAGAAGATTTTGGAGAGAGTTAGAGGTGATATTTTTCTTTATATAGATGGGAAAAAGATTTGGATAAGACTAATAATTTTTGACTTGAGAAGAAAGTATAGGAGAATATCAGAATTGTATATTTAGTTTCGTAAAGATTTTAAGGGTAAGTGAGATAATTTTGAATTTGTAATATTACTAATTCAAAATTTTGAGAAAATTAGAAAAATAGATCGAAGCGATTTGAGAAGCGTCACCTAACCGCCTCCGTCTTCTCCTTTATATAATAGTATTGATAATATATTTTTATAAATAGGTAAGGTTAATTAAGTAAAAACATGAAATATAGTTAAGGGCAATTAAGTAAAATCACAACGTACCATACCGACCAACCAAACTTTTAATGTTTCGTCTATTATATAATAGTATTGATATATAGAGTTGCACTCTAGAAAGAACACTTTATATAAAAAATAATAAAGAACACCATCATAAACACTTTATTTTTCATAAAAATTGATTTTTTTAAATTAGAATCATAAAATTGAATAACAATTAAGCCAACAATTAAGCCTAATATATCGAATATAAAGTAGAATCTCATCTAAATTTAAAAATTAAACATTACATATAATCCAGTATAGAATCCAGTACAGAATCTTGTATATATATTTATCACAATGAAATTACATGTAATCATGTTTTATTTGATTCTAATTTTTTGTTAGATTTTATTTTTATTCGTAATAAACCTTTTTTGGTGAGAAAATTAGAATCAACATGCAATTTATGTAAGATTCTATGGTGTTCTTTATTGTTCTTTATATAAGAATGTTCTTCACGAGCAATGACCTATATATATATATATATATACATATATATAAAGCTCAGTTAAGCCCAATTCGGCCCAACGCGCGGGCATATTTTAGGTGGTCATTATTTTTTTGGAGACAAATGTATTATATATTTTTAGATTTTATCTATAAAAATTGGGTTTTTATGAAATCCTGACTTTAGGATTTTTTAAAATTTGGTAGGGATTTTAACTGGGCTTTTCCGATTTCTGGCCGAGTTTGATGAAAAATAGGATCTCACATGTTTTTTTGATAACATATTTACAAAATATTGTAAGAGCTAACCACATAATTAAAATGACTAAAATTGATGGAGCTATTAACCTTCTAAAAGTGCCAAAGTGAAAGTGAAAGAGAGGTTGGTGTTCAAGTCATTGATTGTTTATATCTTTTTATAGTTCATGTATGCAATTGGTTGATATATTAATGAATCTAATGTATGTTTTTGTTGTAAACTTGAAAGATCATCGCGAAAAGACGGGAAGATCTATTCTAAAAAAATGCATAATTTGTAGATGTAAATCAAACTGAGTTATTATTTCTACTAAATTTTAGTTTTTCTACTCAGCCAATATACAGGCCTTACATGATGAGATTGGTTCACAAAGTCAGATCTTTCCTAAATGGTATGTTCTTTACACCAAACAACATTGGGTGAGGTCTTTCCCTGAAATAATTGATGTTACAAATTTAGACTTTAAATATGACATTTTATGTATATAGATAATCAAAACTAGAATTGGATGTGAATTCACTTCCCAAGCCAATATGGTCAAAATTAAGTCTAAATAAATATAACATTGTATTTTGGGTACCTGAATTTCATTTCAAATGACATGATTTGAGTTCATTTTAAAGTTCTCATGTTTATGAATACTTTATTGTCTTGGTTTTCAAATTAAATCTAAATCCAAATAATTTTTGGGTATCCAAACATGTTATTTGGCTAAATGAAGAATTTCAAATATAAACTACTTCATATCTACTTTGAAGTAACATTCTCAAGAAATTCCCAACTCGACATCCTCAAGAAATTTGGCATAGAATAACCTATAATCTGAGAAAATTGTATGGTACTGACTTGTCTTTCATTGAATAAAGATGATGAATATATACACACACAGAAGTTGAGTTTGTTAGACCAAATCTCAATCAAATATCCTAAATGTTCCTAGTCCCCTAATCTATGTTATTTGCTATAATTGCAGATATACACATTACATAATTACCGAATCAATAACAACATTACAGCATATAATTGTTAATTCCTCTAATATGCCCACTCAAGATGGAGCTCGGTCAGAGAGTCCAATCTTGGTCTTCAAAAGTTGAAAACGAGTGCGTGGAAGAGGTTTTGTCAAGGCATCAGCTAGTTGATCGTCAGAAGACACATGAGTGACACGTAAAGCTCCATGTTGTACCTGATCTCGAATAAAATGAAAATCAATTGCGACATGTTTCATCCTAGAGTGGAAGACAGGATTGGAACTAAGATAAGTTGCACCAATATTGTCACAATAGATAACTGGAGCAGCAGGAAGATAAATGCCAAGTTCAGTTAGAAGAGAACAAATCCAGTTGAGTTCGGCTGCCGTAGAAGCAATAACACGATATTCTGCTTCAGTGGAGGAACGAGCAACTGTTCGTTGTTTCTTAGACGACCAAGATATAGGATTGCGACCAAGATAAATAATGTAAGCACTGGTTGAGGTATAATCATCCTTATTACCCCCCCAGTCAGCATCAGAAAAGGAATGAAGTGATAGTGTTGTGTTCCGGTGCAAGACAAGAGCATGATTAACTGTACCACAAAGGTAGCGAAGTATTCACTTGATAGTAGTCCAATGATCTGTAGTAGGATGATGCATGAACTGAGACAACTTATTAACAGAATATGCAATATCAAGGCGAGTGAGGTAGAGGTATTTAAGGCTTCCAACAACTTCTCTATATTCAGAAGGATCAGACAAAGTGGTGCCGGAACTAACAATAAGTGCAGGCCCAATGGCAAGTGGAATGGTAACAGGTTTGGCTCCAATCATATTTGTGTGAGTAAGAAGGTCAATGATGTACTTTCGTTGAGAGAGAAGTAAACCAGTAGATGTTTTGACAACTTCAACACCGAGAAAGTATGTTAAATCACCAAGGTCCTTGATAGAAAATCTGCTCCCGAGAAGAGTAATGAATTTTTGAACAGTAGTTGTAGTATTTCCTGTAATGACAATGCCATCAACATACACAAGGATATAGATTAAATTCCCATTAGTGTTGAGGATGAATAATGATGTGTCTGCATAAGAGTTCTTAAACCCCGAGGCTATAAGAAATTGTTTCAACTCATAATTATACCAAGCACGTGATGCTTGTTTCAAACCATATATAGCCTTGCGTAACTTGCAAACATACGTGGGATTATCACGGTCAATAAAACCTGGTGTTTGTGCCATAAATACATCTTCAAAGAGATGACCTTGTAGAAAAGCATTGTTAACATCAAGCTGACGGAGACACCAGCTGCCTTGACTAACAACAATACTAAGGACCAAACGGACTGTAGTATGTTTAACAACTGGACTGAATGTGTCATAATAATCAACTCCTGGTCGCTGATTAAACCCTTTTGTAACAAGCCGCGCTTTATACCTGTCAATAGAGCCATCAGGTAAACATTGAATTTTAAAAATCCATTTACAACCGATAACATTTTGTTTTGGGTTTGCCGGAACAAGTTCCCATGTTCCATTCCGTACAAGAACATCATACTCCTCTGACATAGCCTGACGCCATTTAGGATCTTTGAGGGCATGGGTCAATGTGCGCGGCTCAATGGGATGATTATGGGTGATTGTGGCAGAAAGAGTAAGTTTTTGAACAGGTTTATGTATGTTATTTTTGCCACGTGTGGTCATGTGATGGGTGTTGTTATGCGAAATTTTATTAGGTAAATCAGAAGAAGTTGATGGGGCAGTAGATGAGTGATCAAGTTGGTCATTATTTGTGGTACTAGAATGATCCTGACAATCATATGGTGTGTCTTGGTTTATCAACATTTGTCTTAGGGGAGGTGAACTTTCGGATGGATTATGGTCAAGTATAGGATGGTGGTGAGATGGATCTGAGCGTAGAGGTGAAATTGGGAAAGTTTCATGGAGTGGCACAACCGTAGTAGGAAGAAATGATGCAGGTGAACACCAGTTTGCAAGTGTCTCTCCACTAGGACGATGAAGATGACTCTGAAAGGAGTGAAATGGAAATATAGATTCTACAAATCTGACATGACGAGATGTGTAGAGTTTAGAAGTAGAGGGATCAAGACAAAGATATGCACTTTGGGTAATGGAGTACCCAATAAACACACAAGGAATGGATCGAGCCTCAAGTTTATGACTAGAATACGGGCGAAGCCATGGATAACACAAGCAGCCAAAGGTGCGAAGTTTTGTATAATTTGGTGGAGACTCAAAAAGGGATTGATAAGGAGAGGAAAGGGAGAGTATGGGTGTGGGCATTCGATTTATGAGATAAACAGCAGTTGCAAAAGCATAGTTCCAGTATATGAGTGAAAGTGAGGCATGAGTGAGCAGAGAAAGGCTAGTCTCAACAATATGTCAATGACGACGTTCGGACAGTCCATTGTGTTCAGGTGTATGTGGAGGGGATGTGAGATGAGAAATTCCATGAAGTGGTAAGAATTGATCTAAGGCCTTGTATTCTCCACCATTATTGGAGTACAAAGTGACAATTGACTGTTTGAAGTAATTTTCTACCAGTGCTTTGAAATGAATAAAAACATCACAAACATGCGACTTTTTCTTTAAGGGATAATACCATACATAACGAGTGAAATGATCAACAAATATAACATAATATTTAAAGCCATCTATAGAATATAGTGGATATGTCCAAACATCTGAAAATATAACCTATAATGGATGAGACGAGGTAATTGTAGAAGTAGAAAAAGGAAGTTTGTGACTTTTATTGCTTAAACACGCATTACAATGATGGTTTTCTGAAACAGAATAAGGTAAAGAAAATGTTGATATTATATGCTGTAAAATGTGTGATGCGGGATGCCCTAGTCTAGAGTGCCATGTAGATGAAGTAGTCTTGATGCTGGAAAAGGCAACAAGTGGAGGAGATGTTGTTGGAGAAGCGGTTGGCCACTCATAAACTCCATTTTTACTGGATCCCGTCAGGAGAATTTCCCCTGTGCTTAGATCCTTAACATGAAAAATAGTGGGTAAGAATTCAATGGAAACTTGATTAGTGTTGTGAAAATTGGTATATAGAGATAAGGTTCTTTTTCATGTTAGGTACACATAAAATATCATGTAAATTAAATGTATGAGTACGACTATAAATAGTGGTTGAACCAGTATGGGTAATGTGAAGACCTGAGCCATCGCCAATCACAACATCATCAGATCCCGCATAAGGAGAATGAAGGGAAATATTATTCAAATCCGCAGTGACATGATGTGATGCCCCGCTATCAAGCAGCCATGTGGGGGTGCCAATATGTTCAAGAGATGCCCGATGTGCTTGTGGTTGCCAGGAAGGAAATGGACGTGGTTGCCATGGAGAAGTTGGACGTGGAACCTGTTGACGTGCTAGAGTCGAGGAAAACTGATTATTGACAAGTCGATATATGGAGCAACATTTGACCGTGTGTCCTTGAGCACCACATCCTTGGCAGTGCCCAAGATATGGACGTGATGGAGGACGATCATTGCGTGGAACATTTAGATGTTGTCCTTGATTATTGAAAGCAGGTGTACAAGGACGCCAAGGCCGAGTGTTACGTTGATTACGTTGATTAGCAGGATTCGCACTGGCGGGAAAAGGTGATGGTGATGTATTATGTTGTTGGAGAGATGCCTCCTTGTTGAGAAGTTTCTCATGAATTTCATCAAATGAGATTGGCGATTCTTGAGCATTAACTGCATCAATAATTCCTTTGTATTCTTCACCAAGACCATCCAGGATTTTATCAATAAGGTCCTCGTCATCAATAGGTTTTCCAAGTAGAGCAAGTTCATCAGCCTTATTTTTAATAAACTGCATATATTCAGAGATTGTTTTGGAGCCCTTGATACAATTTTTCAACTGGTCCTTAATTTGTTTGATGTGGACACGGGATGGTTTTCCATAAGTACTAGCCAATGTAACCCAAGCTTCATGAGATGTGGTGATGCGTGCAAGGAGCGGTTGAATGGATAGAGAAATTGCACCAAGGAGTGCACTAAAGAGAAGACGGACTTGACGCTTCCATGTTGTGTAGGCTGGATTTGGAGAAGACTTATCACCTTGTGTGATAGTTCGTGTTAGACTGAGATTTGAACCATCAAGAAAGCCATAAAGATCATATCCTTCTAAGAGACTTCTGATTTGAAGACTCCGGGTGATGTAATTGTTGGGGATTAATTTGGTGATGTTTGTAATATTGATACTAACAAGCAGATTATTTGGATCTTGTGTGTTTTGAATAATGGCATGAGAAGTGGAAAAGGATTCAGAAGAATGCATTATGAAAATTTTAGGAGAGAAAAATAAATATAGAAGTCAGAATCGTCAATGCTCTGATACCATGAGAAAATTGTATGGTACTGACTTGTCTTTCATTGAATAAAGATGATGAATATATACACACACAGAAGTTGAGTTTGTTAGACCAAATCTCAATCAAATATCCTAAATGTTCCAAGTCCCCTAATCTATGGTATTTGCTATAATTGCAGATATACACATTACATAATTACAGAATCAATAACAACATTACAGCATATAATTGTTAATTCCTCTAATATAATCTTCCTAACAAATTTAACAAATATACTTGTTGAATATGAGTGATAAGTGAAAAAGTAATACACAGGGGGTGAATGTATTCCTCTCATTTTTTGATTTTTTATCTCAAATTAATTGAAACAACAATGTCGAAACAAATTTCGAATCAACAACATAAATAATGTGTGGAATTTGTAAGTGATTGCGGAATTAAAAAGACAAGAACACAAAATTTACTTTTAAATCTAATATAATAAACATTAGAAAGAGTTGTTGCTACAACCCGTGAATACAAAAATGAGTATTCTCTGCTTATATGTTATTGGAGAGAAGTATGGATATTACTAGGAATAATCTCTCACTTGTGTTTTTGCTTGCTTACTTCTTACAGGTAATAAAGAATAATCTGTGCACTTATATTATTTGAGCACAACTATCTTTTTACAAAAAGACAAACGTACTATAGTACTAATTATGTTGTTTCCTAAGACCAAAAATCTGTTTCTTTAGCTGTCTTTCCCGCATATTTCTCTCTAAGTTTTATTGTAGGACCACTTACTCGTACACAGGTTTGTTGTATTTCTGCAGTGAGCCACCACCTCTCTGGTAGGTAGGAAAAACTTAGCGGTCGATCTTATCTTGAACTTTGTTGAGTCACTTTCTTGATATAGCAGTCGAGACAATCTTGATGACAACTGTCTGTAAATTCTCATACATGTTCTTGGCAGATAGCAGTTGATCTTTCACTTCAATTCTAAGGATTTATACCATCAAATTTTACACTTTAGTGCCCTGTCCTTTACATCTTCTTGAGTCTTCAAAAACTAGTCGTCGATTACATGTTTACTTTGAATGAATTTAAAATACAGATTAGCAGTCGACTACTAGTGACTTAACAAATCATTACAAGATCAACTATAGTATGGTGTACAAACTAGAGTAATACAATCCATTCTAGAATATAACATGAATATGGACTTGTAAAAACATCTAAGTTAGTTTTCTGACCAAGTGCTACCTATAGAAGAATATAGAAGTCGATCAGTTACATTCCTTAAATAAAATTCTTGTTTAAGTAATTTGTTATCACCAAGTCTAAACATGTGATTCCTAACAATACTTACTATAACTAAATCACCTAATCAATTATAATTACTTTTAAATCTAAATAATAACTTGAATCTTATAGAAATTAATTTAATTACTCCTCATTCCGCGTCATTCTCCTCTTCTTTAAAGAAAATTCGTCTACGAGTTTTTTACTGAAGATGAATTAACAAAAATTTGAACGGGACTCCATATGAGGTGAACATGAATTTGTGGAACCCATTGGTATATATATTATCATGTTTAGCTTAATTAAACCAATATGGAATAACAAATTCGATATGTTCAACCAAATCATATTAATCTTGAATTTCTTTTCGGCAAACAAACTTATCATATTCCATTTGTGGCTCAGTTTCAACATGCTCATCTAGCTCGAGTTGTGGCTCAGTGTCAACGTACTCATCCTGCTCCATTTGTGGCTCAACTTCAACTTCATCCACCACTTCAAGAGGCTCTATTTTTAATTTCGGAATTGTACTTTTTCGTAAATCCTTGGAAACGATACAATCACAATTTTCTTATTTTTTCAAAGCTAGCACTCATGTCCTTTGGTAACTTCAATATTTTCTCTAATAATGATCTTTCACACTCGTACTCGAGATGCGTAATTAAATCATCATAGTGTTCCATTTTCTCGTATGATAGACTAAAATCATAGCTAGATGGATAAATCAATGCAAGTATACTCAATACAGACTAACGATGTATCTTAGCACAAAATATCTCCAAATCAATTGATTCAGATGTTTTTTGTGATGACATTGTCTTCAACAAGAAATTAAAGGATTATGTGGCAGTTCTGTATAATCGTAGTGTTTTAAAAACTCACAAACTATTCTAGACAAAGGCATGCTGCTGGTGGTTTTTGGCCGCTATTGGTGGCTGGTGGTGGCTTTTGGCGGCTGCTTATGGCTATTGGCGGCTGCTAATGGTTGTTGGTGGTTGTTGTTAGTTACAGGCGATGACTGTTGGTGGCTATTGAATGTTGGTTGTTGTTGGCTGATGATGGTGGCAGAAGTAGGAACAGTGGTTCTTATACTAATTTGATGGGGTCTAGGGTTCAAAACAACTGTTTTGTGATAACTTTCCAGAAACACTTCACACGTAAAAGAAAAAAATACAACTATTTTCGATATCAATAACAATAATATGATTTGACTAAAATAATCATTTCTATATTTAAAAGAATCCTAAACAATATTTTCTAATTGAAATAAGATAATAATTAATATAATTAACTAATTCTAGAATACTCTAACTAATGGGCTTCCAAAGCCTAAAATATTATTCTCAAATACTCCCTATGTTTCAAAATACTTGTCCATTTTTGACTTCTGGGCACGTGTTTTAAAATGCATTGACCTGATAGTTACATAAATTGTTTTCCGAATATTCTTTTTTTTTTTGAATAAATGTTTGACATTTATATTTTTTTTAAAATGTCTATGTAAAAGTCAAAAGTTGACATGTATTGTGAAACAGAGGTAGTAGTTTTTTGGGCTTCTTAACGGGCTGTCCGGCATCAATCTAAAAAAAGGATAAGGTATTGGGATCATAAAATTTAAATCCGCGTGTACGCTATGGATATCCAACAAAATAGTAATTAACCATCCTATAGTCTTGTTTCTTTTCATTTGGCCTATATGGCCTTGCCTCAGTTGGACAACTCTAAACATGTAGATGCCTATACCTAGATAATGCCTCTTTTCTATTATAGATTCAAATACATATTCAGACCTCTCTCGAGGTACTACTGAATTGTAACAATGGAGCTATATTGGATAGATTCTTAAAGTACATGGCATGAAAGAATGAGCAAAAATTAATACACATGTATTTGACAGAGACAAATTTAGTCTTAAACATTGTCCCAAGAATGAACTTAAGATAAAGTAAATGCAAAGGATACCAAATGCCTCGGTCGTGGAAAATATGGTGTATATATACTCAAGTTTGTACTCATACTGACATCACATTCCTTTTTGGAATGTTGGAATGGAACAATGATAAACAGTCAAACGAGGCCTAGGATATTCGAGGAAAACAAAAGATTAGATGCTAATATATAGGAAATTAGATCCTCTAGAATTCAATGGATATTCTAATTCAGATTTTGGAGGATGCTAACATGAAAGAAAATCTACTCCTACCTATGTTTATCTACCAGCTAGTGGAGCAATTACACGAAGGTCTTCCAAATAGACGGTCATAGCTTCACGCGCCATGGATTCCAAATATGTATCATTTTTAGGGATCCAATCAAGCATTGTGAAAGAGTTTGTCCTAAAATCCAATCATGTATGATGGTTTAGGAAGAGCTTTCTTGTACTCTTATTTGATTTCATTAATATAAATAAAAGACTTGTTTTGTTTTTATTACGGGCTTTATCTATTTAAAGTGTTTTTAAATAAGATGTTCCATAGTTTAGAGTAAAGCTTCTAGAATTATAATGAGATTATAATAGTGAGATCTAGAAGATGATAACTCTAGACTTAAACAGTTCCTGATCATAGGATAACTAATCGGAAGTTGGTGAATCCGCAAAGATTGGTACATACTATGCTTGCTCCCGTTAGGAGGATGTCTGTTCTCATAGGCATTTGTGTGGTGACACTATAGCTAGTATGTAGGTGCTTGTTAGGGAATAAGTTCACTGAACATGACTCGATAAGTTGGACAACTAATGGAGATTACTCACGTGTCGATAGTTGTTCACTGAGTGATAGTTGTACAAGTGTCCTTAGACTTGAGATCGTTAAAGTTATCTTGTATATAATGAACTGTGCTTTGGTTTAGTCCTTAGTCTCAAGGACATCCATTAGGTCTATTCTGGGCATAGGGATTTGTGTATGGAGATAGTTAACGTCAATAGAGGATCTACCCCTTCCAGTATAGGAAGTGAATATCCTATGTTATTCTTAGTATGCGAGTTCTGGAATCTCTGGCCAGAGTGAATGAAATTAGAAAGGAGTTTCTAATTTGCATTAATATGAACTTTGCATTATGAATAAGAAATCATATGATTAAATCTGATAGGCTTCCGTGCCTTGTATTTAATCGGGATATTGTAGGGTAGAAGGAATTGATTGTACTGTAACTAGTCACTGACAGGTTCTTGGTATTCTAAGCAGTGAATTCATATTATCCGGATAGTCGCGATATGTTGAGAAGCATCACTCACGATGTAGAATAAATATAATTAATCAGTTAATTATATTTAATGAATTTTAGAATTCATATAAATAATAAATAAAAAGTTTATTATTATTTATTTCTACTACCGGCTTAATATTGAACCTACAGGGTCACACCATAAAAAGATTAATTTATTAATGATTAAAATAGTTTTAATTATTATTTAAACATTTTATAAGAGAAAGTGAGGGATTTATATATTAATATATATTGATATATTAAATATACTAACCCTACTTGAGCCCTATATAAAGGATGAGATGAGATGAGTTAGACACACTTTTGTTTTTGTGAAAAACCTAGTTGCCTCTCCTTCTTCTTCATCTCTCTCTCTCTCAAAAGAAAAAGGAAAACCTCCATTTTTATAAAGCTTCAAGTTTTATAAAAAGCTTCATCGAAGAATTATTCTTGGTGGATACCGGTAGAGGGCTTCACACTCTGAGAAGCTACTGCTAACGATCATCTCGATTCAAAGCTTCGATTTTTCAAGGTAAGATTTTGATTCCACATCATTTTACAGTTTTCTACATGTGCGATATATGGATTTTACGAAATAAAATGTTATTTCATGCTTCCGCTCATCCTTATATTCCTTCAATGGTATCAGAGCTAGGTTGTTGCATATAGAGAATCATGTGAAAATTTTAGATTTTTTGATGCATGTATGGATTTATTATGATTTTTGCAAGTATATTTAGATTTAATTATGAATTAATTCGAAATATGATTTGCATGAGATTTTGACCATTGATCTGGGTTCTACAAGTGTTGTGGATCATCTAGGTATTTTTTTCATAATTTTGTGATGTGTAGATTATTTGTTATGAATTTTTTAAAATTGTTTTAATTAAAATTCATAAAATAATTATGCATGTTGAAATATATGAATTAAAATTTGCACAAGGACCCCATAGATACTTGCTTATTTTTGCTTTTTTTTTGATTTCAGAAATCATATTATTTTGATTTTTTATTAATTTATTAATTAATTGTTAATTAATTTATTAATATTAAAATGAAATAATAATAACAATAAATGCATTAATGGCTAGGCAGTTTTTTTTTTTGTGTGTTTTAAATGCTTTATAGCATAGAATTGTTGTAACTTACTTAGCATTAAATAAAAAATGTTTTTTTTTATTTATTGTGTTTTTTTAGTGTAATAAAAGCTAGAGGAGTTACAATAATATAAATTTAAAAAAAAAAAAAAAAAACTGCTGCTGGCCGCGCGCGCGTGTCGCGCACTCGCTGGGAAGGGTGTAACGCATTCCGGGAATGCGTTACAGACCTTGTAACGCGTGGGCGTCATGCGTTACACAATTAATAGCTTTTAATTGTTGTAACGCATGAGCGTCATGCGTTACAGCCCCTCTGTCCACATTAAATTTGATTTTTTGGGAGTTTGGTAACTCCGTTTTGGGCGTGCAATATACCGTTGGATTCGTTTTTCCGAGACGGATCTAATGGAGTGGTCAAATATTTTTTATATAAAAGTTTGGAACTGTTTATATTCCCGGATGTGTTTTAAAGCATGTATTAATTGTTTTAATTGCTTTTAAATACTATAATAAATCTATACATCGTTATATCATTGTATGACATGATATTACTTGCATGCTTACTTGTTTATTTATTTTTATATATGAGATATATGCCTATATTTACCATGCGATGATAGATTTAGGTGAACTTAAATCAATATAAGGCGTGCTCTAGAAAATCTAGAATAGGAATCGTTTCTTGCCTTAACAATAATATTATGAGTACAACCATGAGATTCTTATGTTTATGAAACATAGAGTGAAATACTCTTTTGATGTTGAAAATGAAAATTTCTGTCTAGGCCGTTGGGTTTTAAGCGGGACCGATGTGACCCCTCCAACACACTGGGAATTTTTCATTTAAATATCATAATTGTATTTTGTTCAAGAAAAAGAGAATCTCCTAGTAATATGATTATGGTTGTAACATAATATAATCCCTCTAAAATTAAATAATATCAAGTAGTAATTGGCCAATGACACAACGGGCTTGTGTCGGTCATAGCCTTCCAACATAGTAGAAAGTAGTTCTTATTTTTAAATCATTGTCGTTTCGTGCTACAGCCGAGGGCTTTGATTTCGAAATTAGAAATACTTGTCTATTACATAGAGATGTGTACAATGAATTAGAATCTAATGGTCGTTACGTGCCACAGCCGTGGGCTATTGGAGACTGATTCAATTGTACGAAATGTTGGGTTAAACTTGACTTAGAATATTGAGTTTGTCGTGCCACAGCCGTGACTCAATTATTCAAGAGGCTAAAGTTTTATTAGGGAATAACATGAGATGTAATTGACAAGAGTTGTCTGCCTACTGAACATCACATGGCGTTTCGTGCCACAGCCAAGGTTGTGTGATGGAATGTAGGATCCCTAATCCCACTAGCATTATGAATGCTTAATTTTTCCACTTAGGGGGTTGTATAAATTAGATAAACTAGTGGGAGCCACTTATGAATAAAGACCCGATTCATATAGTGTTTTAAAATGAAATTGAATATTTGCTAAGTGTTGTTATGTGTTTATCATTTACAGATTTACTATATACATTATGTCTTCCGCACTATCACTCCGGAGCATACTGGATGCTCACAAATTGACTGGTCCCAATTTTGCTGACTGGCTTCGAAACCTGAAAATTGTTCTCAGGGTTGAGAAGCTGGAATATGTGCTTAACTCACCTAAGCCTACTGAACCTGCTGATGATGCACATAATGATGAACATGTTGTGTATCGTAAGTGGATAGATGATGCTAATGTTGCTCAATGTATCATGCTAGCTTCCATGAACGTTGAGCTACAGAAGCAGCATGAGCTTATGGATGCTCACACTATCCTAACGCATCTACAAGAGTTGTATGATGTGGCAGGGAGGACAGCTCGATATGAGATATCGAAGGAGCTGTTCCGCTGTAGGATGTCTGAGGGAACATCTGTGAATGACCATGTACTTAAGATGATCAATTTGATTGAACGTCTTGGACAACTTGGTTTTGTCATGGATGGGCAGCTAAACCAAGACTTGGTCTTGCAATCGCTCCCAGATTCGTTTTCGCAGTTTGTTGTGAACTTTCACATGAATAAGCTGGACGTCAGCCTAGCTGAACTCCACAACATGTTGAAGACTGCGGAATCGAATTTTCCCTCTAAGAAGAGTTCTGTTCTTCTAATTGGTGAAGGTTCCAATCCTAAGAAAAGGAAGAAGAACCCTCCTAAGAAGAAGAAAGTGGGTGAGAAAAAGCCGGTTCCACCAAAAGCTGAAGACCCCAAGAGCAAAGCTGTTTGCTTCCACTGTAACGAGGTGGGGCACTGGAAGAGGAACTGCAAGGTTTACCTTGCAGAATTGAAGAAGAAGGGTAGTGAGACTGCCGCTTCTGGTTCAGGTATGTTCATGATTGAAGTGAATATGTCATTAAATCAAATTTCTACTTGGGTATTAGATACCGCCTGTGGTTCTCATATTTGCAATTCGTTGCAGGAACTAAAGGGGAGTAGGACTCTTGAGGAAGAGAAGGTGATTCTACGGATGGGAAATGGAGCAAGAGTTGCTGCTGAAGCTGTAGGATCATTTGATTTACATATGCCTACGGGCAAGACTATTGTTTTTAAATAATTGTTATTTTGTTCCCTCGATTGTGAGGAATACTATTTCTATTCCCATGTTAGACTTGGTTGGATTTTCGTTTGTTATTCAGAATAATAAATGTTCAATTCTTAGAGATAATGTTCTTTACGGTAGTGGTATTTTAAATAATGGTCTCTATGTATGTGACATAGAGCATAATTTACTACAAATTGAACATACTAATAAAAGGAGAAATCGAACTTTGTTAGACATGGTTCGATCCATGATAAGCTATGCAGATCTTCCAGTATCACTTTGGGGTTATGCATTGGAAACCTCGGCATATTTACTGAATAAGGTGCCTTCCAAATCTGTTCCTCAAACTCCATATGAGATATGGAAAGAAAGGAAACCGAGTCTTAAACACGTTAAGATTTGGGGATGTCCAACTTATGTCAAGAAAGTTGACCCGGATAAGCTGGAATCTCGATCCGTAAATTGTAGGTTTGTGGGATATCCTAAAGAGATTATAGGGTATTTGTCTCCAAACATGCTACCTTCTTAGAAAATAGTTTATCCTTGAAGGGAACAGTGGGAGCAACATTGAACTTAAAGAAGTTCATGAAACACAAACTACTACGGTTCAAGAGGAAACACCTGTTCAAACTAAACAACCTTATGTGGCATAGTGTTGACTCAGAGAAATGGCAGAGTGCCATGAAATCCGAAATGGATTCTATGTATGCCAACCAAGTATGGACTTGATTGAAGCACCTGAGGATGTTAGACTTATTGGGTGCTAAAAGGTATACAAGAGAAAGATTGGAGTAGATGGCCAGGTGGAGACCTATAAGGCCTGGCTCGTGGCAAAAGGATTCAAACAAAGGCAAGGGATTGACTTTGATGAAACTTTTTACCTGTAGCCCTACTCAAATCAATTCGGATTTTGCTTGCGATCCATATATGGATTGAAGCGAGCTTCTCGTAGATGGAACATCCGTTTTGATGAGACAATCAAAGAGTTTGGTTTTATCAAAAACATAGATGAACCATGTGTCTACAAGAAGGTTAGTGGGAGCGCGGTAACATTTCTTGTGTTGTATGTGGATGACATACTTCTTATAAGAAATGACATACCGATGCTGCAATCAGTCAAAGTGTGGCTATCAAAGAACTTCACTATGAGGGACTTGGGAGAGATATCCTAGATTCTCGGTATGAAGATCTATAGAGATAGATCGAGAAGAATGATAGGTCTTAACCCAAGGTACATACATCGAGAAAGTGCTTAAAAGGTTTAGCATGGAAAACTCCAAGAGAGGTCTCATACTGATGAGCCATGGAGTATCTCTTTCCGAGAAGATGTCTCCTAAGACACCTGAGGAAAGAGAGCGTATAAGTAAGATTCCTTGTGCTTCAGCAATAGGATCTATCAAGTACGCGATGTTATGTACTAGGCATGATATTGCTCATTCTTTTAGTTTGACGAGCAGATATCAGTCGGATCCAGGTGAAGACCACTGGAAAGAAGTGAAGAACATCCTTAAGTACTTGCGAAGGACTAAGGATATTTTTCTTGTTTTGGTGGATCTGAGTTGAAAATAGAGGGTTATACTAACTCTAGTCTTCAATCAGAAAGTATTGATAGCAAATCCATGTCAGGGTACGTGTTTACTCTGAAGGATGGAGCGATTAGTTGGAAGAGTTCCAAACAGCCTACAACGGCTGACTCAACAGAGGAAGCAGAATTTATAGATGCAAGTGACGCTGCAAAACTGTTTTGTGGCGCTTTCTTTTGATTAGGGAGATCATTGAAAGTAGAGATGTCAACATTGAGAGAGTTGACACACATAACAACATAGTAGACCCACTCACTAAGTCGCTATCTCAGATTCACTTCGATCGTCATAATGAGTGAATGGGTATTAGATACCAGAGTGATTGGCTTTAGTACAAGTGGGAGATTGAAAGAGTTTGTCCTAAAATCCAATCATGTATGATGGTTTAGGAAGAGCTTTCTTGTACTCTTATTTGATTTCATTAATATAAATAAAAGACTTGTTTTGTTTTTATTACGGGCTTTATCTATTTAAAGTGTTTTTAAATAAGATGTTCCATAGTTTAGAGTAAAGCTTCTAGAATTATAATGAGATTATAATAGTGAGATCTAGAAGATGATAACTCTAGACTTAAACAGTTCCTGATCATAGGATAACTAATCGGAAGTTGGTGAATCCGCAAAGATTGGTACATACTATGCTTGCTCCCGTTAGGAGGATGTCTGTTCTCATAGGCATTTGTGTGGTGACACTATAGCTAGTATGTAGGTGCTTGTTAGGGAATAAGTTCACTGAACATGACTCGATAAGTTGGACAACTAATGGAGATTACTCACGTGTCGATAGTTGTTCACTGAGTGATAGTTGTACAAGTGTCCTTAGACTTGAGATCGTTAAAGTTATCTTGTATATAATGAACTGTGCTTTGGTTTAGTCCTTAGTCTCAAGGACATCCATTAGGTCTATTCTGGGCATAGGGATTTGTGTATGGAGATAGTTAACGTCAATAGAGGATCTACCCCTTCCAGTATAGGAAGTGAATATCCTATGTTATTCTTAGTATGCGAGTTCTGGAATCTCTGGCCAGAGTGAATGAAATTAGAAAGGAGTTTCTAATTTGCATTAATATGAACTTTGCATTATGAATAAGAAATCATATGATTAAATCTGATAGGCTTGACACGAGTTCCGTGCCTTGTATTTAATCGGGATATTGTAGGGTAGAAGGAATTGATTGTACTGTAACTAGTCACTGACAGGTTCTTGGTATTCTAAGCAGTGAATTCATATTATCCGGATAGTCGCGATATGTTGAGAAGCATCACTCACGATGTAGAATAAATATAATTAATCAGTTAATTATATTTAATGAATTTTAGAATTCATATAAATAATAAATAAAAAGTTTATTATTATTTATTTCTACTACCGGCTTAATATTGAACCTACAGGGTCACACCATAAAAAGATTAATTTATTGATGAAGGTATTTTGAGAGAGAATAATAATAATGATTAAAATAGTTTTAATTATTATTTAAACATTTTATAAGAGAAAGTGAGGGATTTATATATTAATATATATTGATATATTAAATATACTAACCCTACTTGAGCCCTATATAAAGGATGAGATGAGATGAGTTAGACACACTTTTGTTTTTGTGAAAAACCTAGTTGCCTCTCCTTCTTCTTCATCTCTCTCTCTCTCTCAAAAGAAAAAGGAAAACCTCCATTTTTATAAAGCTTCAAGTTTTATAAAAAGCTTCATCGAAGAATTATTCTTGGTGGATACCGGTAGAGGGCTTCACACTCTGAGAAGCTACTGCTAACGATCATCTCGATTCAAAGCTTCGATTTTTCAAGGTAAGATTTTGATTCCACATCATTTTACAGTTTTCTACATGTGCGATATATGGATTTTACGAAATAAAATGTTATTTCATGCTTCCGCTCATCCTTATATTCCTTCACATTGTGGCTGCAATATTTTGTCACTGATTTTCATATTCTTGATGGTGTTTGTTGTGAGAGGAATTTGGTACAACACAAATTCGGAGGTTTGCTGGAATAACGGAACAAGAGCGTAGAAATATGCACAAGAATAGGTACGAACGCTACTGCTAGGTGGTTCAACTGCCTAGAACCAAGAATGATTTATTGTTGTTTTGGACTGAATTCACAAGGTTTTCCGGGCAATGTTGAGAGAATAATTGCCGGAAATGAGTATCAAAAAGCTCCTACACGAGAATAGTAGAGAGAATATGAGCGCGTAACCCTGCAAATGGCCTATATATCCTATATTTATAGGAATCAAGTCCATATGTAGTTCTCTTGATGCTGGACTCCTTTAAGCTGATCTTGCCACGTTTTTGATAGATATTTGCCTCCATAACAAGCTGGAATGATAATTATTAAGCATGCATCCAAGAGTCCTACTCCTAGTAGGTTACTAGAAGCCTTCATAATGCATGTATAAGTGATATATTCGACCAATATATAGATATTGCTTGTATATTCAGTAAATATCATCACAACTGATGTATTTTATCTTGTCCCAGGTGATAGAGATGGATTATAAATCGACTCCTTAAAGATAAAGACGTGCTCCTTAAGTTTAGGAGAACGCAGTTGAGTAGGACACTGTCTCTAGGGGGTTCTGGCGATACCCCTGCCAAACATAGACAGACGCACCCTGGATAGTAGGCTTGTAGACGGGGTTCACCTGTGAAGCTACCCTGAGGGTTGAACCCCTAATAACTCATAACCTGATCATACTTCCCTTGTTGATATCTCCATTAGGTCCCTTTGACCACCCTTGACCAAACCAAAATGGGCTCATAGTGTTTAATGGGCTATAAATCAAGCCCACACAGATTTATGGCACAACAACTACCCCAGTTCCACGTAGCCATTGAATGCAAGGGGAACCAATGGAAGGCTTTTATAAGCTTTGACCAGTCGTACTCCCTTCCAATCAGTAGTTACCTTATCATATGAACCCCTAAGCTTACGTGAGCTAGCTCTTTGTAAGAAACAAGAGGTTCACAGAGGAAAAGGCAATCACCTAATGGAAGGTCCTCCCATGCTCCAGCTGAATTGAAGTAAAACATCCTCGAAGTTATGAAATAGTCGTTAAATGTTGTCAATAGACTCCTCAAAATGTTAGTACATTAAAGGCAATTTGTAATTGATTAAAATTAAAACTCTAAGCAGATTTAAATTAATTCAAACAAGGATAGATAAATCCAAATTCGAAATAAACTCCTCCCCTTCTGCTTTGAAAGCCGCGCCTCGGGAACGTACATGCACCCCTCCACGCGTCCAGATTCACTCGCCACTTCGAAAAGCTTGATTTATTTATTTTTACAGCAACCGTTGGGGTTTATCACGCCTCCTTGCACTCGTGTATATATACCCCTAACCTCTTCACCTTTCCCCTTTTATTCATCTCCTTCACAAACCAAACCCTCGACTCTCTTTTCCTCCTCCTGGCCATGAAGCTGTCAATCCAGGATTCCGACGAAGCTCCCCCTTTCTACCGTCGTCTATTTCTGCTACTAACGAAGGTATGAATTCTTCTCCTCTAACTTTATTCGGTTTACATATATATATCTACACTGCTCCATCTGCAAACACATGCATGCCTGAATCATGTCTTCTCATCATGTCTGTGAGTCACCTTCTCCTTGTCCTGATATCAAGTGTTTATATGACACCCCCAAATCCGGGGTCAGGATTTGGTGCCACTATCACTCTGAATAAAACATAATTATACAAATGACCCCTCAACTAAGGATCGATAAGAGGTTATGGTATGAAACAAGAATCTAAAATATTGAAGTTTATTACAACATCTAATTCAGTTTTATTACAAACCATTTGCCATCATCTAACCATTGGTGAGATCTAAAATGAACTCTATCTGCCTGGCAACATGGAACCTAAAATCTCGAATCAAGCCTTCTCACGATCCTCTAGCGGTCACTCGAAGACTGTTAACTTCGTTCTTAACTGAAAGGTTAGAAAATAATAAAACAAGAATGAGCCAAAAATTGCTCAGCAAGTTTAATCAATATGAACAGTTTTCATTTAATAATCCATCGATTTGATAATCAATCGAGTAATTCAGTTTCAAGATATAAGTTTCTTTTTCAAAGAAAAGGGTAAACAAGTAAATTGGAACTTCCGATAAGACAGTACGAGCTATACGGGTGATCAGCCACGTAAAGCTCCAGACCATGTTTTCACAAGGCCCTAACATCAAGGATCCATAGGCACACATTGGCCGTAAAATAAATAAATAAGTAACCACGACCGCCGCCTCGGTCAAAATTCTGTTCCATTCATAAGTAATTCAACAAAGGGATTAAATGAATAAGAGATTTTCATCATTTTCAACATTCATTCCAGGGTATAAGCTAATTCAAGATTTTATTGCAAGGGTTTAAAAGTTTAATAATTGAAAGACATGGTAAGTAAGTGAGCAAAGGATTGAGTATGCTTCGGGTGTTCAAAAGTTAACAGAGGTCATGAACAAGGTATAAGTCAAGGAGAAAGGGATTATATGAATAAAGTAAATGTAAAGAAACGATTGTAAATTTCATAGGTAAAGAGCAAGGTAAGCATGATATTAAAATTAGATTGCATAGTATTAAGTAAAAAGGGTAAGTAAAGGTTGGACGCATACCTGCAATATAATCAAAAGGTATCATTTGCATCATAATTTAAGAAAACTACCACTTGAACAATAAGTGGAGGGTATAGACACTTGCCTCAAAAGCCGATAAACTAACTCAATAACTTGCATCTCAGAACTTCAACTTTACGTACACGGGCACCTTTTCTGGCCTCCTACTTGTACCTATAAAGGTATAATACCCTCTTAGTACCTCGGCTTTGTTTACGTATCTCTAAGTACTTCTACCCCAACGATATATAATTATATATATATATATATATATATATATATATATATATATATATAACCAAACCATTAATCAAGGAGCACATAATACTTTCACAACTTAATTAGCATCTAAACATGTAGTCACTTAGCACATATCGCTTAACGACATCACATGGCATTCCTCCATTATTTGGATGGAAAAACCTCAAGATAAAGTATTTTAATAACTCTCTCTATTCTTTTTGACAATAATAACACTTACTCATATAAGTCATGTATACATACCGTATACAAAATACATTTCTAAGTTAAAGGCAATATAAATCCAACCTATAAATCTATATACAATCAGACTATGACACAACTACACAACTAACACAACTTGACCATTTATATACCACTTAAAATTAAATTTAAATAAAACTATTACAGTACCAATCACCAACACTTCTCTTTTCTTTCTTTCCTCTCTTCTTTCTCTTTTCTTTTTCTCTTCCTTTCTTCCTTTCTCTCTTCTCGGCCTCTCGGCCTTCACTCTCTTCTTCTCCTTCTCTCGGCCTTATGGCCCCAATCACACCAAACACACACATAGCTCTCTCTCTCTCACACTAACTCAACTTACACAATAACACAACCTTTGTGAAAACACACACTACCCAAATTCACATTTTTAAACATAGGCACACTTTTAAAATCATATTTTAAGTCACTCACACCAAATCTTGTTTTTGAAAGATTACACACACATAAGAATACAATTTCGAAAGAACACACACAAAACACATTTTAAAATAACACACACACACAAAAATCACATTTTGAAAGTACACACACATACTCACTCAAAATCATATTTTCAATCACACACAAAATCAGATTTTAAGAATCCAAACTCTCTTTTCCTTACTCCCTCAATCTCTCTCACCATCCCCCTCAATCTCTCCCTCTCGGCCCCTCTCTCCCTCACCATTTCCTCACTTCAAATCTCTTTCCACCTTAACTCCCATCTCCAAAACCATAAACCATTTCACATACATCAACATCATCTCAAATAAAAATCAATTACAAAATTTTAAACTATACCATACTTCACTTTCACTACAAAACACACATACAAGTCTAAATATTCACCACACAACACTTTTACTCAAAAAGAATCATGGCCCATTATCGAACTATCACTCAAATCACAAAAGCTCACAAAATTAGTGACATGCAATCACTAAAACTCTTAGTTATTAACTATCCATCATCGAGCATAACTATATACTAGCAATAATTGAAACCCACTATCAAACTCTAACTAAAATCATCAAATATCACTAAATTAGTGGCATGCATCAACTTTAAATACTCAAATTAGCAAAAACGAATTGAAATCAAACCAATATACATGAAATCAAGACCATCGGCTCACATGGATCATCGCCGATGGTCGGTTCCTTCTCGGATGAGCCCAAAAATGATGGGTCTCATCGAGAATGGACCTTTATACTTACAATCAATCATTGCATGCAAGTTGCACACAAAAAGAACCCGAAATCCGAAAATCCCCAAATTTGAAGACGTGGTAAAACTCGAAATTAAATACACAAATGGGTAGAGGGTTGAGAGACGTTTGATTTGAGTCTCACACTTGAAATTTGGTGGAGAGAATCACTAGTAATTAGAGATTTAATTTTTGAAATTGTGTAAGAACAATGGAAAGGGTTTGAGGAGGTCTCGGGAGAGAGTGGAGAGCAAGAGAGTGGAGAGCGAGAGAGGCAGGGGGTGGGGGAGGGTTTTTGGGTGAGGGTAGAATGAAATGAATAAAAAGTAATGTTATCTCTTAAATAGTTCTATAATTTAATAATGAAATTACAAAATTGCCCACTAATGTTAATGCTAAAATAATATTTTACAAATAAGTTTTGTAGCTTAAATAAATAAAATTGCTTTTACAGAAAAATAATCAAATAAAATGCATTTTAAATCTCAAAAATAGTTATAAGTAAAAATTTACAACTCACTTGGTAAATAAATAAAATACCCATTGTAAATAAATAATTTAAAAGAGGTAGCATCTCTTAAATTGAATAACTAAAATAAATAAATATCTATAAGGTTTAAATCATAATTTTAAAACTAATTATAAAAATAAAATAAGGCTAGAAAATATTTTATTCTACTAAATGAATAATTAAAGCAGACTCCAAATTTAATATAAATATTTTATGACCCAAATAAATTTACAAAGTCCTTAAATAAAATTTAAAATCCATATACACAATTAACTACCTATCCACAAAGCACATAATTCAACAGTTTGATCACATAATAATCATGGCACATAATTTCACATTTTAAGCACATAATATTTATGATACATATTTACACATCTAAATTCACAGAATAAAAATACACTTTTTCATTTAAAATATATAAGTCAAAATTTGGAATCGTTACAGTTTATGTCTAATTGCGCTTAATTAGATCAGTTTTTGATTATTTATGAAACCCTCTCTGTCCTTATTCCTTTTTTTAGGTATGCCTGTGAAGATCTGTTTACCCTGCTTTAAGTCTTCCATGCTCAGTCCTTGCTAGTACTAAGTCGTATCTAGTTACACAGATGTAACAACTAGCGAAGATGACCTTAAATTAACCATAATATCCTAAAAATGGAGTTTTAATAACCCGTAGCATAGCCTCTAGAATTTGATCTAACTCCTAGATCCATCACTAATCTGTCGTGATTACCACCATTCCGGAACCAGACCTCCTTTTCAACTGACTCGCCTTTGCCCCAAATATCTGGGGTTTCCATTAGTGGAACCCTCATCTGTCTTGAACGAGGGGGCCATAAACCTCACATCATCCCGTATAAGCTATTTCTGGTCCTTTTTCCTTAACTTTTGACTACTTGCAAACTATCAACTGAGAGATCGATGAGTTAACACTTAATATCTGTCTCTCTTTTGCAGATGTCAAGCGAGAGCGTTTCCATTAGTTCTCAACAATCCATGGCCGATGAAAGCCAGCCAGTTAGTCGTAGCCCTCACCAATTATCCACTAGCCCACCAACTACGGTTAGTGCCAGAACCGGTTCCAAAGTCAAAGTTTTGAACCCGTATGAATCCCAAATTTCTTTGATAACAGTCCCTGAAGCATCCACTGTTATGTCAATTGAACCCTTGGCCCTCAATTGGACCACCTCCGAGGAAGTTGAGGAAGTTCAACCCTTGAACACCTTTAATGATACCCAGAACATGGAGGTTGATTCACCTGTCCCCCATTCATATGAGAATCAAGATAGTTAAGCTACCGAAACCAATCCACCCTTGATTGGAGACGTTCCAACCCAATTGTCTTGTGAGAACACCAGCACATCCATGAATCCTGCAAAGCTGCAGAACCTATTAGACGTATGTACCCCAGGATGTAGGATTGTAGTTCCCAGCTTCGAGGAAAGATGTCACATATTCGACAATTTTGAACCAGATCAAGCCATACCAAATGTCGTTCTCTCAGCTCCGTTCTTCAGGCTTGGGTTATCTTTACCCATGCATCCCTTGATTGTAGAAATCCTTGACTTTTATCAGCTAGCTCCACTTCAGCTCACCCCAAACTCCTACCGCATGGCGGTTTGTATGTTCATCTTGTATGACTCCACCTTTGATGTTAAATTGATTACACGAGAGCTGGGTTTCTTTTACCATCTTAAAGAGACGGGGAAAACCACAGACTTCTATTACCTCACCACCAGGTGCATCAAAGGTAATAAGAAAGGAATGTTTGGCTTGCACAATCAGTTCTTGTAATGCTATGACTGCCCAGAATATAGGAAAGATTTTAGTACTTCTCCATGTAAGAACCTTTTCATGCCATTTCCTTGTTCACAATAACAATCTCCTGCCCGAACCCCCTCTGATCAATGTTCTAATTCATATTTCTTCAGACATGTTTGCGCAGACCCCACTGAAAGGGACTAAGCTCATACGAGCTAAACAGATCTTAGACTTGTGTGTAGGACTGGGGGATGGATCCAGCCTACTCACACATGAGAAATTAGTTGAACTGGGGTTTAACCGCGAGGGTACCCTTGAAGTTGATATTGATATGGGTAGCTCTGAGGAGGGAAACCTAGTAAACCGAGGTTACCATACGCCCCTTATCCCTAATGCTTTTGTTTAAACCTGTTCTCCTTTATGTATATTGATAACGTGTATTTTATACACGTTTTTGTCTCTCTTTCTCTTGGTTTTCTTTCGGTTCCATATGCATTTTACTTATATTTGTTATGTTTCCCTTTTTTTAGTGCCGCGTGCTTATTTGTTCAAAAAGAGGCTTATTGTGGGCTTGAAATCAAAGATTATTCAAGAGGGAATTTAGAAGATATTGGATTGCGATGCCGGGAGGTTCATAATGCATGATTTTGGAGATTGTTGTCTCATACGGGCGTCCGCATGGCCGTTCAGTAGGCCGTACGGAGTTTTCCAAGTGATGCATTTTGAGTTTCCATTTGTACGAGCATCCGCACGGCCGTTCAGTAGGCCGTACGAAGTGTTGTAGTTTGAGTTTCCATTTGTACGGGCATCTGCACGGCCGTTCATCATGTTGTACAAGTCATGCTGGAACTTTTTGGAAGCATATTGACTATTTTGTCCTCTTGTCTAATGGATGTATTAATTGTGTAGTGGGAAACCAAACATTATCTTATCTATTATCTTATCTTCATATCATTTTATCTCTCACCAAGAACATTCAATTAGGGTTAGAGGAAATAGTTATTACTTGTAATCTAGCATTGATTATGAGTAACTAACTTTTTTATTTGGCTCAAGGAAGGACTTCTTTTACTAAACCCATTTCATTTTAAGTAAGATCTTTTCACTCTATCTTGAATACTTGTGTTGTATTGTTCATGAATTTGCTTGGAGATTTGTAAGTTGCTTCACCTTACTCTTCTTGTAATTTCAATTGCTAATTGTTTGTGCTAATACGTAATTGTTAGTACATTCATTATAGTAGCACAAGATTTAGTGTACCTAAATCCTCAAGATTTAAGTGCAAGTACCTAGGTTGAGCTCCTCATCCTTGGACTTGTCCAAACCTCTCTTTTTTAATTCCTTGATTTGGTTAAACTAGTATTGCTTCAATATTGGTTGCTAGTATCAAGAGAACTAATTTATGTGCTTCACTAAATTAGTGTTTTAAGAAGAGAAATTAGATTTTGTGTGTGCTTCACCAATTATCTTGGTTAGGTAGAGTTGGGTTTCTCTTGCATGAATTTGTTGGGTGAAGTACTTGATTTTCCATTATCCTTGGGTCAAATATCTCTCTATCTTGCTAATTAACTCATTGTGCCTTGTTGTGTTGGTAAAATTGGATGATTACCATTAACTTAGTTGTAATTTCTCTAGAAATTTATTTCTTGTATGCAAGGTGTTTGATAAAATACCTCAACCAACTAACCCCCCCCCCCACACAATTTACTTTACACTAGTATTGAACACTATTCCCTTGGGTTCGATCCCTACTTGCCATATTTGCTATATTTTATAGTTAAGTGCGAACATAGTAGAGCAACATTATTATTATCAATTTGGCGCGTTGACGACGGGCGTGACCATATACACATATCTTGTTTAACTGTTAGTTGCATCTTTATTACATGCTCACTGATTTTCGTGATTATATCATAAGTTGACTGGCCCTTCATGCTTTTGTGTAGATATTTCATTTTCCGTGCCTTCATTCATCAAGAAATCAGCCCGTTCAACAGATCGCAAGGCCAACCAGGAGATGGAAGTCCCCGTGCCTACGCCTTCGAAGATGGTTGGGGCTTCAGCCAGCGTTGATAGGTCTACTTCGTCCAGAAAGATAGATTTTCAGCAAACCTCGGGAGCTTCCCATGCCTCGGGTTCAATTAGTCAAAAGAAGTTAAAACAGATTACCCTGAAGAGCCCACAGAGCTCTCTCTCTGTCACTTATAAGAGCAAATTCCTCGAGTCCGTGAATGACAACGTCTCTAACAACCCTGTCTCTGAATGAGACAAAATGTCTCTGGCTGAAGCTTCCCCGGTCGTCACCAACGTAAGCTCTCAATGCCTATTTTTATTTCTTAAGTATGGAGACCAGATTGTAGAAGCAGCTCGTGGGGATTCCAAAGCTCGTGAGGAGGTTGTCAGCTTGAGAGTTGAAGCCCGGGCTTGGAAGGAAGAAAGGAAGAAGCTGCTGGAATTCAACAAGAAGTTGTTTGCCAGTGAGACTACATTGATTAAGGAGCGTGACAAGTTGCTGAAGGAACAAGAGAAACGTGAGCTGGTCATATTGAAGGTGGACAAGGCGAGAGACGACATGGAAGCCTCTTATGTTAAGAAAGTGAAGAAGTTGAAAGCCCAGATAAAAGCTCTCAAAGCAAACCCAACCGTGTCCTCATCGGCCAAGCCTGATGAAGACCCATATGAGTTGGGGTATGCCACGGGAATCAGGGATTACATGAATTCCACTTATGAAGTGTTCCCGGACCTAGAGTGGGCGTTGCTTGGCCAAGACGCTGTGGATGACATTGAACGCATTAAGAAAGAGAAGGTCGTTGTCACTAATGAGGGAAAGGCTATGGACTCCGCAGAGAAGAGAGACAAGGAGCCTTCCAAGGAAGGTATAACATAGATGGATGTAGATATCCCCAAGGTCGAAGCTCGGGTGGCGGAAGCCACCCTGGAGATCCCTTCGGATGAATCCCCACCTGAGATGCATGTAGCTAATTCAGTCAAAACTGCGAACCCATCTAATGAAATGAAACCTTCGGCCACTCCTGCCAAATCAACTCAATAACTGCGTTACCGTTTCAATGACATTTTAAATGAACCTTTAAGTCCCCTGCGTGGGCAAACTTTTATTTATTCTGCTTTCAATAACATTCCTGGCCGTAGTGCCATAACATTTGTTTGGATGAGGGTTCGGGCACCTCAGAATGCCTCGCGAGATTTACTTTAACTTATAATTTTCTCCCTTCCGGTTTGGGAGCTTTATGAAATTACTTTATGCTTGAAACTTTATCTATTTTCATTGGTGCCTCCATCCATCCCTGTCACATTATTCACGTCTTGCATACACAAAACTCAAGTACATCATGTTAGATAGCTTGATTAAGTACACCAAGAATAAGTAATTTGCTTTGGATAGTTTTGCTCTTCCATGTACCCCCTTGTAGCGAGGTGATAACAAATAGACCGAAGCAAACTTAACTTGCAAATAAGCGATTAGACTTATCCACATAATAATTTCAGACTAGTCAGTAATCAAAACAAAATACACGGCAAGTTGCACGTGGAGAAAGATAATACTGTGAAGCCTAAGCCGACTTGTGGGCTTGTAGAGAATCACAAAGCTTTAGTCATGTGTTGCATACATATAAATAAACTACTTAATCAAGTATCATAACCCCTAATTCACCTCTAATTCAAGTGTTAACCCCTAATTCAAGTGTTAACCATGTGTAAGTTTGTAAGTTTCGGGTACGCTTAATTAAGCACTAGTAATTCCTAAAGGGGTGTCATTACCAATTTAGAGTTCATATAAACCCAAGAAGACGAGAGCTGTGTAGTATAAAGCCGTACAGCGTACCCCGGGTAACAATGAAATAGGGTACCGTCACCGATTAAGGGTTCACGTGGACCTAAGATGATGGGAGCTATGAAACGTGGAGTTGTATAGC
Source organism: Heracleum sosnowskyi (assembly GCA_030848705.1). Taxonomy (NCBI): domain Eukaryota; kingdom Viridiplantae; phylum Streptophyta; class Magnoliopsida; order Apiales; family Apiaceae; genus Heracleum; species Heracleum sosnowskyi. The sequence goes on from CM061241.1 coordinate 53,148,103, forward strand.
TTTCCCCGTATAATTGATATAAGGCGTCACCACCAATTGAGGGTTCACGTGGGCATAGAATGATGGGAACTATGTAACGTGGAGTTGTATAGCGTACCCTGTGTAATTGATATAAGGCACCACCACCGATTAAGGGTTCACGTGGGCATAGAATGATGGGAGCTATGTAACGTGGAGTTGTATAGCGTACCCCGGATAATTGATATAAGGCACCACCACCGATCGAGGGTTCACGTGGGCATAGAATGATGGGAGCTATGTAACGTGGAGTTGTATAGCGTACCCCGTATAATTGATATAAGGCACCACCACCGATTGAGGGTTCACATGGGCATAGAATGATGGGAGCTATGTAACGTGGAGTTCTATAGCGTACCCGTATAATTGATATAAGGCACCACCACCGATTGAGGGTTCACGTGCGCATAGAATGATGGGAGCTATGTAACGTGGAGTTCTATAGCGTACCTCGTATAATTGATATAAGGCACCACCACCGATTGAGGGTTCACGTGGGCATAGAATGATGGAAGCTATGTAACGTGGAGTTGTATAGCGTACCCCGTATAATTGATATAAGGTGATCAACTATCTAGTGCAGTAGGGTATTAGGGTGATTGTTAGTTTGTCAGGATTGAATTAATTAAGAATGTGCCATGGAATTGATCACGGTATACATGCATACATGATTGGATTTAAAATTTTCTTGTTTACTTTTGTTTCATATGTTAATATTAGTGACTTTTTTTAATAATTTGTGTGCCATGATTTTATGATATTTATGATTGTTGTTTAAATGATTTAGTGGTTTACGTGCGTGCATGATAGATTAGTAGATACTGTTTAACATGGACATGACATCATAGAATTCATTTGTGACATATGACATGTTTGTTTAGATTTTTAGATGCAAATTAATCATATAGATGCATGCGTAATTCTTGTATTTGATTTAAATGAGCATGTTTTGAGTTATAAAGATTAGTGCCCTTTCTGCAATTTTACATGTTAGTTGGACTGATCCGCGTGTCTTGTTAGTCTTGTTAAATAATTTGCGGACTTGATTATTAATGTTAGCCTTACGTGTATTCTGCCAAAAATTAAATTGATTAGTTGTTTATTTACTATTGATAATACATTAGTGAATATGTCATGCTTTTTATTTCTAATTAACTGTTAATTATAATGTGATATAGGATTTTATTCGTGCAATTGTTTTTAGTTTTCGGTCGCGTGTGAGTTAAGTACATTTTATCTTAGTTTTATCTTCAGAAAAGATATTGATATATTGTTTTCAATTTTTGTACAAGATATAAGAAATATTGTTTCGAACTATATAAGATATAAGATACGAGAATCTTCGAATCCCTCAGTCTCTACGTAATCGAACCCGTTCATAATTTACGTTATAGTTCCGGAACTAGCCTTATATACCATTAGTAGCCGCATAAGTGTGCAATTTTAGATAGAAAAAATAACAAAAATATCCATTTTTTTGATGAAATTAACAAAAAAAACCATTCTGGAATATCCCAATTTATATAAGATACTCCACTGGTAGTTGGGTATCCCATATACATAATACTCCACTCACAGTTGGGTATTCCATATATATGGGATACTCCACTGACAGTTGGGTATTCCATCGGGTAAAGTTGGCCAAAATTTTAAAAACAGGTATTTTTGTTAATTTTGTATGAAAAAAATGTTAAAGTTGTCTTTCACCCTTTTAGATACCTATTAAAGGCGCGTAATTATTAAACTTTCGATGTCGGTCACTGGCAAGTGTGACATAAAAAAATAAGAATAAGATCCCGACTACTGGGAAAGTGTGGTCGTAAAGCAAGATTGTGGTATTTATAAGATTTCTGTTTTTGTTCTGGATTTTTAAATATAAACTTTGGGGGCTGAACTTGTTTTTGCAAAGGTTTTTTAAAATTATTATTGTTTGAGAAAATCTGTTTTATTAAAACGCCCATTGATTTTTGAGAATATCGGTAAGTCAATCACTTACTTGTAGAGATGTGTAGCTCACCCTTTTCTAATAATTCAGGTTTCGATTTTGGAGGTTCGGAAGCGAATTGAGAATGTGGATGTGAACTTGTGAATTCCGTGCTACTTGGTTTTGATGGAATTTATTGGATAAGGTTTATTGTGCTAGTAGAATAGAACTTTTATTAAGTACAAGATATTTGATTATTGGATTTGTGGAGCTGCGTCTCCGATTTTATGTTTTCAAATTATTGAGTTTAACTGCTGCTTTGACTTTTGTGCAATTTTCTATTTATTGAATAAAGAAATGTATTTTATTTAGGTTTTGTATTTAGAATTAATAGTCCGAAAAGTCGGGTTATTACACATGTCCTGACTCCCATCTATTATATATATATAATAGAGCAACTAGGGGGTTTAGTGAGACAAGTTATTCAATGTTAAATTACAATAACACCCTTCAAATTGTAAAAAGACAATTCAATCCATATTCTATTTATTTTATATAAATGCCTTCATTATTAATACATCTTAATATCTCTAATTATTATTAACTAATCTTCATTAAGTAGCAAATCATTTTGTAATTAATACTTGCATATAAATGTACATATATATTATTTTATGTAGTATTATTTAAAAAACTAATAAAATATAATTAAAAAAATAGTGATATTGAGATAATTATAAATATGACATGAATTTGTAATATCAAATATTTAGTAACATAACATGATTTCATGTCATGTTAATTATTTTTTCAAGGATTGACGAATTAGAGCTATTTATCACCAACTAAATTAGAGTACGCGTGCAAAATCATATCGAGTAATATTTTTATAAGTTTGATACATGTAACATGATCATTCATGTATCTTAAAAAACATAATATGCATCATCAGATACTTATACAAAATTAAGAGAAAAACAAATTACATACTAGATATTACATGAAAGAGAAATCAATCCACATTGGGATATAACATTATAAAGCATCAGACCATATAAGAATCCAAAAATATATCGAATCAAAGAGATTAATCACCAAGACGCAAGTGGAGGAAACAATGTAGTGATGTGGATTTCTAATTGATAATTTTTTTTGAAAACCAGACAGTTAAACTAACAAAATCTAAACTATATCTAAAATAATTGTATAATTGTAACATGTCTTGAATTCCGTCTTCGGCCATGAAAACTACCAGTCATGATTTGCCACAGCGTCCTGGAACGAACATCAACTAGAAGACATAGAGTTAGAATGAACCGATCAAAATACAGATCTAAAACAAAAGTTGAGAAGAAAAGGTAGAGGAGACGGTGAGGAAATAAAAAGGGCGGACGGGGAGGAAGGAAATAAAAGCTAAAGAGACAGTAAAAGAAGGATAAGAGGGATAAGAGATGGGTCTCCGGGCAGTGGCGCCGAAAAGAGAAGGCAGCCACCGCCAAATGAGGGGAAGAGAATGGGGCTAAAACTTTGGCACAGAGATAGAATGAGAGAGATTTCGGGGGGAGGGGACACAATAATTTTTCAATGAACTAGGGAGTTCAATAAGTCAATTTATTTAACGTGAAATGACAATTATACTCTCAACTTGCAAAATGACATTTTAGGTAGCTGTATGGGATCGAACCTGTGGCTGGATTGAACAGAAATGGTCCGGGATGGATTTAGGAGATTCATATTAATATAATCTCATATCAATATGTGACGACCCGGGTCAAATCCCGAGTATTTTTCGAAAATCGGGTCAAGTCCCGATTCCGAGTCCGAATAAGCCGAAACATACTGGCCCAAATGCAGCCAACATGGGTAACGACAAGCCCACCACAGGCCCCGAAAAGATCATGATTTGTTGGTGCTAATTAGTAGTAGTACTTTGCCTTATAAACTGAACAGAATGTCCAAATCTAATTTTGAATATGCATGCAAAAACATATCGAGTAATAATTTTAAAATTTTATTAACATGTAACATAGTCATTCATGTTTTAAAAAACATACTATGCAACAACAAATTATTGTGAAATCGATAACAATTTACTCATATCTAAATCATTGTTGTGTTTACGAGAACTTTCTTCTAAACAAATACGATGTATATAAAATAGGGAATTTAATCTCGTAACAAATACTGCTAACTTAAATTTCAAATAATTCATAAAATATGACAAAATTAATAAAAAAATTACGCAATATTCTACAATATGCATGTGCCTCGCACGGGCTATAAAGCTAGTTTTATTAAACTAACAACAAGAATAATCACATTATTATCTTAATAGTAGCTTGTAATCTCTGTTATGCACCTACGAAATTTACGAGTTTAAGAATATTTGCACAGCCTATCACAGGCCCTGATACATTCCTGATAGCTGATGCCTGGATGCTTAGTTTAATGTGACTCGCATAATCTTCGGAGTTCGGTTTTATTAGGTGAACGGGTGAAAGAGCCTATAAGGCTGGAAACTAGGCGGAGCCCCGTCAAACTTGTCAGGACTCTGTTCATCCTTCCGGATATTGCATGTTACTTGAAATAATGTGGTAGCTAAAGTACTAGGTTATCGTTTCTGGAAATGTATAAATGTCTACACATCCTATAGCTTTCCTAAATGAGTTCCTAAACTCGAATATAGGGAATGCCCCAACAAATTGGTGCTTTAACAGTATCTTAGTGATATCAGTGGTACATCTCAAACTTACTAGCCATATCTAAAGTTAGCAGAGAAGCTAACTTACCGATCGGGATTGCGCGGGGCGGGAATCGGATCGGGATTGCGCGGGGCAGGATGAATACCGATCCCTAATTTTGTAGGACTTGCTTACATGTGTAAAGTCAGACAACGTAGCAACCATCACAATTCTGTATTAATTGTTGATTAAAAATAATTCACAACCGGTGGTGCACTCCATACTTTAAGTAATTGTTAAAACAGAGCAGAACAGGTATCAAACTAAACAGATCATTCAAACAAGGAGGCCTTTTCTTAATCTGACAAATACAAGACAAAATATGCTCTTAGTGATTGTCTTTTTTATTGTTAATTCGCCCAGAAAATACCAAAACTCTAATCATAGTACGGCTAACTAGAATAACCTCGTTATATAATCTGTTATAATAAGGAGTTTTTAATCAAGAGCTTCAGATCACACAACTATATACTAAGCTTCAAATGTAAATAAAATGCGACAATATCATTCATCAGGTACTTTCTTTGGGGAAAAGACATAGCTCAAGTAATAAATATATAGAAATGAATAACGTTGCAAAGTTGTTACTTACTCTTCACTTCCCTACCTTTTTTTCATCAATAATCTCTCAGACTTTAGCTTGTTTACTGCCAGTCTGCTTTAGATTTTTCAAAATAAAGAACTTCAGGCCATTGCTTAAGACTGATGTAGATGTCAGAGATGCCCGCAACAAGTGTAGAGCCTGCATCGAATTGAGTTAAAAAATGTGTTAGCAGAGATCTCTGTTTTGAAGTACCAATATAATCTCTGCTAATATTTTTGTTTCTTTCATTACCTCGTGTATGCCAATGTCGATCACCTGTTCTTCAATATCATCAGGAGGCACTTTCAGACTGTGGAGATATGTGAAACAAGACATTGATGAAAATGGGGTAACAACCAAGTCATCTGTCACCATAAACTTTGTTGGCCATCTTACAAATCCTCCTTCTAGCTTTAAATTTGGACTTTGATCTATCAAATTTTTGTGCGCTTGTGTAGAGTCCAAAGTTAGAGAGTAATCGTAACTTCCTCCTGAAGTACTTTGTTTCAGAAATTTATTTGAATCTGCTTCCTCAAGAGGGAATATATGGTTTGTACATAGATAGTGCGACAGCAATTTAGGGTAGAGTAGCATATCTTTCAGTTGCTGGGATTTCAAGTATTCGCCAACATTCAACTCTAATACACTCTGATATATATTTTCAATACTTAATGATTCATGATCCTTAGTCAACAGACTAATTAGTTTTCCTAAAGGAACAGGGAGAAGACTGAAAAGGAAATCAATAAAATCTTCTGAACAATGAGCCAACAATATCTTGTTAATCGACTTTTGCACATATACTTTCACTTTTATTTCCTTTGCTCCATCGCTACACTCTGTACGAATGGGAGATTGAATAGCCGGGATTTGGGAACTGATCCACTTCTTGCCCAAACAAATATCTGACAAAGGAGTCTCTGACAAGAATGAGCGCTCAAGCAAATGAAGAATCTGTATATAATTAAATAAATGATAAATTAGTAATAAGGAAAATGAAAAAGGGCATGTAGATTGAATATTATAGAAGTCGATCACAAGCAATATTTGTAATACCTCACTTGAACCAAGTTTCATTGTATTCTCTTCAAGAGTTGCAAAATCTTTGATGCCCCTACTTTCAAGTATTCCAAGTGTCGAAGTTAGATTGTTAGGAATCACATGTAGATCATCGCTAATAACGAAAGATGAAGTCTTGGGAACAAAAACACCTTCACCCATGGCATCAAAATGGATTGCCCTATTAAGAAGGTAAGGACAATTTTTGCATCTTGCACTACTGCAAGTGCTCAAGTGAGTGTTGCTGGAGTTCCAGGTTTTAGAGCATAAATATTCACAAATGAAGTACTGAATGGGTTTCATATCATCGATGTTAATCTTCAAGTTTTGACACTGGACTTCTGCTGAATTTCTTGTACGAAGTAACATATCTTGACATTCCTTGGTCCGGAAATACATGGCATCGAGATTTGCTACACTTTCGTACAAATTGTTGAAGCCCCCAATATTCACCTTTTCATGTGATGGATCAGAACCGTTAGCCAGGAGTCTGACTATTGTCCCCATCGGCAATGTGAGAAAGCTAAACAGTATATCAACGAAATCGCTATTTGCTTCAGCAAAAACTATTTTTTTAGTGTCTCTTTCTATCACTACCTTTAAAGATATTTCTGTTTCTTTTGCATCCGCCATTTCGATATTGAAAGCTAGGTCTTCTTTTCTTTATCTTCGATTGTTGGCACTGTAAGTTAGTACACCCATTCACACATTCATTAATAAACTTCTGGAGCAGCCAAAGAAATTGAAAGGTTTGTTTCATAATCAGATTGTACAAGTTTTTCAAATAATTAAGGATCTTTTCGTTTGATTGCACTGTACAGTAATCCCACTGACTTTTTTTTTAAAGTGAAGATTCCATTTCCTACTCCAAAGCAAAGTAATCATTTGAGTAGCCAAAACAAAGAAGTTACTCCAAGAGGATTTTAGTGGTTACATTAATAATGATTTTTAAATTAATTAATTGAACATATTTAAATTTAAATTTTTGTCATACTAAGCAACGCCTAAGGTTGATCTTCAATAATAGCCACCTGCTTTATAATTGGTTGCTTTTAACAATGTAGTCACCCTGCTTTAAAGATTGGAACTCCTTTGTATCAAACCAAAAAAGCAGCCTCTGTTTACTATCAAAAAAGAAAAAGAAAAAGAAAAAGCATCCCTTTTTCTAAGGCTGATGATCAAAATATTCCTTGCTTTGAGATGAAGTCTCATTGTTAGATAATAGATTTGAATCAGGAGCACTCTTGTACTGACTTTGAAAATATTCTGGGTGATATCGTGGTCTCTTAAACTCTAAGAAACACGGGAGCTGGGATTGTGATGCGTAGTTAGTACAGGACACAAAAAATCGACAAACATTTTGACACGCATTTCTTCAATCCAACAAAAAAGTAATAATATGATTCTCTTAATTACTAGATTAGAATCTCTCTTATGTACCTAAAAAATTTAAGACATTAAGAATATTTGTGAGCCCCTTAATTTTTTGGGCAGGTGTGACAGTGCTCCTTGCACAGCCTATCACAGGCCCTGATATATTCCTCATAGTTAATGATTTTATGTTTATTATTAATGATTAACGTTCGTCATGTTTGCTTAAATTTATCAGGTGAACCTGTGAAAAAGCCTGATATTTTTCCATGTTGCATATTTCTTGAAACGTGGTGGTGGCGGGAGATAGTTGTTAAACTATACCTGATGGTGTGTTAAAATGTTAGTATTGAAATACTAGATTATTGTTGCTGGAACTGTATAAATGTTTACACTGTGCTTGTTACATGTGTATAGTCCGTATCCATAGAAACTGTCACAATTTCATATCAAAATTTTGATTAAATTGAATTTACAACACTCTCTCTGCTTAACTTTGAGGGCTTTAAAGAATAGCTTATGAATTAGGGTTATTAACATTTTAACTCTTAAAGTTTCTCTGAAAGTACATATCAGCCATCAAAAGTAAAATAATATTCTTCTGCGCCCTTAAAGTTTGGCGGTTGTACATCTCAACCCTTGACCTTATCTTTCAGAATCTTTTTTCCAATTTTTCCCCTAAGTTGCTGTACATGATGAACAGTTTAATTCAGTTTTGTTTTCTTCTCTACTTGTACTAGTAATCGCACATCAGTGTCTAGAATCCCTCCATTATCTAGGATACGATTTCGAATTGGTTACATTAGTGAAACGTGCATAACAAGCTTTGAACACATCTTCATTGACTTCATTGATTGTTGCAGTGTGCTCCTAGCTATTTGTTGTGGAATAAAAAACGTATTTGTGTATTAATTGATAGGGTTTGTGAGCTTCAAGCTTTAATGGCTGCACTTGCGTTTCGAGACTAAATCAGTCCTCACAAGATGCCTACGTATCTCAATTCGTTATTGAGAATCAAGCCAAAGACGTAGTTCTTGGTGTTGCCCTCGGGGCTATGGCGGCATGGGCACATCAAGGACGTAGTGACTTGTATGTCCTTATTCGAGTATGAAGTCTAAAACGTTGTAGATGACGTATGGAGTTGTGTCCAAAACGTATTTCTATTGTGAAGGATCAGGGTCCTTATATAGGCGTTGGGAGCCTTGTATTTAGAGTAAGTTTAGGAGTCTTAGCTAATAAGTCTCCTTTTTGATAATGGATAAACATTGTATTTCTTGCTGGAGAAGTCTTTTCCTTGTTGATAAAGGCTATGACTCATTATTTCCTTTAATTGGGGATTCTGGATCCTTCTTTGATGAATTTACCATATTTTGGACTCCTTTCCTGAGCTGTATATTTTCCTTATTTATTAATTTCGTAATTAATAAATAATTAGGGTTTCGGGCTTTGTTTATTGGGCTGTGTTCTTGGACCAATCCGGTCTAATTAATACGTCATTGATTATATTTCCAGAATTACTTTTATGTCCATATCATTTGCCCCCCAACTTCTGGGAAAATCTTCTCGGAGTTTTCGTAGAAGTTATTGCGTATTTTTTACTCAGAATTTTCCATTTTCAAGGGTATTTTTGTCCTCAAAATAGGTCATTTTCGACCAGGAACCAGGTCATTTTCGACCAGGAATTCGACCCGGAACTAGGTCATTTTCGACCTGGAATTCGACCAGGAAATAGGTCATTTTCGACCAGGAAACATGTCATTTTCGACCTCAAGTTCGACCAGGATTTCGACCTCAACTGGTGTGAGGTCGAAGGTTTCGACCTCACTTCTTAGCTCGTTTTCGACCTCAAGCCTTCGACCTCGAATCCTTTTGTTTTCGACCTCAACTTGGTGTGAGGTCGAAGGATTCGAGCTCGTTTTCTAGCTCTCTTTCGACCTCAAGTCCCCGACCTCGAATCCATATGTTTTCGACCTCAAATTGGTGTGAGGTCGAAGGATTCGAGCTCGTTTTCTCGTGTAATTTCGATCTCGATTCTACGATCTCGAATCTAATCTTTTTCGACTTCGATCTAAGGTCTTTTCGACCTCAAATCTTTAATTTTTCGACCTCAAACGGGTGCGAGTTTGATGGTTTCGACCTCGATTTCTCGTGTATTTTCGACTTCAAGCCTTCGACCTCGATCTAAGGTCTTTTCGACCTCAAATCTTTAATTTTTGTTTTGCCTTGGCTTCAAAGTTTTATTGAGCCTTAATTTTGCCTTGGCCTCAAATTATTTGGGCTTTAATTTTGCCTTGGCCTCAAATTATTTGGGCTTTAATTTTGCCTTGGCCTCATTTAATTGGGCCTAGCCTCAAATTATTTGGGCTTTAATTCGTACTGAACTTTAACCATTTTTGGGCCTTGATTTTGCCTAACCTCGAGCTCTAATGGGCCTTGATTTCTTTTGAAGTCCAACAAAAGGTTTATGGGCCTTAACTGGCCATAGTCGGTTGCCCTTCCCTTAACCGGTTGGGTGACCGGCTGTTTTGGTTATAAAAGAGTGAGATTTCCACTTCACTCTTCACTTCATACCTTCAAATTTCTAAAAATTTCTCTTTAGCTTTTCTCTCTTGTTACTCCGTGGTGAAGCGATTTCCGGTGGGTTTTCCTCAGCCGTATTCATCTTTTTCTGGGCTTGATCTTCATCGTTTGAAGATTTTCTGGGTTTGCCGTTGAAGATTTGAAGTTTACTGGGTTTTTTTCGAGACTTGAGGTCTTTTTATCCCTTACCTGGGACTTACTACCAGTTTTTGGGGATTTTAATATACACTAGTGTTTCACGAGTATCGTCTTGGTGTAAAGTGTGGAGCGACCTACACATTTACGACGATTTTGCCTTATTCGAGGCTAATTTGACATTTGCATAAGCCTTTTATATCTTATACCGTCTTGTTTTGGCTTCAAGCCTTTCACAGAGCATATCGAATGTTGGGGTTTGGACTGAATGTCTTAGGTTTCTGGGGTTTCAACCCTTCACCCTTACGAGTTCTTATTGATGGCTCCACTCGTAGTGATTCTTTCTCACGTCTATCATATCAAACTTCTCTTGAGCTTGAAATTTTCGCTAATTAACAATAAGCATCTTAGGCTTTCTTTTGTATGTTTATTAGCAACATTCACCCTTCGGGGTTCGTTGTATTCAGCTCTATTTGTATAGTTGACATGCATATTTTGTATGCTTTCCTTTGCATTCATTTGTAGTTTGTCTTGGCAATGCTTTGAGGATGTTTCTACCAATCAAAACGGGTTCAACCCTTCATCTGCTTTCCAGGAACCTCATGATTTCATCGAACCTTATTTCTACTTGTCCTAGTAGTGAGTCCAATCAGGACACACTTTAAACATAATAGACTTTCAAATTTGAGGCATGCCAAGTCCTTGGCACCTCATGCCCTTCGAGGGTTTCTAGCTTGTATGAGCCTCGTCCAAACACATTTTTAATACGATATGGTCCTTCCCAATTTGGGGCCAACTTGCCTTTTTGTCCAACTCCAGATGCCTCAATCTTTCAGAGGACTAAGTCTCCTTGTCGAAAGAACCTTTCTTTAACCCTTAGGTTGTAGTAGAAAGATGCTCTCTTTTGGTGTTCAACTATCTTGGCATTTGCTTCGTCAATTAGATCTAAAGCTAGCCTCAAGCCTTCTTCATTTGTTTCTGTTTCATAAGCCTCAACTCTTGGAGACGTGTGAGTAATCTCCACTGGAACCACTGCTTCAGCCCCATATGCCAACAGAAACGGAGTTGTTCCAGTGGTGACTTTACAAGTAGTACGATATGCCCATAATATGGGGAGCAACTCGTCCACCCAAGTATTTCTAGAGCGTTCAACTCTTTTCTTTAGTCCATCCAGGATAATTCGATTGGCAACCTCAGCTTGCCCATTTGCTTGAGGATGGGCAACAGAGGTGAAGGGTAACTTGATATCATTTTCGTCACAATACTTCTTGAATTCATCGTTGTTAAACTGAGTTCCATTATCCGTGACCAGGATTCGTGGAATCCCATATCTGCATATTACATTCTCCCAGAAGAAATGCATCACTTGCTTGGTGGTTATCTTGGCTAAAGGTTTAGCCTCAATCCACTTGGTGAAGTAGTCGATTGCCACTATCAAGAATTTTCTTTGCGCACTTGCCATTGGAAACGCCCCAAGTATATCCATTCCCCACATGGCAAATGGAATAGGTGAGTTTATGGATGTCATCATCTCTGGTGGTTATCTAACCATCGGTGCATGCTTTCGGCACCGTTCACATTTCTTCACGTAGCTTTTAGCATCTGCAAGTATGCTTGGCCAATAGAATCCTAGACGAGTGATTTTATGAGCAAGGGCTCTGCCCCCCAAGTGCTGCCCACAAATTCCTTCATGTACTTCCCTTAGGGTCAATTCTGCCTCTTGGGGTCTCAAGCATTTTAAGTAAGGAATGATGAAAGACTTTTTGTATAGGATTCCCTCAATCAGGGTATACCTTAGTGCTCTCACATTTAACTTTCGTGCTTCTGAAATGTCGTTGGGTAGCCACCCAGTTTCCAGATGAGATTTGATGGGATCCATCCAACAGCTAGCAACATCAATGGGTGCTACCAACTTTCCATTGATGTTTGGGGTCTTCAAGACTTGGAAGTATACACTTCCTGCATAGTTTTCAATTTCAGAAGAGGCAAATTTAGACAAGGCATCGGCCTTCATGTTTTCTTCCCTTGGAATGTGTTCCACATAGCATTCATCAAATTCAGTCATGATGGCCTTGACAAGTTTTAGGTACTTGGCCATGACTTCATCTCTGGCTTCAAACTCCCCATTTACTTGGGAAACCACTAGCCTCGAGTCTCCACACACTTTAAGAGTTTTAACTCTCAAGGCTCAAGCCAGCCCTAAGCCAGCTATCATGGCTTCGTACTCAGCTTCATTGTTTGTGATTGGGAAGTCCAGTTTTAGTGCGTACTCTATGAGAAATCCATCAGGACTTTGTAGCACCAAACCTGCTCCACTTGATTTTGTTTTTGATGCTCCATCAAAATAGAGCACCCAACATTCTTTGGACACGATGTGTAACGCCCCAAATCCGGGGTCAAAGGATTTGGTCGTCACACTGCACCCTTAATCCAAACAACCTGTTCAATATAAAATCAACAGAATAAGAATAATATCTGTGACCCCAACTCTACCAAGAATCTTTAAAGGTTATAGTGCTAGAAACAAGAATCCAAAATTTCATTACAACAATCTTTCTTCTTTACAACCATTCTCTTTACAAAAAAATTCTAATACACTAGTATAACTTCGATAAGAAGTATACCAGGCAACTAATCTTATACAATATATTATTCAATAGAAAAACATCTATATACAAAACCTCTCACTAACTCCAAATGCTCTGGATCAGAACGTCTTTACGCTACTATCCTTCCCCATCTCTGATCAGCTACGCAGACAACTCTCGCCAATATACCTTCTTATTGGAAGGCTAAAATATATATAAAGAAAACAAATATGAGCGAATGAATTGCTCAGCAAGTGCATTATCAAATATAATACGAAAGGTTTCCAAAATAAACTTTGGATTTTCAAATAACAAACTTTTGTTTTTGAACATTTTTAATCTTTAAAACTTCTCAAATCAAGTTTAGTAATTTATCACAATTTCTCATTCAGCTTCTCGCAATTGAATAGTTTAAAACACAAAAAGGTTTATATTGGTCGTCACGGTGACCGAATCAACAATAACTACAATAGTATGTAGAAAATATGAAAATAAATATAACTCATACGTCTTCAAGACCAAGGTTTGTATAAAGATACTAGTTTTGAAGATAACTGTTCTATTCACAACATCTTCTGAAACAAACAACTCTGAAAGAGTAGAATAATAAAAGAGTAAGAATGAGCCAACGTGCTCGACCGTGGAATAAAGAACGTACTTCACGACTTCAACATGGTACCGACTGGATACGCGGTATGAATAAAACTCATCAGAATAGATATCTCACGACTACCAATGGAATCAGGGAAGTGGATTTCGACTATTTGGAATCCAAATGAATTAAGAGTAAGTGATTTCAGCAAGATTGAAACCACCATTTATTAATCAACAACCAATAATTTTACGCAACGAATAAACCTGAATATCAGGTCATAACTCACAAGTACAAAACATATGGATGTAACTCATCCCAGAAATAAGAAATGATATTAGAATTGGATTTTTAACATTTATCAAATCAAAGGTTGTGCTGCTGGCCAGCCACGCATCAACCCCGGATTTGCTTATAGCAAAGTCCTCTACTGGATCCTAGGCCAATCTGGACCTTAATTTATTCCGACCAATTACTGGTCCCATTTAAAAACATTCCAATCCTATATTATATACGTCAGGTGTCAGAACAATTGACAACCTTACTTCGACAATCAGGTGTCGGAAGAATCGACAACCTTAATACAACAAACGCTGGAAAACTCACGGTCCAGGAAACAATTCAACTATGAAGAATCCATCAAGGAATAACAATATAATCTAGTATCGACGAGATCGACACAATATCGGGAGGTGCACATGAAAAGTGACAATATAATAAACATCGACGAGATCGATGTAACAACTGGGATATAATGAAGAATAAACAATGACATGCTCAACAAGATTAAGTCTGATATGAAACAGGCATTATGATATCAACAGAATTTGCAACAACTCAATATAGAATAGGGTTCAAGGAACAGGCTCTAGATTGCCTCAACAGTTCAAATTATCACATCATGGAAGAATTAGTTAAGATTTACTAATCTGGTAAGTGACAAAAAAGTCAAGTTCAAGTTTAAGAAAAAGTCAAGGTGAAGTTTATAAATGAAGAAAACAAGGGTTTACTGACTTCTGACAGAAATAGTTCAAGTCCTTCGAACATATACTTATAATAGATAAGCCTTGTATTTGAAGGAAGTAAACTAAATCATGCACAGCATATATGAATTCGACTCAAGTAATGGATCAGATGATCGCATTAACAAAAAATGATAATAATACTAGCATAGGTGCAAGATGGAAAATAGAATAGAACAAGTAACACAACTTCAGAATCTTAGAATAACTTTTCCCTCATAGGGTTCACAAGTTCCCGCTCATCTAGGGTTGGTAATATTCCAACTTAGTATTTTTAAATCAAGTCTTTTTGAAAGAAAGCCTTAGTATACGGCCCATAACTATCTTTTAAATCGTTTCAACACAATATTTATATTTTTCCAATCAACCTAGAAATATGAATCTAAACTTAAAAGGTATAAAATAATACTCGTCAACTTACGTGATTTAAATAACATACTTGCAATTTAATGCAAAGAAATCAACATTTGAAAATTCAGTAAAAAGCATTCAACATGCATACTAATAATTCAAGATAATATCTCTTAATTAATAAGCAAGGGTATAAACACTTGCCTCTGGTCCTTAGCTATTTCGTAACGCCGAAACAATACGATTCCCTCCTTATTCTGTCTTATCGCACGATTCTCTACTTCCGTCCTTCTTTGCTCTAATGCTCTTGCGAACACCATTAGTCTGCTTTTACCATTTCGAATCCACGTGCCAGCCTCGATAGTCAAACATGAGACGGTACTTAGCCTTCAACGTATGATTCTCACATTCCATAAACTATTATAACTTAACTCTAACACATTTACTAATCTTACCGATATCTCTTTTAGAAGAAATACATTGCAAATATCCTCTACGGGTGATGACGTCCCCTTGGTGCTACGTCATCTCTCAATAACTCATCCTTCTCCGTCATCTCTTTATTTAACACACTTCGATAATCTGACTCGTCTCGTCCGATAGCCTCTATTGCATAGACAACCATATTCAATAGATAGAATAATCACGATTAACTAAATAAGTAATCCACGTAACTCGCTCGACAAAAGTCTCCATACTATAAAAGTCAACATCTAAGTCAACGGCCTCGTAAATCTCCTTTTCTAACATTACTGACAAATTTCTATTCCAACTACCCCTCGTGATAATATTAGACACGACCAATTACTCAAACAAGTCTCAACACAATTTATTCGCATGCATGACTCAACAACAGATAATTCACATCATTCATATAACACATTTAAACAAGTAACCGGTTACGTATCGGACGCCCGGTCTAATTTATAATATTTAAAACTCAGATACTAGCCCTAGTACGGGCATATACTAACTATAAAACACATTACACAACTCAGACGAACCATATAGCACTTATAACTATTTTTTTAAACATCACACGAAGCTTATTTGAATTTAAATAAGCCACAAACACATTTTTAAATCAAATATTGGATTTTTGAACCCAATATAAGTATTTTAAATACAAATAAATCAATTAATAAAATTAATTGACACTCTTTAAATGCTCAAACTATTTTTAAATAATAAATCAGGTTTGAAAATAATTAAACTAAATTTTAAATTAATTAAATCTAATTAATAATCAATTTTTAAGAATTAACTGATTAAAAGAATTAATCAATTAATTAATTAAATTAATTATTAATTAAAAATAATTAAAATAATTAAGTTTAATCAATTTTCAAATTCAAAATAATAAATAAGATTTTCCAGAATTTTCTGAATAATAAAATGTATTTTTAAATTCAAGATATGATTTTTAGAATTTTTAAAACCATTTTTTGATTTATTTTATAAAAATAAATCACAGAAACACTTTTCTGAAAATAGATTAGGGTTTCTAAGATCAAACTGGGTCGGGTTAGGGTTTTGAAAACGGGTTGCCAAGAACTTTCCGGGTTGCCAAGAACGACCCACCGGAAACTGGGTTTCCCAGTTTCCGGCTGGCGTTCGGCCACCGGAAAATTTCGGCAATGATTTCAACACTCCCACAAACACACGCTATTACACAGAGGACTAATGCTTCTGAAAATCTGTTGAAAACAACACTCAATCACGACGGAAAACGACCCAGAAATGGGAACCGCCGGTGGCGGCCCGTTTTCCGGCAACCACAAAACGTCATCAAACCTTAGACCTTTTTACACGGATGTGATGCTCATCTAACGATCTATCTAATGATACAAACCTCATCAAGGTCCGATCAACCAATCAGAGTTCCGACTGAAACTCATAAAACTCCGACGAGCCTGCAACTTTCCGATTAGCTCGAAAACGAACTCCAAATTCAAATTAAAAATCACATACATACTCTACATCACATAACAAACACACCCATACCATCAATTAGCAAGAACAATCAATAATACGATTTCCCCCAAATTAAACCTAAAAATTCGAAATAATTAAATAATTAAAAAAAAAACTCAGAAATCATACCCACATGAATTTTGATGATGGATTTGGATAGAGGATGATGCGAGATTCTATTTGGTTACAAGAACATCGAAATCGGATTCCGATAACGCCTTCAAAATTGAGTTCGATTCTCAAGAACACGAAGAACACGTTCTAGGGTTTTTCAGATTTTGAACTGTAATTAAGCTTGATTATACGAAAAACAAAGTACGATTTGCCTTTTTATAATAAACGGAAAATAATACCCCAAATGACATTTTTGGATCGATATTGATCCGATGGATCGTTTTAAATACAATATAACAGAATATATGCTTTAAACCTTTAATAAAGCAGAATACACGTTTTTCGAGACGATACTCATCCATAAAGTACGGATAACTACAAGTATCGTTTAATACAAAATATACGAACCAAAATACCTCCATTACGAATATTTTCGAATACTTCCCACTTTAACGAATGAAATATTGGTACAAACAATATACCAATTTCCCGAATAATTTGGGAACGATCCAAATTTTTTTTTCGATAATTAATATAGAATAAAATAGTATGACATCCTTTTCAAAATTGTTTCTAATTCCCCACACATTTCACATAGCACCACAATATCACATATTCAATCATTTAACGAATCACTTATCACGTTTAAACAGATAAATCATTTAATAACTCTTAATATGAAATTAAAATTTCATTTCACATCACATAATAACACGTAATTTTCCCGGATCTTACATCCTTCCCCCCTTAACAGGATTCTGTCCTCAAAATCAACTTGCGCAAACATAGGTGGATATTTATCCAACATCTCATTCTCAAATTCCTAGGTTGACTCTTCAACCTTAGGATTTCTCCTCATACTCATACTAATTTGACTCCTCTATTACTTATCACTCTCTCATACTGACTCAATATCTCAGTCGGTTACTCAACATAGAACAATTTAACTAGATCTCTATAGGTTCATATTTTTATGAAATATACTATGAACACACCACTCACGGGGTGGTAAGCAAACTTATACGCAACTTTCCCAACACACAGTAGATCGACGCAAGGTAGCATTTCAAAATCGTTATAGTAACTGTTGTCGTAAGGAAATCTAATCATCGGTAAATGGTCCTTCCAATTACCTTCAAAATTTAGTACACAACCATAGTATGTCTGAATTCTTTAATTGAGTCGCGGATCTCTGTCAAATACAATTGAACTCGTCATTCCATGCCGTACTATTATCTCTCATTAATTAGCCAATAATAACCCAAATAACATCACGATAAGCTCTAAGCCTTAGCAACTCTATTACACAGTTTATCTTAACATGTTTCCATCTCCATTCAGGAATCTCTTTAGTTGTAACTGTCTACTATACCTCTGTTATTCTGTCTTCATTTTCTAACATCTCAAGTACTTAAACACTCACTAACATCAATATTCTTTTAAATCTCTTATATATCCTTACATTTCTTTCTTATCCCTTATTCTTTCTCGTTCCCTCCTGTAATTGAATTCCATTTCTTTCTCCATAACTCTTTCCTTTATGTAGCCCTTTTTCTTTAATCAATTCCGGTTGAATCCTTATTTCCGTCATTCCTTCTAGTTGATCTCTTGTTATCATAACCTTAAAACTCCATCCTTTCTAATCCTTGAACCGAAGATATTTACGCCTCTAATCTTCCTTTTTCTACTCATACTATCAGCCATCCATATTCTTGGGTCAACTCTATCTACCTCCAATATATTTAACAACTGCTTTCAACGATCACATACCTTTTATGCCAATTAACTCTTCAGCTGAAAACAACCCCTCATTACCTTATCCATTGCCTTTAAATCCTTATTAACACCTCTTCATCTTCTTTCCCGATCTATAATCGTGAGAATATTCCTTATCAGCTTGGTGACTTAATCCCATATCTTTAAAATTGTTCTACTTAGTTCCAATAACTTAATTGCTCTCCATCTGATTCCTAAATAATTCAGAAGATACATTCACAGTAACACTCATGACACCTTTTCCATGGTTCCATCTCAATTCCAAAACAGCTTTATCAACTCAACGTCATTTTGATTCTCATCCTATACATCCACATTGACTGGTAAGATCTACCTTAACTATCGTGAGCAAAAGACTTGCAACCATATCATACAATCCTGAAATACTCAAAGATTAACTCATTCTCCATTATTAGCCTATCATCAAATTTTAAAAGTTCTTCTCATTGAGACAAAAATCTACTATGTTCATCTTCCACAACATGGGATATCATCAGCACAATTACACATTTTTCCCCAATTTCCAATCAACTTTTGAATTATCTAACTTCACCTCTTCCACATCGTAACGTTAATCGATAGAGAGAGAACAACTGGCTCCGTTATATGTTACTAGTATTCTAATCGCATCGTAATCCACTTTCGCTCGTGGTAATTCAATCGAAAATTCTTCGTTCATTATGGTAGGGTAAATTTCAGTTCACCCTAATGGCATACCTCCCAGATTATTTGGTATAACAAAAATTCATGATATTTTGAAGTGAAAAGATTCTATATCGTAGCAAATGTCCCACAATTGGGGTTACCAATCTGCATATTCCAAAGCAAACATTATTGGAAATGAAAGAATTACTGAGAGACCAATTTGATCACATGAACTCAATGTTGTGTGTCTCTATTAAGACAGTACTAAAGGTAATTAGCCTTCTTGTATTTCACAACACACAAGTGACGGCGTCCCGTCAGACTTCTATCACATAGACAGATAGTCCTTGTGTCCCCTATAAATAGGGTTGTTTACCTCAGTTGGAGTAGAGATATATGAAAGAAATTTAGAGTCGGAATGACAACCAGGGCCTTTCGATAAGAAATCTCAAATACACACCATGGATTGAAATTGAATAGATTCCGAAGGTGTTATTTCCAGAAAAGAAAAACAACCACAAAAGGGATGTATCAACAAGTAGTATCACATCATAACTAGAGTTATCCACCCCTGAAAAATAAAGGAGTTGGAATTCGAATAGCATATTTTTCAACAAGCCTCAAAATTTGAAATAGGCATAACAACAATCTTTGGCGCAATTTAAAACATGATTGATCAAGAGTATCAAATACAAGATCAACAGGTGGAATATATCCATCAACACAGGTTTCTTTTTAAAGGAATGCCAAATATTTCATTAGGATGGGAAGGTATTACCAAGGTCTTCACATATGCCTCCTCCGTCGACTCCTTCGATAGCTTGTTATTCGATTTCAGCCCTTCTTCTCCACGTTATTCGATTTCAGCCCTTCTTTTCCACGTCGCAAGGTTATCAATATCGTACGTCGTCGTCGACTCGTAATAGTCCTCGAAGATTCCGCCTTAGACGTCTACAAACGTAAGAAGTTCTATCCATCTTAGCACAACTATCTCAATCAAATACCTCTTTCTCAACTCACTCAGCGGTACTATATCCAATAGTCCAACACGAACTCTAAATGAGCTCTGACATTCCTTATATAACTATATACACTCCCACACACTCTCGTTTCTAGTTTTACTATAACCCTCACTCTGATACCAACTGTAACGCCCCAAATCCGGGGTCAAAGGATTTGGTCGTCACACTGCACCCTTAATCCAAACAACCTGTTCAATATAAAATCAACACAATAATAATAATATCTGTGACCCCAACTCTACCAAGAATCTTTAAAGGTTATAGTGCTAGAAACAAGAATCCAAAATTTCATTACAACAATCTTTCTTCTTTACAACCATTCTCTTTACAAAAAAATTCTAATACACTAGTATAACTTCGATAAGAAGTATACCAGGCAACTAATATTATACAATATATTATTCAATAGAAAAACATCTATATACAAAACCTCTCACTAGCTCCAAATGCTCTGGATCAGAACGTCTTTACGCTACTATCCTTCCCCATCTCTGATCAGCTACGCGGACAACTCTCGCCAATATACCTTCTTATTGGCAGGCTAAAATATATATAAAGAAAACAAGTATGAGCGAATGAATTGCTCAGCAAGTGCATTATCAAATATATTACGAAAGGTTTCCAAAATAAACTTTGGATTTTCAAATAACAAACTTTTGTTTTTGAACATTTGTAATCTTTAAAACTTCTCAAATCAAGTTTAGTAATTTATCACAATTTCTCATTCAGCTTCTCGCAACTGAATAGTTTAAAACAAAAAAAGGTTTATATTGGTCGTCACGGTGACCGAATCAACAATAACTACAATAGTATGTAGAAAATATGAAAATAAATATAACTCATACGTCTTCAAGACCAAGGTTTGTATAAAGCTACTAGTTTTGAAGATAACCGTTCTATTCACAACATCTTCTGAAACAAACAACTCTGAAAGAGTAGAATAATAAAAGAGTAAGAATGAGCCAACGCGCTCGGCCGTGGAATAAAGAACGTACTTCACGACTTCAACATGGTACCGACTAGATACGCGGTATGAATAAAACTCATCAGAATAGATATCTCACGACTACCAATGGAATCAGGGAAGTGGATTTCGACTATTTGGAATCCAAATGAATTAAGAGTAAGTGATTTCAGCAAGATTGAAACCACCATTTATTAATCAACAACCAACAATTTTACACAACGAATAAACCAGAATATCAGGTCATAACTCACAAGTACAAAACATATGGATGTAACTCATCCCAGAAATAAGAATTGATATTAGAATTGGATTTTTAACATTTATCAAATCAAAGGTTGTGCTGCTGGCCAGCCACGCATCAACCCCGGACTTGCTTATAGAAAAGTCCTCTACTGGATCCTAGGCCAATCTGGGCCTTAATTTATTCCGACCATAAATATGGCCCGACCAATTACTGGTCCCATTTAAAAACATTCAAATCCTATATTATATATGTCAGGTGTCAGAACAATTGACAACCTTACTTCGACAATCAGGTGTCGGAAGAATCGACAACCTTAATACAACAAACGCTGGAAAACTCACGTTCCAGGAAACAATTCAACTATGAAGAATCCATCAAGGAATAACAATATAATCTAGTATCGACGAGATCGACACAATATCGGGAGGTGCACATGAAAAGTGACAATATAATAAACATCGACGAGATCGATGTAACAACTGGGATATAATGAAGAATAAACAATGACATGCTCAATAAGATTAAGTCTGATATGAAACAGGCATTATGATATCAACAGAATTTGCAACAACTCAATATAGAATAGGGTTCAAGGAACAGGCTCTAGATGGCCTCAACAGTTCAAAATATCACATCATGGAAGAATTAGTTAAGATTTACTAATCTGGTAAGTGACAAGAAAGTCAAGTTCAAGTTTAAGAAAAAGTCAAGGTGAAGTTTATAAATGAAGAAAACAAGGGTTTACTGACTTCTGACAGAAATAGTTCAAGTCCTTCGAACATATACTTATAATAGATAAGCCTTGTATTTGAAGAAAGTAAACTAAATCATGCACATCATATATGAATTCGACTCAAGTAATGGATCATATGATCGCATTAACAAGAAATGATAATAATACTTGCATAGGTGCAAGATGGAAAATAGAATACTTGTAGAACAAGTAACACAACTTCAGAATCTTAGAATAACTTTTCCCTCATAGGGTTCACAAGTTCCCGCTCATCTAGGGTTGGTAATATTCCAACTTAGTATTTTTAAATCAAGTCTTTTTGAAAGAAAGCCTTAGTATACGGCCCATAACTATCTTTTAAATTGTTTCAACACAATATTTATATTTTTCCAATCAACCTGGAAATATGAATCTAAACTCAAAAGGTATAAAATAATACTCGTCAACTTACGAGATTTAAATAACATACTTGCAATTTAATGCAAAGAAATCAACATTTGAAAATTCAGTAAAAAGCATTCAACATGCATACTAATAATTCAAGATAATATCTCTTAATTAATAAGCAAGGGTATAAACACTTGCCTCTGGTCCTTAGCTATTTCGTAACGCCGAAACAATAAGATTCCCTCCTTATTCTGTCTTATCGCACGATTCTCTACTTCCGTCCTTCTTTGCTCTAATGCTCTTGCGAACACCACTAGTCTGCTTTTACCATTTCGAATCCACGTGCCAGCCTCGATAGTCAAACATGAGACGGTACTTAGCCTTCAACGTATGATTCTCACATTCCATAAACTATTATAACTTAACTCTAACACATTTACTAATCTTACCGATATCTCTTTTAGAAGAAATACATTGCAAATATCCTCTACGGGTGCTGACGTCCCCTTGGTGCTACGTTATCTCTCAATAACTCAATCCTTCGTAAACAATAACTCATCCTTCTCCGTCATCTCTTTATTTAACACACTTCGATAATCTGACTCGTCTCGTCTGATAGCCTCTGTTGCATAGAAAACCATATTCAATAGATAGAATAATCGCGATTAACTAAATAAGTAATCCACGTAACTCGCTCGACAAAAGTCTCCATACTATAAAAGTCAACATCTAAGTCAACGGCCTCGTAAATCTCCTTTTCTAACATTACTGACAAATTTCTATTCCAACTACCCCTCGTGATAATATTAGACACGACCAATTACTCAAACAAGTCTCAACACAATTTATTCGCATGCATGACTCAACAACAGATAATTCACATCATTCATATAACACATTTAAACAAGTAACCGGTTACGTATCGGACGCCCGATCTAATTTATAATATTTAAAACTCAGATACTAGCCCTAGTACGGGCATATACTAACTATAAAACACATTACACAACTCATACGAACCATATAGCACTTATAACTATTTTTAAAACATCACACGAAGCTTATTTGAATTTAAATAGGCCACAAACACATTTTTAAATCAAATATCGGATTTTTGAACCCAATATAAGTATTTTAAATGCAAATAAATCAATTAATAAAATTAATTAACACTCTTTAAATGCTCAAACTATTTTTAAATAATAAATCAGGTTTGAAAATAATTAAACTAAATTTTAAATTAATAAAATCTAATTAATAATCAATTATTAAGAATTAACTGATTAAAAGAATTAATCAATTAATTAAATAAATTAATTATTAATTAAAAATAATTAAAATATTTAAGTTTAATCAATTTTCAAATTCAAAATAATAAATAAGATTTTCCAGAATTTTCTGAATAATAAAATGTATTTTTAAATTAAAGATATGATTTTTAGAATTTTTAAAACCATTTTTTGATTTATTTTATAAAAATAAATCACAGAAACACTTTTATGACAATAGATTAGGGTTTCTAAGATCAAACCGGGTCGGGTTAGCGTTTTGAAAACGGGTTGCCAAGAACTTTCCGGGTTGCCAAGAACGACCCACCGGAAACTAGGAAACCCAGTTTCCGGCCGGCGTCCGGCCACCGGAAAATTTCGGCAATGATTTCAACACTCCCACAAACACACGCTATTACACAGAGGACTAATGCTTCTGAAAATCTGTTGAAAACAACACTCAATCACGACGGAAAACGACCCAGAAACGGGAACCGCCGGTGGTGGCCCGTTTTCCGGCAACCACAAAACGTCATCAAACCTTAGACCTTTTTACACGGATGTGATGCTCATCTAACGATCTATCTAATGATACAAACCTCATCAAGGTCCGATCAACCAATCAGAGTTCCGACTGAAACTCATAAAACTCCGGCGAGCCTGCAACTTTCCGATTAGCTCGAAAACGAACTCCAAATTCAAATTAAAAATCACATACATACTTTACATCACATAATAAACACACCCATACCATCAATTAGCAATAACAGTCAATAATACGATTTCCCCCAAATTAAACCTAAAAATTCGAAATGATTAAATAATTAAAAAAAAACTCAGAAATCATACCCCACATGAATTTTGATGATGGATTTGGATAGAGGATGATGAGAGATTCGATTTGGTTACAAGAACATCGAAATCGGATTCCGATAACGCCTTCAAAATTGAGTTCGATTCTCAAGAACACGAAGAACACGTTCTAGGGTTTTTCAGATTTTGAACTGTAATTAAGCTTGATTATACGAAAAACAAAGTACGATTTGCCTTTTTATAATAAACGGAAAATAATACCCCAAACGACATTTTTGGATCGATATTGATCCGATGGATCGTTTTAAATACAATATAACAGAATCTATGCTTTAAACCTTTAATAAAGCAGAATACATGGTTTTCGAGACGATACTCATCCATAAAGTACGGATAACTACAAGTATCGTTTAATACAAAATATACGAACCAAAATACCTCCATTACGAATATTTTCGAATACTTCCCACTTTAACGAATGAAATATTGGTACGAACAATATACCAATTTCCTGAATAATTTGGGAACGATCCAAATTTTCTTTTCGATAATTAATATAGAATAAAATAGTATGACATCCTTTTCAAAATAGTTTCTAATTCCCCACACATTTCACATAGCACCACAATATCACATATTCAATCATTTAACGAATCACTTAGCACGTTTAAACAGATAAATCATTTAATAACTCTTAATATGAAATTAAAATTTCATTTCACATCACATAATAACACGTAATTTTCCCGGATCTTACACGATGTCTTCATCTTTTTTGTCTTCATCTATTACTTCCTGCCCCCCGACTTCTTGGTGTCAATGGTGCATTCAACCATGAAGTCGGTGAGTGCTTGAGCTTTTATGGCCGTTCGAGGCTTATATTTGATGTCAAATTCTCCCAATTCAATAGCCCATTTGATCAACCTTCCACTAACTTGAGGGCTATGCAAGATGTTTCTTAGAGGCTGATTAGTCAAAACCTCTATCTTGTGAGCCTGGAAGTATGGGCGTAGCTTTCTTGATGAGGCCATTATCAAGGCTAAGGCAAACTTCTCTATCGTAGAGTAGTTTATTTCTACCCCATGTAGAATCTTACTTACGTAGTAGATGGGTTTCTGAACCTTCAATTCTTCTTTTACCAAGACGGCTCCAAGGGCTGTGTTAGAAACTGTCAAGTACAAATAGAGAATTTCTCCTGGCTTTGGCTTTGCCAACAGTGGTGCCTCAGCCATGTATTTCTTCAGGGCCTCAAAGGCCTCTTGGCTTTCAGTTGTCCACTCAAAAATTTTCACGTTCTTGAGTGCTTTGAAGAAAGGTAAGCATTTCTCTCCTGACTTGGAGATGAATCTCCCCAATGTTGCCACTCTTCCCGTTAGTTTCTGGACATCCTTGACAGTCCGTGGTGGTTCCATGTCTAGAATTGCTTTGATTTTGTCGGGATTAGCTTCGATTCCTCTCTTGGAAACCATTAAGCCTAAAAACTTTCCCCGAGCCCACACCAAAGGCACATTTAGCTGGATTCAACATCATCTTGTGGTGCCTTAGCACTTCAAATGCTTCCCGTAGATGGTTTATATGATCGGCCTTATCGAGGCTTTTAACCAACATGTCATCCACATAGACCTCCATGGTTTTTCCAATTAGGTGTTGAAAAATTTTGTTCACCAATCTTTGGTATGTTGCCCCTGCATTCTTAAGTCCAAATGTCATGACTAGATAACAGAAAACACCAAAGACAGTGATGAATGATACCTTGGAGATGTCATCTTTGTGCATTTTGATTTGATTGTATCCACTAAAGCTATCCATGAAACTGAGCATCTCGTGCCCAACTGTGGCATCTATTAGGGCGTCAATCCTTGGTAAGGGAAAACAATCCTTAGGACACGCATCGTTTAAATCGGTGAAATCTACACACATTCTCCATTTTCCATTGGCTTTTTTGACCATCACCGGGTTAGCCAACCATTCTGGGAATTGTATTTCTTCAATAAACCCGGCCTCTAGAAGCTTTTCTACTTCTTGTTTAATGGCCTCTTGCCTCTCTGGAGCAAAACTTCTTTTTTTCTGTTTCACCGTCTTCCTTTCAGGATCCACATTCAGTTTGTGAGTTATCAATTGGGGATCAATCCCTGGCATGTCGGCCGCTGTCCACGCAAAAACGTCATTGTTCTCTTGAAGAAAAGATATGAGTTTGATTTTCAATGGTTCGGGCAATAATTCTCCAACATAAGTCACCCTCTCCGGTTCACCAGGGACTAAGGGAATTGGGATTAAATCCTCAGCTGGTTTCCCTCTTCGGTCCTCATTGTCACTTGTATTCATGTCTTCGATGGGGAGAACCTGCCCCCCGATTCCATCAGGCCTTAACGCGACTACATAACAACTTCTAGCCATCCTTTGATCTCCACGTTCTTCACCAATTCCATTCCTCGTTGGGAACTTGATTTTCAGATGATAAGATGAGGCAACAGCCTTAAACGCATGAAGACCCGTCCTTCCTAGGATCGCATTGTAAGTCAAAGTTGCCTTTATAACTATGAAGTTCAACATCTGAGTAGACGTATATGACCCTTGCCCCATTGTCATTGGGAGTTGGATAGTGCCTTCCACCTTCGACTCCACTCCGTTAAAGCCATATATGGGCATATTCGAGGGTGTCAACTGAGAGTCAGTATAACCCATCTTGATGAAAGCATCATAGAACAAGATGTCCACTGAAGCTCCATTGTCGACCAGAACTCTCTTTGTTTCGGAATTGCCTATCACAGGTACGATGACTAAGGGATCATCGTGGGGAAATTTCACCCCTTCTAAGTCTGAATCATCAAAACTTATTGATATTTCTGTTCGGGCACGTTTTGGTACTTCTCCAACCATAGTCATTACCTCTCGGGCATATGCTTTCCTTGAGTTTCGGGAGGACCCATCAGCAGTTGGTCCTCCGAATATCATGTTGATGACTGGCCCTCGAGGCTTGGGATTACGATATTGATCGTTGTCCCTTCTGTCGTAATCCTTCCTTTCATAATTTCCTCTTTGACTCCCTTGATTTCCATCCTTGGTGAATTTATTGAGTTTTCCTCTCCGTATCAGAAACTCGATCTCATCTTTCAATTGTCTACAATCGTCGGTGTCGTGACCGACTTCCTTGTGGAACCGACAAAATTGGTTTTGATTCCGTTTAGACATATCAGTCCTTAGTGGCTTCGGCCATCGGAGATCCTCCTCCTTTGCTATTTCCATCAGAATTTGGCTCCTGGGAGTGTTCAATCTTGCATACTCCGTAAATTTTGGCCCAAAACTATTCCTCTTGGGTGGAGAATCAGAATTCTTTGACGTTCTAGAAAACTTTTCCTTGACGTCGTATTCCTGAGTTTCCTTTCTCTTCTTCGAATTTCCACTGCCACCAGCAGTGGGTTCATACTTCCTCATGCTTTCTTCAGCTTTGATGTACTTTCCGGCTCTATCTTGGAGCTTCAACATGCTCTCGGGTGGATGTTTTGCCAATGATCTTTTGAAGTGATCATCAGTAGTTCCTTTCTGCAGGGCTATCATAGCTACTTTGTCCTTCAAGTCCGGGACTTTCAGAGCCTCTCGGGTGAATCGATTGATATAATCCCTTAAAACTTCATTCTTTCCTTGCTGGATGCTCATGAGCGATGCAGAACTCTTCTCATGCACCCTTCCACTAACAAATTGGTTGGTGAACGCTTTGCTTAGTTCTTTAAAAGACCCAATAGAGTTGGGAGGAAGACGGCTTTACCAACGTTGGGCCATGCCCGCCAAGGTTTGTGGAAATGTCATGCACTTGGCCGCATCATTGGTTGGCTGCAACAACAGTGTATTGGAGAACGTTCTTACATGATTAGCGGGATCTCCCGTTCCATCATAAGCTTTGATCGTTGGCATCTTGAATTTCCTGGATATGTTAGCTTTCATGATGTCTTGAGTAAACGGTGGTGTTGGATCATCAGGATCTCCTAGGGGCAACAAAACGCTAGGATCACCCCTTGGGGCTTCAGCCCTCTTGGTTCTTCTCGGTGTTGGATCTAAATTAATCACCGGGACTCTCCCGGTTGCTTGGCTTTGTGCTTTGGCGGCCTCCTCTTCAGCCAGTAACTTCTTGAGTCTTGCGGCCTCTGCCTCATGGGCTGCAATTTTTTCCTTAGTAGTTTGCTCCCGATTTGTTTGGGAAGAACGTCTTCTCCTCGGGGAAACATCCCTCTCTTCTCCAGTAGAGTCATTCTCATCCTCAGTATAGGGACCCGAGTAGTCTTGAACCAAAGGGGTCCGTTGAGTTTGATGATTTTGGGGTCCCAGACCTTGTACATACGGGGGCACATACTCCTCATGGTAGATTGGATTAGCTCCACTACTGCCCACTGGGGGTCGGGGTGGCATACCATAAGTTGGCATACCGAGAGTTTGAGTCGTGTATTGGGGCAGATCCGTAGTATGGAGTTGAACGCCACTTGGGGCATTCATGAGTAGCGGGGAGGTTGTGATTGGTTGCTGGAGAACGATCTCTTGTGGATTCGGTCCATGAACAACCATCTGCAGGGGATTCGTCCCTTCATTAGTAATTGGGACTTCTGGTCCTTGAGTGACAGTGGGGGAGATATTCGCCCCTTGAGTACCAGTAGTTGGCGGTGGTTGATTTTCTTGAGTTCCAGCCTCAGAGGTGAGAGGAAGCCCTTCAGAAGTATGAGTGTCGCGACTTGTTCTTCGTGTGTTTGCCATGGTTGATGTTGTCTTCCCACAGACGGCGCCAAATGTTGTGGAATAAAAAACGTATTTGTGTATTAATTGATAGGGTTTGTGAGCTTCGAGCTTTAATGGCTGCACTTGCGTTTCGAGACTAAATCGGTCCTCACAAGATGCCTACGTATCTCAATTCGTTATTGAGAATCAAGCCAAAGACGTAGTTCTTGGTGTTGCCCTCGGGGCTATGGCGGCATGGGCACACCAAGGACGTAGTGACTTGTATGTCCTTATTCGAGGATGAAGTCTAAAACGTTGTAGATGACGTATGGAGTTGTGTCCAAAACGTAGTTCTATTGTGAAGGATTAGAGTCCCTATATAGGCGTTGGGATCCTTGTATTTAGAGTAAGTTTAGGAGTCTTAGCTAATAAGACTCCTTTTTGATAATGGATAAACATTGTATTTCTTGCTGGAGAAGTCTTTTCCTTGTTGATAAAGGCTATGACTCATTATTTCCTTTAATTGGGGATTCTGGATCCTTCTTTGATGAATTTACCATATTTTGGACTCCTTTCCTGAGCTGTATATTTTCCTTATTTATTAATTTCGTAATTAATAAATAATTAGGGTTTCGGGCTTTGTTTATTGGGCCGTGTTCTTGGACCAATCCGGTCTAATTAATACGTCATTGATTATATTTCCAGAATTACTTTTATGTCCATATCACTATTCTATTGTAGTTACTATGCATCTCACCTATGACTACATTTCTGGTATTAACTACCTACTCCCTTGGTCCCGTTGAATTCTGTACATTGGGGATGGACACATAGACCAAGAAAATATATAAAAAATGAGTAAAGTTAGATGAAAAATGGGTAAAGTGGTGGGATCTATCAATATTTAATAATAGATTTGAGACAGTGGAGGAAAGTAGTTGGTGTAATAGTGTTTTATATTATTATAGAATAGAGATAGTGGAGAAAAGTAGTGGGTGTAATACTATTTTATATTATTAAAAGTTACTATTTTTGGAATGTATAGAAATGAGAGGGACATCGTAAAATAGAAACTGTATAGATATGGATGGGATAGAGGGAGTAATATTTATCCAAAAGATCAGCAAACCGAATGTTGGAAGGACTACGAAAACAACTCGATATAAGGGTCAGGATGTACAAGTACGCCATATTTTGAGGGCTGATGAGTATTTTCATGCAAACTTTGGGGGTTAAAATTGAAAGTATGAGGGTAAAATTGGAAGAGAAAAATGAAAAAGGGTTGAAATGTAAAAGTGCTAAACTTTAGGGATGTGGAGGTACGTTTTTTAACTTTGAGGGCTGGTGTGTATTTTTAGGGAAACTTTGAGGGTTGAAATGGTAATAACCCTATGAATTATGCATGAAAAAATAACTCAAAGTTTTTTTCGAGAACACCATCATGCATGAACCACAAGTAAATCACAGCGATGTATTGAACGCTATGGAACAAGTCAAGTTCCACCTTAAATTTATTGTACAGAAACGAAGAAACAAGAAGTGTTTGTGGAATCAGGAAGTAATTACATTGACATTTTGTTCAGTTTGCTTATATTACTGGTGGGAATAGTTGCTAGAATCCTAAATTTTAATCCAGATACACAGGCAGGAGCTATTGGGAGCTTCAGTAGATTATATAGAAGCTCAATAGTTTGGACTCCAAGCATTTATTGTCAGATGAATGCAAGCAGTTGCTCTTTAGTCCATTAAACGCAGCAGAAGCAGAATATCTACAATTGAAACTGAACTTAGATATTAGTGGTCCTAGTGCCTATTTCATATGTAAGGATTGGGGGTTGTAGCCGAAACAATACTGCATTTCTAAGCACTTATTGTACTACCAGATGTAGCCGTGGCATGCTAATGAATAGAGGCATGAGTGTCAATGTCACTTCAAATATCAAGAGTATCCAACACAAGGCTGGAGTTTTTGCTAGGGAGATAGAATCACATGTAGCAAGTAATGATCTTCATGTATCTCCTAAACAGAAGACTTAAGCGGTTGAGATACTTAAAAAGTGCGGGGTCAAAGTTTTAAACACAGTTGAAGAAAGAACTTTAGATATTGGCTGTGAAGATGTAAAGCAAATTAATTTTCGCCTATGTTTAAACTTTTGTTGTAATTCTTAATCTTGTCAACTGGATTTGTCGCCTTCAGATGCTGAAAATGCTCAACTATTCTTTTCTATATGATGCTGATATTCCTTCGGTATATAGTACAATCAAAAGTAGGGCTGAGTATTCGGTTAAAACCGAACCGAACCGAATTTTAATTCGGTTAACCGAAACCGAAAATGTGAAAAACTTCTTACCGAAAATCGAACCGAAGTAAATTCGGTTTTGAAACCGAACCGAATTTAATATTTCGGTTAATACCGAAAACCGAAATAAAAAACCGAAATTTTAATTAAATTGCTAAGTTGCATAAAACTTCTAGAAAAAGTTGCAGGCTTAGTTTACATCATCAATTTAAAAGTTACAAGTTAAAACCTTGTATCAGAAGTTCATAACAAGTCGTTGTTCTTCGGCCGAGTTCGACAGTGCCTTGGAATCTTGGATACTTAGTCAGTTAGTCGATATAGTATTAGGCGATAGATACAAGTCAACAGCCTGTGAGCCTGTGGTGAGTCTGGTGAGTGGTGACTATTACTAATAATATTTTAAATGTTTTATTTTTTTATGTATATAAAGATAAATTCGGTTATTTATTCGGTTATTCGGTTAACCGCGGTTAAAAACCGAATTACCGAAAAACCGAATCGAAAATTGAATATCGGTTAACCGAACCGAAATTATTTCGGTTTTTCGGTTAACCGAACCGAATGCACACCCCTAATCAAAAGTAGGCTCCATAGAAGGGGCGGATCCAGAAATGTATTTTCGAGGGGACACCGAGTATATTTTGGGAAGACAACTTTATGATTTTTAATTTTTGTAGGGGTACTTTCATATATTTTCAAAAAATTTAATGATGTAAAAACGTCAAATTTTGTTAAGGGGGGCACCGGACACCTGTCTTTTACTAGATCCGACCCTGCTAATTAGCTCGCTCTCAGATTGGTAGAGTTAAGGAGACAACAGAAGATCCTGGTTTTGCAAACGATGACTTGCAATTGCATGATGTTGTTTTCGAAGAGGAGCTGGATAATGATGATCTCTTTGACTCTTTTTAGGTGCTGCTAGTTTGGAGTTCTTCTGCTTCGTTGTTTTCGTTTTAGTTTGCAGTTGCTGTTAGTTTGCTCCTGTCTGTTCCGCTTGATTAATAGTTTGCTTTTGTTTGTTAGGATCCTGTTTGTTTTCGTTTGTTTCCTCCACTACAAGAAATTCCAGTTCTAACAACGAAAAATTCCGTTAGTAAGTTAAGGAAATCCGTTAGTAAGCCAACATGCCAACGGAATGACCACAGATAGCATCTGTGGGTATATACGCCGTTGGGAAGTCTCTACTAACGGATTGATTTTCGTTAGTAAACTTAACAACGGAATACCAGCACCCCAATAATAGAATACTCGATTTCACAAACAACCATGTCCCAACTACTTTGGTAACGGATATTATGTTGTCACCATTACCAACCAAATGCCAATGAAATTGTTGTTGTTAATTTTAGTAACATATTCCTAAAGCATAATCTGTTACTATTATTAACAATCAAATGCCAACGAAATTTTGTTGTTAATGTTAGTAACAAATTCCTAACACCTAATCTGTTGGTATTATTAGCAACCAAATTCCCAGAATTAAATCACAGTGACAATTTCCGGGAGAGCAACACTCTGTCAACGGATGGAACAGTTCTAGCAACAAAGTATACGATATATATCAGCTTTTACAATTTTCCAAACCTACATTAGGGTAATACCAGTAGAGAAATCCCAATCCCAGTACATAAATACTGGGACATAAATTAACACCAACATACCAATAATACTAAACCAACATACCAACAATCCTACACCATACCAACATACAACATATTCAGTTCTAATTTAAGTCAAAGTACATAGCAAATATACTACATTTAATCTTGACCATCTAAATTGGCAGGAGACAAAGGACGTTCGACTTGGACTGAAGTAGCCTCAATAATCTTGGCTAACTGATTTTCCATTGATTTCATCCGATCGTTCATCTCAGTTAATTCGCGTTTTAGCTTCTGATTTTCTTCATCACTGCCCAGAATGGTCTGGTACGCCTTGTTCAGAAAGAGCTGAGCTGGTACATTTTCAACATGGCTCCTAAACCTCCTCATTCTTACCTGAAATACACAAGATAACTAAGACTTGCAATAGTATTCTGTTCAATAGTATGAAAGGCAAACATAGATGCATGGATTTAAAAAGAACATAAGACTACCAACCTTATCACAAATAAGAACTTTAAAGGAAACTTTTGAATTCGACTAATTTGCATAGTATTCCAAGAATATCTTTTATACTAGCTGTTCATAGTATAACTTGGGACATAATTACCTGAGTCATGTGCAGCTGTTAATTAAATGAGCTTTTCTTCTATGATATTTCATGACCAGGTATAAAATTTTAATACAGATAATTGTTGCTAAGCATTTTTTTAATGATAAAAAGAATAGCAGCCAAGTCATTATTAAAGAAGAAGAAAAAAGAACCACAGCCAAGTTCAGGTTCATGTCTACGGGTCAACCAAAATGAGCCAACAGCTTAGTACAGATAATTGTTGCTAAGCATTTTTTTTAATGATAAAAAGAATAGCAGCCAAGTCATTATTAAAGAAGAAGAAAAAAGAACCACAGCCAAGTTCAGGTTCATGTCTACTAGTCAACCAAAATGAAGTCCACCGGTAACATCTCAGAACAGTATGCACAATCAGTGCTACTATAAAGATAAAAAGTCTGGGTAAAGAGGTGACCTTTCTAAATAAAAAAGTTAATGACCTCAGCATCAGGACTTGCAACTTGAAGGGATCTTGCTTTACTCATACGCTGCAAACAAATAAAGTGAATATAAAAACTTATAGCATTGCAGCCACTATGCCAATAATGTATAACATTTATAACAAACTTAAATAAATTTTAAGATGAAAAGAGACCATAAGCCTTACTTGGTCAGGGACCTGAGTGTTTGGAGCAAGGCCAACATTTGCACTCTGACTGTGTTTCTTTTTACTCACAATCTGCAAGCAACATAAACATAACAATGCACAACACCATACTTAGTAATTTACGGCTACACATAGAATTAACTTGAAATAAAGTATTAATTTAAAATCAAATTATAAGTTTTAAAGTTCACCTTAGCAAAGCCATTAATATCAACACTTGCACCCCCGTTGTGTTTCTTAGGACTCGCAAATTGAGCAAAGCCGACAGCCTTTTCACCAATACCCTTATTATCACGACTTGCAGGTTGAACGAATTTTGCTTCACTCATAGGCTAAAAACAGAGTGAGTATAAACTTATCAGTTTTGTTATGCTACATTTATAACAATATCCTCATACATAAAAACAACACTCTAATATAGTCACAAAGTTTTCAATAGACAAACAAACACAAACCGTAAGAACCCAGTAGACTCAAAAAGAACCCCAAATTCAATCATATGTATATATTAAACCTTAATTAACACATAACATTATAGCCCAAATCAAACACCAAAATATGAAACCTAAATAACTATAAACAAAACAGAAGGAACACAAATCAAACACAATTTGTAATTCAATTTGGAAAAACCCTCATAGATTTGAAGTAGCTTTGTTTCTCATAAAACCCCGACTGTTTCTCACTTTTTACAATACACAAAACATTACTAAAACATCACACAAACAAAAGGGGAAGTGAATACACATACAAGAATATGGGAAATGAATACACATATGTTTATAATAGATGCCAGCGTCTTCATATTCATTTTGTAACACAAGAAATAACTTCAATTAGCCGTCTCTGGTTGATTTAGACTTCAATTCGTCGCCGCTGCTTCATAAAGGGAAGAGAAACCCTAGTTTCTATCTTTGACCCCAATCCGCTAGTTGTGTCTCTGTATTTATATTTTTCAGAAAAATAATAAGAAAATAGTATCAGATAATTTGCAACAAAAGAAATAACTATAAGTCACAATAAGGTTTCACAATACACCCTTATATTTTTAATATTCAAATATATATCAATTTATACTATATATCTTACAATTACAATATTAATGTATATTAATAAATTTATTTACTAATATAAACTTAACATACATGATAGCTAGAAGAAATTAATCGGAGAAATCATTATAGTCATCTTCACAATTATCACTATCTTCGGTTTGTGAAGATCAAGATTATAAGACATGCATAACATCAAGATTATGTCTAATTGATAATGTCCTTCAATATGGTAAATCCCAAAAGATGCTTCTTTTTTTCCATCCACAGTTGTAAGCAGTGTTCTAAAAGTCGGCGATTAATCGGGATTAATCGCCGATTAATCGGGATTAATCGCCGATTAATCGCTAGACGACGGGCCACCGAACTGATTAAGCGAAAATCGGTCAATTAATCGTTTTTTCATAAAAACGGTCAAAAATCGGCTGAATCGGTCAAAAATCGGATTAATCGGTCAAAAATCGGACTAATTATTAAAAAAAAAAGTAAAAAATAGGTAAAATTAAATAAAAAAATTTAAAATTTAAAAGGTATAAACTTGATTAAACAATAGGAAAAAATATTATTTTTGTACATATAATTATAATTTTAGATGCCTAAATCGTAAATTCTCTTTAGTTTTCCTCTTAAATTGATCTATAATTGAAAAGTTAAACCTTCAAAATTTTATTTATTACAATTATATAATATTTTACATATTTGAATAAATATATGATAATAACATATGTTTACTTGAAATAACGAAACAATTTTATAATTGTATATAAAAAATATTATTAAATTTATTCCGATTAATGATCCGATTAATCATTCCGATTAATCCCCGATTACCTGATTAATCCCTAGACGGTGCCTTCACCGATTAACTCCGATTCCCGCTTTTTACAACACTGGTTGTAAGATTTAATGACTCTAGCATTGTGCTCATCACTTCCCAATTCAGTAACTTTCATCAAACCAAGTGACTCAATTTCGTGATACACGTCTTCACCTGTTCGCACTGGTGGGGGAGATTCAGTCACTGTCTTTCCCTTGGTGAACCAGTTTTTATTCTTTCGAAATGGATGATTGGCAGGTAAAAACTTTCGATGGTTATCAAACCATGTAGTCTTTCCACCATGTGAAAGATTATAAGCATCATGATCATGAGCACAATGAGGACAAGCTAAATGACCACCAGTTTTCCATCCAGACAACATTGAATAATCAGGGAAGTCAATAATAGTCCACATCCACAGAGGCAAATTATATGGAGTCACTATAATTGGCCAAGAAGAATATGGCCTGCCTGTTTCACCAAATGTTTGAAATCCATCAGCAGAAAGTCCCAGTCTAACATTTCTCGTCTCTGAGGCAAATGAGGGATGTGCTCTATCAAATTGTTTCCATTCCTCCGATTCTGAACAGTGGCGCATCACACCTTCTTCTTAATAATATTCGGCATGCCATCTCATATGGGTTGCAGTTGTAGGTGAAGCATACAACCTTTGCAATCTCGGTGCCAATGAAAAATAGATCATCCTTTTAACATGCACTTTCTTTTTCTCCTTCTTGGATCTGTTATGTCTTTCTTTGTATCTTGCATGTGAACAAAATTTACACGACTCCATGTTGATGTCTTCACCGTAATATATCATACATCCATTAACACAACAATCAATTTTCTCAGAAGGAAGTTCCAAATCTTCCATGTACTTCTTCGTACCGGAAAAACTATCAAGAAATGTATTATCTTGAGGCAAGATGCCTTTGATGAATTGAGATGTCTGATCATAACATGCCTCTGACAAATGATGGTCCACTTTCAAACTCAACATCTGAGCCATGGCAAACAACTGACAAGTTTCACAGCCTTCATATAACTTTTTCTTAGATGATTTTAAAATATCATACAACTTCTTCGTTTCTGCATTTGGCATCTCTGGATCAAAACTTGGACCAACAGCATCCATCACCATGTTGTACATTAGGTTGTCCTCATCTGTTCTATCTTGGGTATTGGAGTAATAGGGGGAGGATTGTTCACCACTTTGTCCACTAATATATGACTCTCCATGTCGACTCCATACATAATAATCACTTACAAACCCATTCTTCAATAAGTGTAGTTTTACCGTCTCTGCATCCCAGAATCCACCGATATGCCTACACTTCGAACATGGACATTGAATGTTTGTCCTGTTGAAGGATGATGGTAGAGATATAACATGTTGCATAAAATTTTCTAACCCCTTTACAAAAGCCGGATTTAAGTATCATTTAACTTTCCTTTGATACATCCAACCTCGATCATTATTCATATTGAATTTTTTTAGTTAACTACAAAAAAAAATACTTTCACAACTAAAATACACACATATAAAATGTTTTAAACTAACTAGCATTAGTAAGATAAAAAATACTATTTTCAACTAAAGTCTAGCTAAGCGGGAAATTAAACACATGACTCTAACTTCACAGTTTGTCACAATCTGCAGTTTTCCATTTCAAAATGAAAAGATGTGCGCCCATTCATAACCAATTAACCCGCTCCCTTCTTTTTTCATTTTTTTAACACAACTCGCGCGCCCTTCTTTCACTCATCAGCGGGAACATTTCGAGGAAACCAAACCCTAAGTTACCCCCTTTAAAATTCAAAACTTTTTTATATCTCAATGCAATATTAATACTAATTAACAACAAATATAACAAATTAAAATCTAGCTATATATATATATATGTATATATATATATATATGAATGCACAATAACAACATTAATGAGAAAAAATTATAGGCAAGCTAACTACTTAATGTTAACAACAATTAGAGCATTATTAGTATAATTTACAAAGACAATTAATTAAGAACTAAAATATATATATAAATCACCTTAATTAGTGACAAAATAAATCTGGTGTTGAATTATTGTGAAAGAAACAACACGCCAGAGAAGAAGAAGAAGAACAAATAAAAGGCTAACTGCAAAAATGAAATACTGTAGAAAGAAAAGTTAATTTGACGAGTACAGAAGGTAGCTGGGCATTAAATTTCAGAATTAATATTACCAACTGAATAGTAACGGATACAATTTAACCGATCTATTTTTATAACGGATTAGTAACGGAATATTTTTAACCGATCTAAAAATGATAACAGATTAGTAACGGAACAAAAGTTGTAAATTCCGTTGGTATAGCGTTGGCAATTCCTTACTAAACAATTATTATGTCATTACTATTCCGTTAGGTAAATATCCGTTGGCATGCCGTAACTATTCCATTGCCACATTTGAGCGGGCATTTTTGCCGCCTATTTTGCCAACGGAAATATTTCGTTATCAAATATCCGTTATTGATCCGTTGGGCTTCGGTTGATAGAATTTAGACTCTTCAAACTTTCGAAATCTGTTAGCAATCCGTCAATAGCTACCAACAGATGGATTTCTGTTGGCAAATTCCGTTGACATATTAGCTTATTCTTGTAGTGCTCCTCTGTACGTCCTTCTACTATAAGTGAAGGACTTTGTGTTTCTTATGAAGCTGGTTTTTCAAGAAAAAAAAGATTGTATAAAAAGCTTAAAAAAGGGCAGTATAAAAGCTTAAATTGTAAAGCATCAAAACGAATTCTAAATGAAGCTTGAAAACAAGTTGTTACTGATCAGAAAATCAAAAACTATAAACACAGTCTAAAAAAATTTCCGAACAATTTGTTCTACCAGTAGCTAATTAGTACAGCGAATTGATAATGCTTAGAACATCTTCTTTATTTTTACGCTGCTGAATATAAAGATTGGCGAGCAGTAACTTGTCCCTGTGCTCCGGTTTCCTCTTGGCCATGTCTCTGAGCAATCGACTTAGCGTCTTTCGTGGACAGTTCAAACTTCCTCGCACTCTTTGCAAAGCTCGTAATTGGACAATCTTCATTCTTTCCTCAATAGATAGGTCGTAAGATGGTTGAGGATTGGCGAGCATGGAACTGCGAGAAGTCTTGGAAGGTCCATACAATTGTCTGAGGAGATTATTCAAGTGTTCTCGTCTATGTGATTCTTCTTCGGAAAGCTTTGGGGATGGATCATGGTCTTGTATTCGGGGTTTGTAGGCGGTGGTGGGAGGGCTGAGAGAATCGGTTATGGTGAGATTTTGTAGAGCTAGTTGATCCATCCAGATTATGGGATGGAATTTATTCGTTCAACCTGATGTTGTGTAGTCACCCCTTTATATAGACGAGAATACAGAGTTTACTAATCCTACAATGTTTCGGAAACTATTCAGCATGCCGCCTATGTAATAACATTGTTCGGTTGTCTTGAGAAGATTAAAATAATAAAATACTAATTATTTGACCGTTTTTGGTTGAATAAAAATATCTATACTATTATATTAAAGACGAAACATTGAAAGTTTTGTAGTCTGGTCCTGAAAGTTTTTGTAGTCTGGTCACTCTATTCATAACCGTTAGATATTTATGTTCAAATTGATGAGAACCGTTAGATAAAATATTAAATTTATTATATATAATATCTTTTTTATTTTTCCTAACTTAAACATCTCATTTTCCAAAAATATTGCAGACATTTTCATTTAATAAAATAACATAATAAAGTTGTAATTGTTAATAACTAACTCATTACCTTTTTTAGCCAAAGTGTATATTCTTTTTTATATTTTCTAACTAAAATTTCTAATTTTCTATTTTTTCTAACTAAAACCTCTCATTTTCCAAAAATATTACAGATAGTTCAATTTAATAAATTAAAATAATAATATTATAATTACTAATGACTAACTGATTAGCTTTTTTTTTCCAAAACGTATATTTTATTATATTTTCAAACTAAAATTTTTCATAACTAAAATTTCAAAGATATCACGGGCAATTTTATTTAGTAACATAAAATACTAATAATTAATCAAAACATATATTATTTTTTATAACTAACATTTCTACTTTTTTATTTTTCCTAACTAAAACTCTCATTTTCCAAAAATAACACGGGCAGTTCTATTTAATAAAATATAATTATATTATAATTACTAATAACTAACCGATTGGCTTTTTTTGCCAACGTGTATATTATTTTTTATATTTTCTAACTAATATTTCTCCTAGCTAAAATTTCAAAAATATCACGGGCTATTCCATTTAGTAGCATAAAATACTAATATTATAAATACTAATAATTAACCGATTACCTTTTTTAGCCAAAGCGTATATTTTTTTTATATTTTCTAACTAAAATTTTTCATTTTCTAAAATTATCACAAATGACATCTATACTATCTATCGGTACCAGTTTTTTGGTACTTCGTGATTTTACTTAATTACCCTTACTTATTTATAAAAAATAATATTATATAATAATACATATTTATGACGGGTTACCTTTTTCAGCTAAAATAAATTATTTTTTCTATTTTTTCTAACAAAATCTCATTCTTTTTCAAAAATATCACGGGCAATTAACTTTTTCAAAAAAGTAGGTGCAAAAATTACAAGAATGCACAAAAAAATATGTATACTATCTATCTATATTATTATAAAATAGACGAAACATTAAAATTTTTACTTAATTACCCTTACTTATTTATAAAAAATAATTAAATAATAACATTACATGTTTATAATCAATTACTTTTTTATCTAAAACAAATTATACATTTTTTCTGACAAAACTCATCATTTTCCAAAAATATCACGGACAATTACCTTTTTCAACTTACTTTTTCTATTTTTTTTACTAAAATCCCTTCTTTTTCTAAAAATATCACGGGTAAACCCTTTACTTATCTATACTATTGATACTTACTATATTATAATACACAAAATAATAAAAGTTTGGGCGGTCAGTCGATACTAAGTGATTTTACTTAACTACCCTTACTTATTTTTAAATAATAACATTATTTACGATCAATTACCTTTTCAGCTAAAATACATTACTTTTTCTATTTTTTAACAAAATTCCATCTTTTTCTAAAAAAATCACGGACAATTACCTTTTTGAACTAAAACATGTTACTTTTTCTATTTTTTTTACTAAAATTTCTCCTTTTCCAAAAATATCACGGGCAAATCCTTACTTATTTATTTTAAAGCCTATTTTAATATTTCTAACTATGGACAATTACCTTTTTCAACTAAAACATGTTACATTTTCTATTTTTCCTTACTAAAAAGTAAAACCCCTCATTTTTCAAAAAAATCGCGCGCAAACTGTTACTTTTTTATTTGAAAGCCTATTTTAATACTTCTAATTACGGGCAATTAACTTTTTCAACTAATACATGTTACTTTTTATATTTTTCCTTACTAAAACCCCTCCTTTTTCAAAAATACCACGGGTAAACCGTTACTTATTTATTTTAATTCTTTTAATTATTTAAAAAGATTTAACACACCTACTTATTTTTTTTAACTAATGTAATTAATAAAATATTAACACGTAAATAATAAAAATAACAACTACTAAAACAATCCGTGCATCGTACGGATTTTAAGCTATATACAAAAGAATGGAGGGGAAAATTTATGGAATATTATACTTAATCCGGGAAGACAATATTATTGTTTTTTGTCAAAAATACTTTGATTTTTTTATATATATAAAATTCATTCATGTGATGTCACATATTACATTTTATAAAAAAAAAACTAAACAATCATCGATCATCCATATATTAAATCCTTATCTATCTATACTATCAATACTATTATATAATAGACGAAATATTAAAAATTTGGTTGGTCGGTATGGTACGTTGTGATTTTACTTAATTGTCCTTACTTATTTATAGAAATATATTACTAAATAATAATATTACCTATTTATAACCAATTACCATTTTCACCTAAAATACATTATTTTTTCTAAAAAAATTCCCCTACTTTTCAAATATATCACGGGCAATTACATTTTTTAACTAAAACATGTTAGTTTTTCTATTTTTCCTTACTAAAACCCTCCTTTTCGAAAAATATCTCGGACAAACCTTTTGTTATTTGTTTTTAAACATATTTTAATATTATAATTATTTTTTAAAAATTACCTATTTTAACAAGCCTACTTATTTTTATTAAAAAATGCAATTACTAAAAATATTAAAAATATAAATGATCAAATACCTATTTATAACCAATTACCTTTTTAGCTAAAACACATTATAGATTTTTTCAAATAAAGTCCCTCATTTTCTAAATATATCACGGGAAATTATCTTTTTCGACTTACTTTTTCTATTTTTCTCAGTAAAATCAATTTTTTTCTAAAAATATCACGGACAAACCATTTACGTATTTATTTTAAAACATATTTAAATATTTTTAATTATTAAATTTTAAAACCTCATTTTTCAAAAATATCACGGGCATTTTCTTTTTTAAAACTAAATATATATGTTACATTTTTTATTTTTTCTTACTAAAACCCCTACTTTTCCAAAAATATAATGGGCAAACCTTTACTTATTTATTTTAAAATTTATTTTAATGTTTTTAATTAATTAAAAGTGTTTAGTTTTTTTAACATGCCTACTTGTTTTTTTTAAAAATACAATTAATAAAATATTTTTAAAAAATAATAAAATAACAATTAACAATCCGTGCATCGCACGGGTTTTAATCTAGTAATATTATAATTGTAAAATCTTATATATTGTACAATTGATATAAAATTTTCTTTTTTATATAAATCAATCATCGATATATATATTTTCTTTTTTATCTATTTTTCTAAAGCTTCTGAATTTTAATTCAATAAAATTAAATTTCCTTATTTAAATTCGAATTTATAGGATAGAAAAAATAGCAATTGCTTTTTAAATTTTTACTAATATAGGAAACTAAATATAAAATTTTAATATTTTTTCTTTTCTCAATTTTTATTCAATAAAATCAAAGTTCCTTATTTAAATTTGAATTTATAAAAATAGCAAAAATCTCAATTGTCTTTTAAATATTTACTAACGAAGGAAATTAAATATATTATTTTAATCCTACAATGTTTCGGAAACTATTCATCATGCCGTCCTATGTTATATGCTTTTCTAAAGGAGCACAAAATTAGTACTCCCTCCGTCCCAGTCATTTCTATACACTTTCCATTTTGGAACGTCATTTCTATATATTCCAAAAATAGTAACTTTTAATAATATAAAACACTATTACACCCACTATTTTCTCCACTATTTCTATTCTATAACAATATAAATCACTATTACACCCACTACTTCCTCCACTATCTCAAATCTATTATTAAATATTGATAGGTCCCACCACTTTACTCACTTTTCATCTAATTTTACTCAATTTTTATATCTTTTCTTAGTCTCCGTGTCCTAATTCTATGTATAGAACCCAGAGGGACGGAGGGAGTATTTCCTTACCATTATTTCTCAAGTCTGATGCTGAAACCAAAAACAATATGAGGCACTTTCCTTGGAGAATTACTAATTAAATATTTGACCGAAGATCCCCAAACTTCTCAAAAAATATATATAAAGTAATAGCCAAAAAATTTACATTGATATTATCTTAATTCTTTTATGATTTTTATTTTTCAAAATTAACATATCTTAAATCGTCTCTATTTAACTTTCTTAATTATTTTAAACTTTTAAATTAATTAAAATTTATAATTAGCTTCTAAATATACACTATTAAATATGAGTTTTGGTCCACAGTCACTGACCACCAGCCACCCACCGCAATGAATCATTGCGGGGGTTCTCACCCACCGCAATGAATTATTGCGGGGGTTCTTAACTTCTTTTTGGACAAAACTGCCCCTCGACCCCGCAATGAATCATTGCGGGTGTATTTAACTTTCTTTTATTTCCAGGACTG
This sequence comes from Heracleum sosnowskyi, assembly GCA_030848705.1. NCBI lineage: Eukaryota > Viridiplantae > Streptophyta > Magnoliopsida > Apiales > Apiaceae > Heracleum > Heracleum sosnowskyi. Next base: position 53,192,706 of record CM061241.1, read on the forward strand.
CCCTTATTGGGTTGGGCTTAATTTGGGCTGGACTGAGTTGCCCTTACAATATTTTAAAATTATAAAATATTACAAAAATATTGACGTGCGATAAAATTTAAAATATTGACATGTACCACAAAATTAAATTATTGAATTAAATTTAATTTTTTAATTTCTACAAATGATAAACTACTAATATAAAGTATAAACATTCGAAATATTGATTTGAAAATCAAATTAACATGTGTGTAATCATTTATTATGTTAAAAAAATAAAAATGAAAAAACTAGAACACAATTATTTGCGAACGAGTAATCATGTGCATGGTTTAACATGTGTTTCACCATAGAATATTTGGAAACATTAGTTATATTAAATTTATATTTAATATTAATTTTTATTAAATTTAAAAGCAATTTTGAAAAAAATATCAATAATATATATTTATATTAGAACGAGTAATCATATATTTTTTTCACCGTAGAATTAGAGATGCATGGTAAAATATTTTGAAACATTGTTTAGAATTAATTTTATTATTTTAAAAAACAAAATTAAAAATATCAATAACTCACAATTATTTTCGAACTAGTAATTATCTATAAGGTTTAACATGTGTTTCAACATAATTGGACCTATAAAAATAATTAAATGTAATATATGTAATAAAAAAAAAAAAAAAAAAAAAAAAACCATCTCTAATAATGTATAAAACATATTTATGATTTTTATGCATTTATTTTAATTTTTGAGAATATATTAAGGGTTTAAAATAAAAAAACAAAAAAAAAATACCCCCAGCAATGAAACATTGCGGGGGACTAAGCTCAAACCAGCATTAAAAGCTGGACAGTTGGCAGGTGGCTGCATTTAATGCAACCACCCCCCGCAATGAAACATTGTTGGGCTACCAACCCCCGCAATTAAACATTGCGGTGGATAGTTGTTTGCATTTAATGCAACCCCCCGCAATGTTTCATTGAGGGGTAGGCTGGCCACCTTAAACCCCGCAGCCCCTTCCCCTTTCCCCTTTTTTTCAAACAAACCCTATTTTGTTTTGGAGATCCATTTTCAAATTTTTTGAAGATCATTCAACTCAAGGTTAGTATTCTTATTAGTATGGCTTCATATTTATTTGGTGATTCTAGTTCATCTAGTGAGCATAAGGGTTACGATTATTATACACCTCCCGTTACCAAAAAACATGTTTTTCGTAAATTATTTTTTGATGATGAAATTATAGATGTTGATAGTTATGATAGTAAGGGAAAAACAAATGAAACAATTGATGGAGATGATAATGTTGGTGGAAATGATTGTGATTATAGTGAAGAAGATGAGGAAAATGATGAGGAAAATAATAGGGATAATACAAATTATTGTGATTTTACATTTTCGAATATCAATGATGTTGTGCCTTGTGTTGGTATGAGTTTTGATACGTTAGATGAGGCGGAAAAGTTTTATAGGGATTATGGTCGAAATATCGGATTCGATGTAATTATTCGAAATTCTCATAAACATTCACGTAGTCATGATCCATCATCTCGTATGTTTATTTGTAAGAAAGGTGGAAGACTAGCACCGATATCTCATCGTAAAGGAAAACAAATTAGAGATTCAATTCCAAGAACGGGTTGTTGTGCAAGAATGTGTGTTGCTCATCAAGTGAAAATTAACAAATGGAAAATAACTTCGATCAAGTTGGTGCACAATCATGCTATGGTGACACCGGATAAGACACAATTTTTTAGACGGACACAAAATATAGATCTGTTGGGTTTGTCCAGCATGTCCCTCTAAATGTCGACACGTAGGCGCTTGGCTTCTGGCTAGTATATGGAAATAAAGTTGCGCCTCATCTAAAAGCCCGAGCTTGTAGAAGCACTACACCAACAAGGAGATTAACAAGAAGTTCCTTCTTACACTTCCACCTCATTTGGAGCACAAAATATCTGCCATTAGAGAAGCAAGAGATATGAATGAGATTGCTTTGGAGAGATTGTATGGTGTTCTGAAAACCTATGAGCTGGAGCAGATTCAACAAAGGGAGTTGTATGGAACTGGGAAGATTGTTAGTACTTCTACTGCACTGGCTGCTGAAGTCCCACAGAAACTGGAAGTCAAGGCTGTTCAACCTTCCAGTTCTAACATGAATGTTATTGATGCTGAATATGGATTAACATTCATTGATCAATCTGGTGGTGACTTCTATTCTTTAGAAGAACTTGATCAGCTGGAGGATGGTGATTTGGCTTTGATAGTCAGGAAGTTTGGGAAGTTCAGATTCAAGAGGAATCCCAATCTTAAGTTCAGGCCCAGATTTCAGAGAGGTGGATCTTCCTCTTCAAGTGGCACAAGGGGTGGCTACAAAACTGGAACTGTGGAAAGGAGCACAATCAGATGCTACAATTTCAATGAGTTGGGTCACTTTGCTACTGAATGCAGAAAGCCAAAGCAAGTGACTAGAAACACATTTGATTCTAGCAAGAAGAACAAGATTGGGAAAGCTTATGTTGCTGAAGGAAAGAGTTGGGATGACACTGACAGTGATGAAGAAGCAGGTGAGATTGGGAATCTTGCACTCATGGCAATAGGAGACAAAATCTTTGATTCCATGTTATCTTCATCCAACATGTCTGAGGTAAAGTTCACTGACACTGAAATGATTCGTAATCTTGGTGATACTTTAAGTTGTGCACGCACTGAAAATGATAGAATAATTCTTTTAAACACAAATCTTGAAAAGGAAATAAAAGAATTAAAACTAGTGCATGTTAATCAGGATGAACTTATTGAGAAAATTGCATTTCTTGAGAATAGGGTTAAATGTTATATTCAACTAGAATAAGGGTAATCTAGCATGTGAGTGGGATTTGTTCTTTGACTGCCTAGCCAAAGTTTTTAGTAATTCTATCAAAAACAACTTTCCAGTCATCACTTCTGTCTTACAAAACATTGCCTATGCTGCTGTTTTCAACCTAAGATTGGACATAGGAACTCTTGTGTGGGATCTATTGATAAGGAGGATTTTCAATTACACTAGAGATATTGAGAATGGAAAGAAAGTTAGATGCTTTTATTCTCGTTTCCTTTCTCTAGTGTTGGATCATGTTCTTTCTGATGAACATAAAACACTTTTTCAAAACACTCTGTTTCAAGTTCCCGCACACACTAATCCTTCCATATATTCAACCTTGTCCACCAGTTCCAGGTCTAGAAGGAGACCCGTAGTTCCACAATCATATCTGCGAGAGATTCTGCAACCACAGTTACCTCTTCTCTTTATTGAACATCCAGTGGTTGGATCCTCGTCAGCAGGAACTTCAATGGTGCCTCCTAACTCCATGGCATTTCAGGTAATATATCCTCTCTCAACTGCTCCACTAACCCAAGAGGTTCTTAGGATTGACCAAGGGATTGTAGAACCACAATCTCTGTCCCCGGTCATAGAGCCACACACAGAGTCAAATCCATTGACCGCTCCCCTAGAACAATCAGCTACAACAAGATTGAGAGAGCAACTTGAAGTAGATGACAATGTGAGTGATCCCACAGCTCTGCCTCCACCACTAAAGAAGAGAAGAACACTCCTTGAGGCATCTGTTAGCCAGTTTGTATCCTCCCAAAAGGATATGGATTCTCAACAGGCCAATGACCAGTTACTAGAGACATCCTCTCAACAGGATGAATCTATTGAAATTCGCCATCAGGCCATGACATTCTGTACAGAGTCAAGCACTCTCCCATTACTCACAATGGGAGAAAACACTTCTGAAACAATAGTAGAGACTCATGAACAGGACACTCTGAGAGGAGAGCACATAGGAATGCTTATTGAAACAGTGCCTACCATTGTCACGGTAGAAGAGCCTTCACAGGCTTCAGAGGGAAAATCTGGTTCTTTGCCCACTATAACAGAACCATTTTCTCCCCTCCCAGAGGGAACATCTCTGGCTCCCCTAAGGGATTCTTCACTCGCAGTTTTAACTGGGGAAAGTGAAGGGCAACATGGTAAGTCCATCCCTGAAGCAATTCAGTTTTCAATTCCGGATGATGTTTTGGACTTTACCATGGATTGGGATTCGCGAACTCCCATTGCACCACCAGTGACCTCTCAAGAAGGGGCTATGGTGATTTTTTCTGCAGGTACTTCAACTCCACACATGGATAAACAGCTAGTGGTTAGTTCTGAGAGACAAACACAGAGCGATACACAAGCACGTGAGGTGAGTGAAACACCATCGAGAGAAATTGAGATGAGTGCACACAATGACACATACACTGCTTCATTATTGGCTCAAATAGCTGGTTTACAGAAACAACTTCAACAGACCCAGGCTGAAAATGAAATTTTCAAAGCACAAGTGGTTGAACAGTCTTCTTCTTCCACCTCTGTAACTAATCAGCTGGGTCATATTAGAGATGAGATAGAAGGAGTGGAGGTCACATTGATCCCCAAAATCAATGGTGTTCAAGAATCACAGGTGCTAGTGGCTTCAGACATCTCCGAGCTGACAATTTCAAATGTTGAGATCAGGGAGAGTGTCAAGTAGATTGCTTCCATTTCAACACAAGTGAACTCTATTCAAGAAACTGTTGATAACAATCAGTGGTACAATGACCAGAGGTTCACAAATCTTGAAGGAGGAATGGTACATTTGAATGAAGGCATGAAACATCTATACAATATGATCAAGAGTTCAGATCAACCCAATGCTGAGCAAAAGAAATTCTTTGAGGGTGATGATGATGCGGAGGACAATGATGACAAGGATGGAGAAGGAGGAAATAAAGATGAGGATACTAAGGCTGATAAAGTCAAATCTGTAGAGGATTCCTCAACTAAGGGGGAGAATAAGGAGATACAAGGAGGAGAAAGGGAGAATAAGGAGATACAAGGAGGAGAAAGGGAGAAACAAGGAGGAGTTAGAGATCATCAAGGAGGAGAAACTGAAGATTCTGCAAAGGACAAAGGAAAACAGAAGTTAACTTTTTCTGATGCTGACTACTATCAATATGAACAGGGAGATTTCGAAAATATTGAATCTGAAGAAAACCCTGAAGATATATTTGGTGAAGTAGAAGTTGAAGGAGAGGTTGACTATGCTGAAAGGGAAGATGAATCTGAAGTTGATCCTGCCTTTGAAGCTGAGTTGTTAAGACAGAAAGCTGATCTAAAGAGAAGAGAAGATGAGAATGCTAAAGTGTCTGACATAATCTCAAAGCATCTAGTTATCCAAAAAGCTGAACATCAAGAAAAGCAAAGGCTTCATGATTTAAAAGTCAAAGACAGAAGGTTATATGTGAGGCTGAAGCTTGGAGAAGAATGGGATAGAGCTAGAGAGATGTTCTCACATCCTACAGGGTCAGACAATGATACAAAATTCTTTAGCATGTTGGAAAGGTACAGAAAGGTCAATCCAGACAACTCAATCTATATGAAAGCTCTTCATGCGGAGATTTCAAGAATTTCTACTGGATATGACAGAGTCAGAGAGGAGTTGAAGATTTACATCTACACTCATAATGAGGGAACTTTCATAGTTTCTCTCAATCTTCTGGAAAGTAGAACTCTCTCTGAGATTTGGGTTTTCATGACAAAGATTAAAAGGTCTTCACCTCTATGTGAGCTGCTGTATGATCAGCTTAGAGATTTTGCCATGAAAGCTAGCCCTCACGTTGTGGACGTGCCATATGAAGTTAAATTTTATAAAGGAAGGGCACTTCAAACTTGTGCTGTGGATCCCATCTCCTTGAAAGATTATCCAGCCAAGCATCTTGTCTATATGGAGAACATGTTGAGGACAACAGGGTTTGCTACACAAGAAAAGACAGAAGTTGCTGATTTGATTCAAGACTATTGCATTGCCAATATCAAGAGATATCATCAAATGAAGAATAGGCTGAAGAAAGTCACAGCTCAACCTGTCAGACCTAGTGGCATTACTTCTGAATCTGATCGTATTCTGGACAAGGATTTGCTTGAAGCACTTGAAGAAGGAGAGATGATTGAGTCTGAAATTTAAAGAAGCTCTGTTTGTAAATATTAAATGTTTAGAGCTTAGGTGATTCAAGATAGGATAAATGTATTCATATGTTCAGTCTAGAGGAACATCTATCTTGTACTTACCTGTAATGTTTGAATCTGGAAAATGTTAAATGAAATCCAGAACTTTTCTTGTTATTTACTTGGCTCTTAAAAGTCATTTCTATTTCTTGTTTAAGTTAGTTGAGTTATCCTCTAGGTATTTGATTGTTATTCTCTAACAAACAAATAGGGGGAGATTGAAAGGCATATGTTTAGGCCTATTAATATTCCGAGGAAACAACTTAATTTAAACAAGTATGTAATAAGTAAATAATAAGTTAATATGTCACAGGAATCTCAAAGAGTTTTATCTGTCAAGAGAATTGAGGATTAAAGTCATATACAGACTTGAAGTTATTCTACATTGAAAGAAGTTCAATTTAGTGTTCAAGCCTTAGTGAAGTATTCAAGTAAGTGGATTTACTACAGTGACAGAGATTTCCAGTTGGTGACGGAAGAAGTACAGGATACAGAGTTTAGTCAAAGCTAAAGAAAAGAAGCCACAGCTTTAAATGTTTTAAAGATGAAGAATTATCATTGAAGTCAGTTATTCATGAAACCAGACAGTGCATCGAATGACGACATCAATCAGTGGAATTAAATCATCTATATTCAGTGGTTTTCAGAAGATAGAGGAATGCAAGGATTTTAAATTATCTTCTTTAATTTATTAATTCAATTTAATTAATAAATTAATTCTATCAGAATTAATTTATTTATTAAATTAGTTATGTTAGTTGTTTAAATTATTTATTAAATTAATTCTATAAAAGAATTAATTTAATCTAGAATTTAATCTAACTATATAAATTAAAAGGATTTTCTTGATTTACTAGTATGACCTCTGCTAAGCTCGGTATGACCTGCCCTGTAAAGGTGCTTGGTCATACTGACAGATTTAGGTCATACAAGTACATCCTGTCAGGTCATACCAGGATATTTCTGCCTGGTCATACCGAGAGTTGGTAAAATAATGCTAGGTCATACCGGACAATTTTTGATAGGTCATACTGCTGAAGCATGGTCATACCGAATATTTTCTTCAGGTCATACAAGTGTATGAATTGTTTTATTAAATCTTTTTGATTTAATAAACAGGTCATACAAGGAAATGCATTGTGTTAAAACCGTGCAGAACAGACAGAAGAAGCTAGTCGAATCAAACAGAAAGATAAAGAAGCATTTACTCTCTCAAGAACAAGAAGCCATTAATATCATTTCTTCTCAAGCAATTAATTCTAGTTTGTATTGTTAAATCCAAACCACTAGAAGTTGATTACTTGTATTGCTTTGATCATCTAGCGGATTTTTATCCCTAGAATTTATCTCGAACTTGCTTTTAGCATTCGATCTTTTTATTACAAATATTAGAAGAGTTCATGTCGAATTTATTCTAAATTTGTATTAATTAGTTTGAGATAAATACTTTGTAATCCTTATTGTATTTGCAACACCCTTCAAGTTTAATATAAGTTATATTTAACTTGAATCTTGTTTCATTTATATTCCGCATTAATTTGTTCACAATTGTTAAATTATTCAAAGAACAAATTTCGATAAAACGGTATAGTTTGTATTCAACCCCCCTTCTACAAACTTATCAGGACCTAACATCCCTGTTAGGGGTACAATGGATGAACAAATGCCTTACGGTGGGTTTCGACCACGAGACCTCGCTCTGATACCAATTTTTAAATTTTAATCCTAAAAATTTGAACTATAAACTATGAGAAAGAAAATATGAAAGGGCAACTGTAAAAAGAAATATGAACGGTTGTTTTTGTTTTGTTTTTTTTTTTTTTAAATTTGAACTGGGAAGACAATCGGGAAGACTTAGGATAGTCTTCCCGGTAGTCTTCCTAGTTCAAATAAGGAAGTCTTCGGAAAAATAAATAAAAGAAAATTAGAAAACTAAAATAATTATTTTTAAGTCTTCCCGGTAGTCTTCCTAGTTCAAAAACTGGGAAGACTTAGGAAAAGACTTAAAATTAATTAAAAATAAAACAGAAAAAGAAAAACAAAACAAAAAAATTCTTAGTTTTCCCGGTAGTCTTCCTAGTATAAAACTGGGAAGACTTAGGAAAAATTCAGAATTAATTAAAATATTTACAGAAAAATGCAGAATTAATATAAAAATGCATGAAAAATACTTAAAAACCTAGAAAAATTCACAGAAAATTCCATAAGTCCTAGAAAAATATGCATAAAATTATAGAAATGCATAAAATTAATATAAACTTGTAGAAATATTTAAACAACAATATTTACAATCTGAAAATATCTAAATAATTCTAAATAAATATATTTTCAATAAAAATACATTTCTCCACTTAAAAAATATGAGAAAAATATTTTTAAAGAAAATAAAATATCCAGAACCATTTAGATCAACAAGCATGCAATTATTAACAAGAATAAACAGTAAAATCACTAAACAACCACAAGAGAAAAATGATTTTTAGATAAGAACAAACAGACAGAGATATTTTCAATCACTAAGACTGTTCAACATACCCAACTTACTAACTAACTTAGTAAATGTGGATTCTTCAAGAGATTTAGTGAATATATCTGCAGTTTGTTCTTCTGTGGGTACAAAATGTAACTCCACAGTTCCATTCATGACATGTTCTCTGATGAAATGATACCTGATATCAATGTGCTTTGTTCTCGAGTGCTGTACAGGGTTGTTGGAGATTGCTATGGCACTTGTATTATCACATAAAATAGGGATTTTGTTTAATACACAGCCATAGTCCTTCAATTGATTCCTTATCCATAGGATCTGATCACAATAGCTTCCAGCAGCAATATATTCAGCTTCTGCTGTTGAATTGGAAACTGTTTGTTGTTTCTTGCTATACCAGGAAATCAACCTACCTCCTAGGAATTGACAACTCCCGGAGGTGCTCTTTCTATCAACAACACTACCTGCATAGTCAGAATCTGTATATCCAATAAGATTAAAATCAGAATCTTTAGGGTACCAGATACCTAGATTAGGTGTACCCTTAAGATATCTCAAGATTCTTTTCACAGCAACGAGATGTACATCTCTAGGGTCCGCTTGGAACCTTGCACACAAGCATGTAGCATACATAATATCTGGTCTACTTGCAGTAAGGTAGAGTAATGAGCCAATCATACCTCTGTAGATTGTAACATCTACCTTGATAGAATTGTCAGAAGCTCCAAGTTTGATTGTTGTTGAAGATGGAGTCCTTGCTGATGCTGAATCCTCCATGTGATATTTCTTGAGGAGTTCTTTGAGATACTTGGATTGACAAATAAATATACCATTTGACCTTTGACTTACTTGCAATCCAAGAAATAACTTCAGCTCACCCATCATACTCATTTCAAACTTACTCTGCATTAGCTTAGCAAATCTCTTACAGAGATCATCATTAGTAGACCCAAATATGATGTCATCCACATAGACTTGGACTAATATCATATCACCTTTATGTTTCTTTGAAAAAAGAGTTTTGTCTATGATACCTCTAACAAAACCATTTTCTAAAAGAAAACCAGAGAGAGTGTCATACCATTTTCTTGGGGCTTGTTTGAGACCATAGATAGCCTTGAAGAGAAAGTACACAAAGTCCAGCAGCTCCTGATTTTCAAAGCCAGGGGGCTGTTCCACATACACTTCTTCATCAAGCTCACCATTCAGGAATGCACTCTTAACATCCATTTGATAGACTTTAAACTTGGAATAAGCAGCAAATGCTAAGAACATCTGATGGCCTCAAGTCTAGCCACTGGTGCATAGGTTTCATCATAATTAATTCCTTCAGCTTGTGAATACCCTTGTGCAACCAGTCTTGCCTTGTTCCTTGTAACAATGCCATCCTCATCTAGCTTGTTTCTGTATACCCATCTTGTACCAACTACTTTCTTGTTCTTTGGCCTGGGTACCAGCTTCCAGACTTGCTGTTGTTCAAACTGATTGAGTTCATCTTGCATAGCAATCACCCAATCTGGATCAGTCAGTGCCTCCTCAGTTTTCTTTGGCTCCATTTCAGATAGAAATGCTGAATAGTGACATTCATTCTGAGTAGCACTTCTAGTTTTAACTCCAACCTCTAGATCACCAATGATCTGCTCAAAAGGATGAGCTCTATTCCATGCAGTCTGTCTAGGAAGATTTGATCTTGATGATTCACCTTGAAATTCACTTTGATGTTGTGAGTGACTAGATGATCCTTCATTTGCTCCCCCTGAGTTGTTGCTTGATTGCCTTGATGATTCTTCTCCAGTGTTGGTGGTATCTCCATTGTTACCAGTGTTTCCACCACCACCACCACCATGATCATTATCATCATTGTTATTATCATTACCAGCAATAACTTCAGGTGGGGCTACATCATCTGATTCTGAGTCTGGCAAGTCATCAAACTTCAGCTTTTCAGATGTGTCTTCTTTTTGGATATTAAGGAGCTTAGTGTCATCAAAAGTAACATTGACACTTTCCTTTACTGTGTGACTACCAACCAAGTAGACTCTGTAAGATCTTCTGGAATAACCAACAAAAATAGCTTCTTGTGCCTTGGCTTCAAACTTGCCACGTTTAACATTGTCATCTAAAAGCACAAAGCATTTTGCTCCAAATACATGAAAGTACTTGACAGTTGGTTTCTTGTTGTTTATGATCTCATACGGAGTCTTCATTAAGTCCTTGTTGATTAAAGTTTGATTCTGAGTATAACAAGCTGTATTCGCTACTTCAGCCCAAAAGTACATTGGAAGTTTAGACTCACTTAACATAGTCCTTGCAGCTTCAATCAATGTACGATTCTTTCCCTTATCAGCACAAAAGTCATTTAGGACTGCATTCTTGAATTCAGTACCATTATCTGACCTTATGGCTCTCACAGGGAATCTAGAATCCAGCTCAATCAACTTTATATGGTCAATCACCAGGTGTGGGGTCTCATCCTTGGAATGTAGGAATAAAACCCATGTATATTTAGAAAAGTCATCAACAATCACAAGTGCATATTGTTTCTTTGACAAGGACATCACATTAACTGGACCAAACAAATCCATGTGCAGTAGCTGAAGTGGTTCAGTTATTGATGATGTGTCAGTGCCCTTGTGAGAAGCTTTCTTTGACTTTCCTTTCTGACATGCCTCACACAGTCTTTCCTGTGTAAATTCAATCTGAGGCAAACCTCTAACCAATTCCCTCTTGACTAAAGAGTTCATGGTTTTGAAGTTAAGGTGAGACATCTTCTTGTGCCATAGCCAACTCTCATCTGATGAAGCTTTAGCATAGAAACATCTAACTTCGTCTTGAGATTCAGAGTGCAGATCAGCTTTGAACAAGTCACCTTTCCTTACTCCTTGAAGAGTAGGCTTTCCATTCTTCTTGTGAAGGATCTGACATTTCTCTCTTTCAAAGGAAACACCATATCCTCTGTCACAGAAATGACTGATGCTGAGAAGATTGAACTCAGACCTTCCACAAATGATATATCTTCAATGATAACATTTCCAAACTTCAAACAGCCATATCCTTTCGTAACGTAGGCGCTTGGCTTCTGGCTAGTATATGGAAATAAAGTTGCGTATCTTCTACAAGCTCGGGCTTTTAGATCAACTGGTAAAGCGCTTGATCCTAAAAAGATCCCATCACCCGAGCATTGATTGAGTTGTTTAACAAATTGGGGATCGAGACGGCAAAAATTATGAGATTACTTAGTGAGACAAGTGGGGGTGTTCAAAATTTAGGGTTTTCTAATCAAGACATACGCAATGTCATACGTGATATTCGACGTCGAGTGTTTGATGATGGTGATGCGGAGTGTGGTTTGCTCTTGTTACGACAATTACAACAAGAGAGCATTAATGGTGAATTTTTCTACCGTGTGGATGTGGATGACGAGAATCGTGTTAGGGGTTTGGTGTGGGTTGATCCTCGGTCCATGAACGCTTACAAGAATTTTGGCGATGTGGTTACATTCGACTCAACTTATCGAACGAACCGCTATTGTATGCCTTTCATACCTATCACGGGGGTGAACCACCACTTCCAAAATATTTTGTTTGGATTTGCACTTGTGAGGGATGAGAAAGAGGAATCTTATAAATGGGTTTTAGAAACATGGTTGGAAGCCGTTGACAACAAAGCGCCAATCACAATTATCATCGATCAAGATGTTGCTTTGGGGAATGCTATTGCCAAGGTTATGCCACAAACAAAACATACATATTGTACATGGCATATAAGTAGTAAATTTCCGGAAAAATTATCTACTCTATACACCAATTATCCGGAATTCAAATCGGATTTTAATGCATGTGTGTACAAGTCCTTGACACCAACGGAATTCGAAGGTAGGTGGGAAGATTTAGTTGCGAAATACCAACTTCAAGATCATGTTTGGCTAAATCAAATGTTTAGTATTAAAGATCAATGGATTGGCGCTTATACAAAAGAATATTTTGCCGCCGGTATGACCACTACCTCAAGGAGCGAACCCATGAACGCTTTTTTGATGAATATGTAAAAGCATCTACCGGATTGAAAGAATTCATTGAGAACTCACAAAAAGCTTTGGAGGCACAATATCTTAGAGAGGTTAAAGGAGATTACGAGACCGAAGAAACGGCAAGGAGGTTAGTATTACGCTCATCCTTGGAAATTGAAGCATCCAAGATTTACACGAAAGAGATGTTTAAGCGCTTTCAAAAAGAATATGTAAAAAGTGCATCTTATACAATGAAAAGGGCTTCAAATAGTGAAAGTTGGTTAAAAATGTACTTGGTTGAGAAGTCTACATTGCCGGAGAATAGTAGAAGAAATTATCGGATATTTGTTTCTAGTGAAGGAACAATTGAATGTATTTGCAAGAATTTCGAACATTCCGGAATGCTTTGTAAACACATCATTCACTATCTAGTCAAGAAAGATAGAACCAAGATACCAAGTATTTACATCATGCCTAGGTGGACAAGGGATGGCAACAAAATTGTGGGACCTTTACCGTACGTTCCTCCCGTTCTTGCTAATGTTGGTGAAACACAAACCGCAAGGTATAGTGCATTGTGTCAATCTTTTCAAAGTTTAGGTGCTATTGGTAGTTGTAATATTTGAACCTAATTTTCAATTTTATAGAGTACAATTTCGTATTAAAGCTAAATTCAATTCATGTAAATATTCCCAAAAAATAATAATTATAATTGAAAAATAATGAATAAAATAAAACTAAAAGATAATGAATATTAAGCGTTAAAATATTACATTATTGTTTTCGTTTGAAAAAAAAATTAAACTGTTTTAAAACAAGGGAAAAACATAGGAAAGTTTTTGCCTCCTCACCTCCCGCGATGCATCATTGCAGGAGTAATGAGCCCCGCTATAACTTAATGCGGAGGTCTAGTTAACATTTTTTTACTTCTTATTTAATTCGAAAAAAGGAATATTATATCATAATATTCCTTTAAAAATTAGAAATTATGATAATTTTCAATTAAATTTTTTTTAAATTAATATGAAAATTAGTTTTCTTAATTTTTTATTTCTTAATTTATTCGAAAATTAGTTTTTTAATTTATTCGTAATAAAAAATTATTTATTTAAAATTAATTAATTTAATTTTTCCTTTTTCGTTATAAAAATTATTAAAATTATGTTTATAGTTAATATTTAATTAAATATTTTATGAAAAATTATTAAATACTTTTTAAATTATTATCTCTAATTATTAATTTTATGATTTTATTTTAATTTTTGATAATATAATTAATTAATTTAATTTTTTACCTTATCACAATAAAAAATTATTAAAATTTTATTTATAATCAATATTTAATCAATATTTTATTGAATAGCTTTTAAATTATTAGCTATGATTATTAATTTTATAATTTTATTTTAATTTTTGATAATATAATTAATTATAAAAAACAAAAAATTAATACAAATTAATTTAATAAAAAATTATTTTTGTACAGACCCAATATAAAATTATATCTAAGCCCAATACAATTATATGCAAGCCCAATACTATTTACATTAAATCCATAAAACTTGGTCCAGCAAGAAAAGAAGGGTGTTTTGGTAACTGAGATCACCCGCAATGTATTATTGCGGGGGTGAGGGACCACCCGCAATGATAGATTGCGGGGGTGAGGGGTATTTTAGTACTTTTTATCACCGCAATGTTTAGTTGCGGGTGGTGGTTGATAAATTCTTCGAGCCACCTGTGGTTGTGGAAGGGGACCCATTAAATATATATATATATATATATATATATATATATATCAATACTATACTATTAAAGACGAAACATTAAAAATTTGGTCGGTACAGTACCTGTTTTTTGGTATTTTGTGCTTTTAATTAACTAGCTTAAAACCCGTGCGATGCACGGATTGTTAATTGTTATTTTATTATTAATTTTTTTAATTGTATTTGTTAAAAAAATAAGTAGGCATATAAAAATAGCTAAACAATTTTAATTAATTAAAAACATTAAAACAAATTTTAAAATAAATAAATAAGGGTTTGCTCATTATATTTTTGGAAAAAGATGGGTTTTAGTATGAAAAAATAAAAAATGTAACATATATTTAGTTTAAAAAGGTAAATGCCCGTGATATTTTTGGAAAATGAGGCTTTAAAATTTAATAATTTAAATTATTTAAATACATTTTAAAATAAATAAGTAAAGGGTTTGTCCGTGATATTTTTAGAAAAAGAATGGATTTTAGTGAGAAAAATAGAAAAAGTAAATTGAAAAAGGCGATTTCCCGTGATATATTTAGAAAATGAGGGATTTTATTAGAAAAAATCTATAATGTGTTTTAGCTGAAAAGGTAATTTGTTATAAATAGGTATTTGATTATTTATATTTTAATATTTTAAGTAATTGCATTTGTTAAGAAAAATAAGTAGACATGTTAAAATAGGTAAACTTTAAAAAGATAATTATAATATTAGGTTTAAAAATAAATAACTAAAGGTTTGTCTGTGATATTTTTGGAAAATAAGGGGTTTTAATAAGGAAAAATAGAAAAACAAACATGTTTTAGTTAAAAAAGGTAATTGTCCGTGATATATTTCAAAAAGTAGGGGAATTTGTTAGAAAAAATAAAAAAAAATGTATTTTAGGTGAAAAAGGTAATTGGTTATAAATATTTAATATTATTATTTAATAATATATTTCTATAAATAAATAAGGTTAATTAAGTAAAAACACGAATTTAAGAAAGAGCAATTAAGTAAAATCACAACGTACCATACCGACCGGCCAAACTTTTAATGTTTCGTCTATTATATAATAGTATTGATTACCCTTACTTATCTATAAAAAGATTATTAAATAATAATATAATATATTTATAACTAATTATCTTTTTCACCTAACATAAATTCCAAAAATATCACCGGAAAATTACATTTTACAAAAATATCACGGGAGATTACCTTTTTCGATTAAAACATGTTACTTTTTCTATTTTTCTTACTAAACCCCTTCCAAAAAATATCATGGTCAAAGTCTTACATTTTTTCAATTAAAACATGTTACATTTTCTATTTTTTCTTATTAAAATCCCTCCTTTTTCCAAAAATTATGATGATCAAATTCTTACATTTTTCAATTAAAACATGGTGTCTTTTCTATTTCTTCTTACAAAAACCTCTCTCTTTTCCAAAAATATCCTGATCTATAAAAAGATCATTAAATATGATATGGGCTAAAAATAACCCTAAAAATATAATTAATGACATATTAATTAGACCCGAATTGGTCCAAGAACACGGCCCAATATTCAAGGCCCGAAACCCTGATTATTCATTAATTTCGTAATTAATGAATAGGGAAAATATACAGGTCATGAAAAGAGTCCAAAATATGGTAAATTTGTCAAAGAAGGATCCAGAATCCCAATTAATGAGTCATAGCCTTTATCAACAAGGAAAAGACTTATTCAGCAAGAAATACAATGTTTATCCAATATCAAAAAGGAGACTTATTCGCTAAGACTTCTAAACATACCATAAATACTAGGCTCTAGACGCCTATATAAGGTCCCTGATCCTACAATCAGAACTACGTTTTTGGCTTGATTCTCAATTACGAATTGAGATACGTAGGCATCTTGTGAGGACCGATTTAGTCTCGAAACACAAGTGCAGCCATTAAAGCTCGAAGCTCTCCAACCCTAGCATTAATTTCGCAAGCTCGGTTTTTATTCCATAACATTTGGCGCCGTCTCTGGGACGACAACATCAACCATGGCAAACACACGAAGAACAGCTCGGGATACTCAAACTCCTGAGGATCGCCCTATCACCTCTGAGGCTGATACTCACGGAAATCAACCACCGCCGACTACTGGCACTCAAGGGGCGAATATCCCCACCAACACTCAAGGACCGGAAATCCCGATTTCGGTTGAAGGGATGAATCCCCTGCAGATGGTCATTCATGGATCTAATCCACAAGAGACCGTTCACCAACAACCGATCACGACCTCCCCGCTACTCATGAATGCCCTGAGGAGCCTTCAACTCCATACTACTGATCTCCCTCAATACGCGAATCAGACTTTGGGGATGCCAAGCTATGGCATGCCCCCTCGACCCCCAACTGGTGGTGGTGGAGCTAATCCAATCTACCATGAGGCATACGTGCCCCCTTATATTCAAGGTCTGGGACCCCAAACAAGACGAACCCCTTTGATTCAAGACTTTTCAGGTCCCTATACCGAGGACGAGAATTACTCAACAGGAGATGAGAGGGACGTTGCCCCAAGAAGGAGACGTTCTTCCCAAACCAATCGGGAACAACCCCAAACTACTAGAGAGAAACTTGCAGCCCATGAAGCAGAGACTGCAAGGCTCAAAAAACTCCTTGCTGAGGAGGAGGCTACCAACGCTCAAGGTCGAGCAACTGGGGGAGTCCCGATAATCAACTTGGACCCAATGCCAAGAAGGACTAAGAGGGCTGAAGCCCCAAGGGGTGATCCTAATGTTTTGTTGCCCCTAGGAGATCCTGATGATCCTACACCACCATTCACTCAAGACATCATGAAAGCCACCATATCCCGAAAATTCAAGATGCCAACGATTAAGGCTTATGATGGAACGGGAGATCCCGCAAATCACGTAAGAACCTTCTCCAATGCACTGTTGTTGCAGCCAACCAACGATGCGGTCAAGTGTAGGGCATTTCCACAAACCTTGGCAGGCATGGCCCAACGTTGGTATAGCCGTCTACCTCCCAACTCAATTGGGTCTTTCAAGGAATTAAGTAAGGCTTTTATCAATCAGTTCATTAGTGGAAGGGTGCATGAGAAAATTTCTGCATCACTCATGGCAATCCGGCAAGGACATAATGAGGCCCTAAGGGACTACATCAATCGATTCACTCGAGAGGCTTTAAAAGTCCCGGACTTAGAGGACAGAGTGGCTATGATAGCCCTGCAACAAGGAACCACTGATGACCACTTCAAACGGTCGTTAGCTAAACATCCCCCCGAGAGCATGCTAAAGCTCCAAGATAGAGCCGGAAAGTATATCAAGGCTGAAGAAAGTATGAGAAAATATGAACCCACTGTTGAGGGAAGTGAAAACGGAAAAAAGAGAAAGGAGACTCAAGAGTATGACGCTAGGGACAAATATCCCAGGACAACGAAAGATTCTGACTCTCCACCTAAAAGGAACAACTTCGGACCCAGGTTCAATGAATATGCAAGGTTGAACACCTCAAGAAGTCAAATTCTGATGGAAATTGAGAAGGAAGAAGATCTTCGATGGCCAAAGCCGCTAAGATCCGACTTGGAGAAACGGAACAAGAATCAATTCTGCCGTTTCCATAAAGAAGTTGGTCATGACACCGACGATTGTAGACAACTGAAAGATGAGATCGAGTTCTTAATCCGAAGAGGAAAACTCGATAAGTTCACTAAGAATGGGAATCGAGGAAATCAACAAGGAAACTATGAAAGGAAAGACTATGATAGGAGGGACAACGACCAAGATCGTACTCCTAAGCCCCGAGGGCCTGTCATCAACATGATATTTGGAGGACCGACTGATGTTGGGTCCTCCCGAAACTCAAGGAAAGCTTATGCCCGAGAGGTAATAACTGTTGTAGGAGAAGCACCGAAACGTGCCAAGACAGAAGTGGCTATTACCTTTGATGATTCTGATCTTGAAGGGGTGAAGTTCCCCCATGACGACCCGTTGGTCATTATACCTGTAATAGGCAACTCTAAAACCAAGAGGGTTCTGGTTTATAACGGAGCTTCCGTGGACATCTTGTTCCATGATGCCTTCATCAAGATGGGATATACCGATTCGCAACTGACTCCTTCAAACATGCCCATATACGGGTTCAATGGGATTGAATCTAAAGTAGAGGGAACTATTCAGCTCCCTATGACAATAGGGCAAGGTTCACAAACAACAACTCAAATGCTGAACTTCGTGGTGATAAAGGCAACCTCGACTTATAATGCAATCCTGGGTAGGACATGCCTTCATGCATTCAAGGTTGTTGCCTCAACTTACCATTTGAAAATCAAGTTCCCAACAAGGAACGGGGTCAGTGAAGAACAAGGAGATCAAAAGATGGCTAGGAATTGCTATGTAGCCGCGTTAAGGCCTGATGGAGTCGGGGGGCAGGTTCTCCCAATCGAGGTTATGAATTCAAAAGACGATGAAGAAAGAAGGGGAAAGCCGGCCGAGGATCTAATTCCTATTCCCCTAATCCCGGGAGAACCAGACAAAGTCACTTACATTGGAGCATTGTTGCCTGAACCCTTGAAGAGACTGAGGTGCCAAGAACTTGGCATGCCTCAAATTTAAAAGTTTATTATGTTTAAGTATTTCTTTAAGGGATCCACTAATAGTACAAGTAGCAATAAGGTCGACGAAACCATTCTGAGCTCTTAAGCTCTTAGTAGGAAGTAAATCACTATGTAAGGGTCGAACCCTCTTTTTAAAAGGAAATATTTCAAGTTCTCATTCACTATTTTATTACTTATCTTTGTTTGAGTATTTCCTTATTGTTCTACTAAAGAACAAGTTGTACCAATAACACTTGATCAAAGTGCTAGCCCATTCAAGAGGCCAAGTACTAGGAATTGCCTTACAAAAGATAAGCTAAATGAATATATGTGAATGAAAAACGAAGAAACATAATATGCATAAATAACATGCATGGATAGAAGGTCCCGAAGGATCAAAGAGTTATGTTACAAGCTCAACTAAAACCTAAAGAGGCCTATTGGAAGAATGTTAATATATGGGTTGAAACCCCTGAAAATTGAGGAAGTAGAGCTCAGAACGAACTTCGATTCGATATACTGCAAGCTCAAATTAAAGAAACGAGTGAAAAGTTATGTCTATCTTCGTTCACAAAGACCTCTCGATGTGAAACTTAAGGTATTAGAACTCAAGTTAGTTCTTGTATCTGTAAGCCACGTTTGGCATTGTTGAAACCTCAAATGAAGTCTAAGGTGTTAGAACTCAAGTTAGTTCTTGTATCTGTAAGCCACGTTTGGCGTTGGTGAAACCTTAAACGAGGTTGAAGGGTAACGACCCCTCAAATACATGAAAAGCTGAGGTCGATTTGTTCGACCTAGGACCAAGTCGAGGTCGAAAATTGAGGTCGAAAACACCTCAAAAAATGCCTAGGAGACCATCTCGGAGGTGTGGTTCACAACCCCGTCTTGTTCACTAGGTGACCAACGCCCAGAAGATATTTGAAAAATCAAGGGTTGAAAACGCCTTGGAGGCAAAGACGCCCAAGAGACCGTCTGGGACGCGTGGTTCATAACCCCGTCTTGTACACGGGGGTGACCATCGCCCAGAAGACATTTGAAAAGGCAAGCATGATGAAAAACGCCTAGGAGGCAAAAAACGCCTAGAAGACCGTCTAGGAGGCATGGTTCACAACCCCGTCTTGTACACGGGGGTGACCAACGTCCAAAAGATATTTGGAAAATCAAGGGTTGAAAAACGCCTTGGAGGCAGAGACGCCCAGAAGACCGTCTGAGAGGCGTGGTTCAAAACCCCGTCTTGTACACGGGGGTGACCAACGCCCAGAAGACATTTAAAAAAGAAGCGCAAAGAACGCCCAGGAAGCATCCTTACAAGCGTGGTTCACGACCCCGCCTTGTACGCGGGGGTGAACGCCGCCCAGTAGACAAAAGCAAAGCGAACAAAAAAAAAATTCGAAAAATGCCCGGGAAGCTGTCTTGTAGGCGGGGTTGAAAACACTGGCTTGTGGGCGAGTGTCACCCACGCCCGGGAAACCAAACGAATTGCCACAACATTTCAAAAAAAAAAATTATTATTTGCGAACCACGCCCAGGAAGCATGCCCGAGCGCGGGGTGGACTAACCAGCCTTATACGCGGGGGGTCTCCCACGCACAGGCGGCTTTGATCACTCCCACAATTCTGACACGTGGTTTACAGTCTTGTCCCCCCACGGGGAACAACCTGACACACTGCTATACAGGAAAAGAGACAAGAATAAAAGAGATGCAAATTAATTCTTAAAATTGCTAATAAATAGCTATTTTTAGAAAATTTCTAAAAACTCAGAAAATACCTGAAAAAATAGAAAATAATTTTCAAAATAATTTTCTTAATTTTGGGAGAATATTTTATGCACTTTTGAAATATTTCAAAAAATATTTCGAAAAATACCTGTGGGTACGTGGAAATTCCTAAAATATTAGGAATAATTATTAAAAATACCTGTGGGTACATGAAAATTCCTAAAATATTAGGAATAATTGTTAAAAATACCTGTGGGTACATGAAAATTCCTAAAATATTAGGAATAATTATTAAAATACCCGTGGGTACATGAAAATTCCTAAAATATTAGGAATAATTATTAAAATACCCGTGGGTACATGAAAATTCCTTAAATATTAGGAATATTTCATATAAATGTCAAGATAGCCTCGAATAAGGCAACAATCGTCGTAAATGTGTAGGTCGCTCCACACTTTGCAATAAGGCGATACTTGTGAAACACTAGTGTAAATAAAGTCCTAGGTAAAGGATAAAAAAGACCCCGAATCTCGAAAAAGGTCAATATAATTTCTACGAAAGCTTGAAAAGTTTTCCTAGAAATTGGGGGGCAAATGATATGGGCTAAAAATAACCCTAAAAATATAATTAATGACATATTAATTAGACCCGAATTGGTCCAAGAACACGGCCCAATATTCAAGGCCCGAAACCCTGATTATTCATTAATTTCGTAATTAATGAATAGGGAAAATATACAGGTCATGAAAAGAGTCCAAAATATGGTAAATTTGTCAAAGAAGGATCCAGAATCCCAATTAATGAGTCATAGCCTTTATCAACAAGGAAAAGCCTTATTCAGCAAGAAATACAATGTTTATCCAATATCAAAAAGGAGACTTATTCGCTAAGGCTCCTAAACATACCATAAATACTAGGCTCTAGACGCCTATATAAGGTCCCTGATCCTACAATCAGAACTACGTTTTTGGCTTGATTCTCAATTACGAATTGAGATACGTAGGCATCTTGTGAGGACCGATTTAGTCTCGAAACACAAGTGCAGCCATTAAAGCTCGAAGCTCTCCAACCCTAGCATTAATTTAATTTTATGATATAATAAAATTGATGAAAAACTGATATAATTTATTTAGTGAATTAGTTTGTAATCTGTTTATATTTGGTAACAACGAGAAATTGGGTCGTCGGAAGTAAACATGTTTAAAGCGATTCATTAGGAGGAACATATTGCTAGAATTTAATATTGATGTTATATTATCTATTTAAAATAGAAGTTGCAATATGAATTTTGAGAAAAGTAAAAATGATGACAAATATACTAATTTTTGAAATAATATTAAAATCTATTAAACAATTGTCATTTTCTATATTTAGCCAAAATTTCGGTAAATGACCAAGGCGAAAAGAATAAATGGAAAGAAACCTTAATTTTATTTTAGAAATATTATTTTTTAAAAAAACATATTTTTGAAGAAAAATTTAGAGAAAGTCCGCTGCGAAGCGCGAATTAGTAAACTAGTACTTATATATAGTACTTATATAATGAAGAAGACGAGGGCGTTGAAGTGGCGCCTCTCAAATTGATTCGATCTATTTTTCTAATTTTCTCAAAATTTTGAATTGTTAATATTAAATATTCAAAAATATCTCAATTGTTTTTAAAATATTTACTAATAGAGGAAACTAAATATTCAAATTTAATGTTCTTGCATTTAAAATCTTTACAAATAGAGGAAACTGAATATATAAATTTAATATTCTGCTAAATTTTTTATTAGGAAACTGAATACACAGTTTTAATTTTCTCATAATTTTCTGATTAGAAAATATCTCAATTATTTTTTAAATCTTTGCTAATGGAAGAAACTAAAAATACAATTTTAATATTCTTGCCTTTAGAATAATGTGGGAAACTAAATACAATTTTAATATTTTCCTAAATGTTTTATTAATGAATATCCTTACTAACATAGAAAATATTATCTTGATATTCTCTCTTTTTAAGTCAAAACTAAGTATACTATACTAATATTCTCTTAAAATTACTCTAATTACTCTACGAGTCCAATTTATTAGTAATTTCTTTTTTATTATCTTTTAATCGAGGAAAATATAAGGAGACGACATGAGATGGGCCAAGAGGCGTCTCTTGCTTTGATTTATTTTTCTTAAAATTTTGAATTAATAATATTAAATGTTATAAAACATCTAAATTGTCTTTTTAATTTTCAGTAATCGAAATCTTAATTACCTGTATTCTCCTAACCTTTTTTCTTAAGTAAAATTACTATCTTAATATTCTCCTAAAATTTATCTTCAAGTCATTTAAAATCTTTACTAATGGAGGAAACTGAATATACAGTTTTAATATTATCCTAATTTTTTTATTAGAAAATATCTCAATTGTTTTTTAAATCTTTGCTCATGGAGTAAACTAATTATACAATTTTAATATTCTTACTTTTAAAATATTTACTAATCTAGGGAACTAAATACAATTTCAATATTCTCATAAATGTTTTATTAATGAATATACTTACTCCAGTTTCAAAAAAAAAAAATGAATATACTTACTAAAAAATGAAATATTATCTTAATATTCTCCTGAATTTTCTATTAAAGTCAATTTGCCTTGATCTATTTTTCTAATTTTAACAAAATTTATAATTAATAATATTCAAGGTTATAAAATATCAAAATTGCTTTTTAAATCTTCAGTAATGGAAATCTTAATTATGTTATATTTTACTAAACTTTCTTCTTAAGTCAAATTATTATCTTAATATTCTCCTAAAATATTTTTTTAAACTTTCTCTTAAACTCAATGTTACCATCTTAATATTCTTATATATATATTTTTTAGTTCTAAATTTATCTTGAAATCAAATTATCATCTTAATATTCTCCTAAAAATACTATTAGAAATTATGTTCTCATAATTTTTTTTGTAAAAAACCTACGTTTAATTTATCTATATGTTTTACATATATATTAAAAATTATTTTTTAAAGATTTACCTTCTAAAATATATAGAAGATAATATTTATAGAAAATGTAAGTTTCTATAAAATAAAATGTAGAAGTTTTATTTTATTTTCATTTATTTTATCGAGTCCCTATATTTTAAATAATAAAATTAGAAATTTTAAAAATATTTAAATTAAATTTTATTATATAATCAAATTGATTAATAAATGATGTAATTTATTTAGTAGATTAGCTTGTTATATGTTTAGATTTGGTTACAAACGGGTCATTAGAGACCAATCATGTTAAACGTTGGTAGGATTCATTAGTAAACTAGTCTTATATATATTTTTTATATTTTTTTATGACAATGTGTCAACTGAACATAAAGATATATATGAGAAAAATTTAATAAAGAAATTTTGTATAAACTTTACCAATTACATTTAAGCGCAACTACAGAGATTTTGTTTCCGTACAATCTCAAATATTAACTGGTAGCATTTTAAATTTTTGATGATTTTCCTGGTACTAATGCATTCTTGTTTGATCCTTATGCCGTCCATTCTTCACTTCTCTACTTTTGGCTTCTTTAATATCCTCTCACACTTTGGATTGTTCACTCTCTTGCTTCGCATTTTTCTGTATAAAGAACTTGAGGCCATTGCTTATAACTGATGTTGATGTCAGAGATGCACTCAGTAATTCTGAAGCCTGCAGAAAAATGAGTTAGGAATGTCATTTTAAAATTTTGTTGTGGAGTACTTCTATGTATGGGGTTTTCCATTACCTCGTTCATGCCAATGTTGATCACCTGTTCTTCAATATCACTTGGAGGCACTTTCAGACTCTGGAGATATGTGAAACAAGACATCGATGATAATGGAGAAACAAACAAGTCATCTGTCACCAAAAACTTTGTTGGCCCTCTCACAAATCCGTCAATCTTTGTACTCTCATCTGTCAATTCTTTAAAAAAACCTGAGGTTTTGGAATTAGACAGATAGTATTGGGGTTTTACACCATATATTTTGTTCATAAATTTGTTTTAAATTGGTGTTGTTCCCTCGAGAGGTAATATATATCTGGAACCAGGATAATACCTTGCCAATTTAGGATTAAGTAGCTTATCTTTCAGTTTCTCTGATAGCAAGTATTCATGAACATTCAACTCTACCACACTGTGATGCATGTTCTCAATACATAATGTTGATTCATGATTTTTATTCAGCAGACTGATGACTTTTCCTAAAGGAATGGTGAGGAGGCTGAATAGGAAATCTATAAAGTCTTCTGAACAATGGGCCGATAATATCCTGTTCGTCGACTTCTGCACATATATCTCAACTTTCATTTTCTTAGAACTGTCATCACACCTTGTAGGAATAGGAGACTCTATTGATGGAACTTGTGAATTCATCGATTTTGTGCCAAAAAATATATCTGACAATGGAGTCTGTGAAGAGAACGAGCTCTCAAGCAGATGAATAAACTGTACATGACAAATGGGTAAAATAAAAAATAACAAGAAATGGTTAGAAGGCAAGTGTTCGATTAAAACTGCAGAAGACCATTTAAGCAAAATTTAATATTTTATCATACCTCTTCGAAGCCAAGTTGGATTGTGTTCTCTTCAAGAGCTGCAAAATTTTCAATTCCGCTACTCTCTAGCATTTTAAGTATGGAAGTTGGATTGTTAGGAATCACATGCAGATCATCACTAATAACAAAAGATGAAGTGTCGGTAACAAAAACACCTTCGTTACCCTGGCTTGTGCCAGCTTTACAATCTATTTCCTCTTTTAGTAACTGTCTGCAAGTTTTACATCTTACAATACTGTCGGTACTGAAGTAAGCAGGCTCGTCTCCGTACATAAATTTTTCAAAGCATTTACACTCACAAATGAAGTACTTGATGGGCTCTGTATCATCAATTTTAATATTAAGATTTCGACATTCTTGTTCTGCTGAAGTCTTTGTATTGAGTAACATATCTTATTTATATTTGCTAACTTTATTTATTTTTCTCTTTTTTTATTTACTAAACTTTTTCTCAACCAAGTAGTGCAAATGTTCTCTTCATCACTTAAAATAAATTAATAAAGAACTAACATAATACTAAATTAAAGAAGACTTACCTTTTGTGCTTCATTGCAAATACTTTTAAAAATTGTGGTGACAACGTTCACCACCTCTCGAAAGAAAACTTGGTTAAAGCTTCCTCTACTAGCAGGATCCGAAACCTCAATAATATTCCTTGCAACTTCTTCCATTTCAGAATTATTTAGATTTCCGAAATGGTCAGGGTTGGCTTGTGCATTTGTTACTGCAGTTTGAACAATTTGCAGAAATGCCTGATCTGGAATGATAGAACGGTTACCGCATCCTTTAAGTTGGGCTAAAGCCGGAAAATCACTACTGGTCCACATTAGTGCCGCCCTCATGTGAAAATTGTTTTTTTGTGATTGATCCAATGTCTCAAATCCGTTATGCCATAATATTTTTAACTCATCGATGAGGGGTCTTAGATATACGTTGAGATCTTTGCTAGTATTATATGGACCCGGAATAAGGAGAGTTAAAAACATAAAAGATCTTTTCATACACATCGAAGGTGGAAGATTATAGACAACAATTACCACCGGTCAAACCGTGTAAACTTTATTCCCGGAATTGCTAAAAGGATTAAAACCATCGGTCGAAAGTCCAAGTCGAACATTTCGAACCTCTTTAGCAAAAGATGGGTGTTGTTTATCAAAGTTTTTCCAATCATCCCCATCCGAAGGGTGACTAAGTTGCCCCTCTTTTACTTCTCTATCCTTATACCATGTCATATGTTTCGCGGTATGCTCCGACATAAATAACCTTTGTAGGCGAGAAATAAGAGGAAAGTGTCTTAAGATCTTCTTTGGAATATTTCTAGCACTCTTTTTCTTTGGCAAATCTTTGTAGCGATCCTTTTGACAATGATCACATAAAATTTTATCTTTGTCATCCCCGTAAAATAACATACAATCATTCTCACATGCATCAATCTTCTTGTATGATAAATTCAAATTTTTCATCATTTTTTTCACTTCGTAGCAAGTACTTGGTAATGTATGTTGCGGTGGGAGCATATCACCAATAGTTTGAAGTAACAAATTGAATGCTTTTTCACTACAACGGGAGACACTTTTAAAATGCATCAACTTCATAGAGAATGAAAGTTTTGTATACTTTATGTTGCCGGGATAAATGGGGGATCCGGATTTGTTAACCTCCTCAAAAAATTTAGAAGCACTCTTATTAGGGAGTTCTTCTTCTCTACCATCCACATTATCGGCAAAATTATCATTTTCAATCCCGACATCTCGTAACATTGCATCCATATCTACCGGTGGTTCTTCCTCATTAGATACACGTGGGCGTTTACGTGATCGTTGTGCCTGTCTTCTTTCTAATTTTTCACCATGGTAATTCCAAACCTTATAATCCAAACAAAAGCCACTAGCAATCAAATGATACCTAACGTTGTCAAGAGTTTCCCAATTCGAGTTTACACAATTTTTACAAGGACATTTTGTCAAATTTCCACGCATTCCATATTTTTTCGCACAATCTAAAAAATATTCAACTCCTTCTTTATACTCTTTAGTAAGTGTAATACGATCAATTTCTAACCGACGTTGCATCCAACTACGATCATTGATAGACATCTACATGTACATAAACAAAAAATACTAACTCATTATATTTATTTAACCAACAAATGAAAATATCATAATATTTAAGATTCAAACAAATTGAGTAGTATAATTACTTGTGACATGCATATAATGCACAAATTTAGCATTAAATGATGAGGAAATAGCTCTACCATGTCCCATGTTCAAAAGAGAAATTGAAATGAACAACTACTTCAAATATATTTCACAATTCAAATTATTAACAAAATGCACAATAATATATATATATATGTTTAAGTACATACAAAACTTTAAAACTTTCAATTTAATGAGCTCAATACCCTCTTTATATATGTCTTTTGGCTTCTACTCCCCAACTTCTCTTCTTTGCTTTAAATTTGAAATTTCATAAATGCTTTAACAAGAAGATAATAATGATGGGTGTATATCTTATTTATTACTCAGGAGACAAAACCGACCGAATTTCTATCGAAAGCGACCGATTTTGGTCGCTTTTGAAAAGGCGTGTGCCGACTCATTTCACGGACCAATCACATTGCGACACTACACTAAAATGTTGTTACGTGCATTAAATGCACGTAGTAGGCATTTATGACCCACTTCGGTTGGTATTATTCGGTCGCTTTTCTAATCGACCCATTTCTGACCAAAAGTTAGTTGGTTCTATTCAGTTGGAAATGGGAACATAACCGACTGAAACTTAGTCGGTAGTTGGCCGGTTTTGATTTATTTCCAACCAAACCTATCGGTTGTGTTTGTAGTCGACGTGGAAAGCCACATGGGTTGCTACTTACAAAATGGGGCCTACTATTGCATAACCAACCGAGGTTTGGTTGGTTTTGTTCTCATTTCTGACCAAATATTGGTTGCTTATATTCAGTTGGAAATGAAATCATAACTGACCGAAAGTTAGTCGGTAGGTGGTCGGTTTAGAGATATTTCCAACCAAACTTATTGGTTGGTTTTGTTCAGTCAGAAATAGACTTCATTTCCAACCAATCCTTGACGGTCCCTTTTATAGTGGTCGCTTTTGTAGTTGACGTGGAATCCCACATGGCTTGCTACTTACAAAATGGGGTACTTACATAACCAACCGAGGGTTGGTTGGTTTTGATATCATTTATGACCAAATATTGGTTGGTTATATTTAGTTGGAAATGAAAGCATAACTGACCGAAAGTTAGTCGGTAGGTGGTCGGTTTAGACCTATTTCCAACCAAACATGTTGGTTGGTTTTGTTCAGTCAGAAATAGACTTCATTTCCAACCAATCCTTGACGGTCCCTTTTATAGTGGTCGCTTATGACCCCTGTTTCTTGTAGTGTTATCATGCGGTCTTTGATAGTGTTTACTGTTTAAATTTCGAGCTCTAATTATATACTATTATATATTAAAAATAAGAGGAATAATAAGAGAGTATTACCAAAGGTTAAAAGATCGAATCTCGACAATGACATATTATTTAATGTATTTTCAATACTGTGACCACGCAAAACAATTCGTGTGTACAGTTGGTTTTCTACTTTGCTAAGGAATGATGGGGTACTATTTTGTTTCGACAAGCAGTAACCAAAATATCGAGCCCAATTTAAACTGCAACACATAATTCAGAAGGATGAAATAAATTGAAATAAAATATAAGTAACGCGTTGTATTTTTCTCGAATTTCAGGGATTGTATTTATGAAATTAGCTTTTTTTATATTATTAAAATATAAAATATGTTAAATTTAAAATTTTACCAAGAATGTATTGAAGTTATATTATTATATCATTATATCTTATTATATTTTATTAAATAATAAGAGTAATTGGTCAAAGGATTAATAATAATATATCCTAATAATTGGTCAAATGATTATATCTTATTATCCATGTTACTCTTATTATATAATACTAGCTTATAGCCCGTGCGATGCACGGTTACTTCAATTTTATTTTATAATTATTTTGTTTATAATTATATTTTAATTACTCATGTAACACACGATTGTTTTTTTAATATTTATAATTATATTTATTTATGAATATTTTAATATTTAAAAGTTATTAGTTTACATGATTAAATTATTGTTAAAAAAGATTTAGCCAAAAAAAATTATAGTTAAAAATTTGATATTTATTATATTTTACACGCTCAATTTAATATTTGTTTATATTGAGTCATAAAAGTTAGATTTGGCCAATTTTACGGTCCACGTGAAACTCACAAAATAATCTTTAATTTAGTTGTGGTTTAATAGTTCTTTTTCAATTAAAAACTATTCTAAAACTAAAAAGAGAATAAAGTGACGAAATTTAATATTGAGAATTCTATTCGATTTAGGAAATCTACTTATATGTAGTTTGAATTATTAGAATACCCTTTATTAACCAAATACAGTTTTTAATGTTAAATCTAACGGTTTTCACCTATCTATTTAAGATTAAACGATTTTTATTATTTTGCTATTAAATGGGTTTCCTTATTTAATTACAACTATTTTTATGTTTTAACTTTTTGGAAAATCCAATCCTAATATAATATCTTTTAACTTATATCATTTTTAGATAATAACTTCTTTTTATATGATATACTGTAATCTTGATCGTCTATTTTTAAGTATTGGATCTAACGGTTGAGAATGTTTTGGCGGTATTTAGGACCAAACTATCATGATAACTATTATGGATTAAAAAACGTACTTGTATATTAATTGCTAGGATTAATGAGTTTTCGAGCTTTAATGGCTGCACTTGTGTTTCGAGACTAAATCGGTCCTCACAAGATGCCTACGTATCTCAAATCGTTATTGAGAATCAAGCCAAAGACGTAGTTCTTGGTGTTGCCCTCGGGGCTATGGCGGCAGGGACACACCAAGGACGTAGTGACTTGTATGTCCTTATTCGAGGATGAAGTCTAAAACGTAGTTCTAGGGGTGCCTTTGTGGCTTGTTGCGCCTTCGAGGCGTTGTGACGTATGGAGCTGTGCCCAAAACGTAGTTCTGATTGTAGGATCAGGGTCCTTATATAGGCGTCTAGAGCCTAGTATTTATGGTATGTTTAGGAGTCTTAGCGAATAAGTCTCCTTTTTGATATTGGATAAACATTGTATTTCTTGCAGGATAAGTCTTTTCCTTGTTGATAAAGGCTATGACTCATTAATTGCCTTTAATTGGGATTCCGGATCCTTCTTTGATGAATTTACCATATTTTGGACTCTTTTTATGAGCTGTATATTTTCCCTATTTATTAATTACGAAATTAATAAATAATCTGGGTTTTGGGCCTTAAATACTTGGCCTTTCCAAAGAATCAACAATTATATTTCTATAATTACTTTTCTATCCATATCATTTGCCCCCCAACTTCTGGGAAAATCTCCTTGGGGTTTTCGTAGAAGTTATAACGTGTTTTTCCTCAAAATTTTCCATTTTTAAGGGCATTTTCGACCTCAAATTAGGTCATTTTCGACCTCCTTTTCGACCAGGAAACAAGTCATTTTCGACCTCAAATTCGACCAGGAAACAGGTCATTTTCGACCTGAAATTCGACCTCGACTGGAGTGAGGTCAAAGGTTTCGACCTCGATTTTTAAGTCTTTTTCGACCTCGAACCTTCGACCTCGAGCCTTCGACCTCGATCCAGCCTTTTTTCGACCTCGATTGGTCCCAGGTCGATGGTTTCGACCTCGATTTACCAATCATTTTCGACCTCGGTCGTTCGACCTCGATCCAGCCTTTTTCGACCAGGATTTTCGACCTCAAATTGGTCCCAGGTCGATGGCTTCGACCTCGACTTCCCAGTCATTTTCGACCTCGGTCATTCGACCTCGATCCCCTATACTTTCGACCTCGTTTTGCAGGTCATTTTTGACCTCGGCCATTCGACCTTGATCCCTCATACTTTCGACCTCAAATTGGTGCGAGATCGAATGCCTCGAGCTCATTTTCTGGGCCATTTTCGACCTCGAGCCTTCGAACTCAATCCAGGGTCTTTTCGACCTTAGATCTTTAATTTTTGTGCCTTATTTTGATGCGAAATCGATGGATACGACCTCGATTTCTCATGTATTTTCGACCTTGGTCGTACGATTTTGTTTTAGGGTCTTTTCGACCTCAAATCTTTTATCCTTGTTTTTGCCTTGGTTTCATTCCAAATTTCATTCTTTCTTGGGCCTTAACTAGCCCAATTTTTAATTGGACTTAAATTATTCCAGCCTTGGGCCTTATTGGGCCTCATTGTTTTGGGCTTCGAATTCGCCTGAGACCCAAATTGTTTGGGCTTCAATTTCTATAATCCATAAATGAATTCGCGGGCCTTAACTGGCTATAGACGGTTGCTCTTCTTTCAACCGGCCCATTGACCGACTGTTGCCCCTATAAAAGGGTGAAATCTCACTTGTTTCAACTCACTTCTCACTTTTCATTTCTCAGAAATATTCTGCTAGATTTTCTCCAAAATTCTCTCTGCAAAGCTCTGCTAGGCTTCTGTGGCAAGGCGATTCCCGGCGAGGTTTTCTGTTTGAACTCACCGGTTTCTGGGTTCTTTTGAAGATTTAAAGATTTCTTGAAGATTCTGGGTTTAAAATGGCTGATCGCGCTTCCCAACGTCTATGATAATGCACTAGGATTTCATAGAAATTATACCGGTCTTTTTCGAGACTTGGGGTCTTTTTATCCCTTACCTGGGACTTACTACCCCTTTTTGGGGATTTTAATATACACTAGTGTTTCATGAGTATCATCTTGGTGTAAAGTGTGGAGCGACCTACACATTTACGACGATTTTGCCTTATTCGAGGCTAACTTGACATTTGCATAAGACTTTTATGTCTTATATCGTCTTGTTTTGGCTTCAAGCCTTTCATTGAGCATATCGAATGATGGGGTTTGGACTGAATGTCTTAGGTTTCTGGGGTTTCAACCCTTCACCCTTACTAGTTCTTACTGATGGCTCCACTCGTAGTGATTCATTCTCAAGTCTATCATATCAAACTTCTCTTGAGCTTGAAATTTTCGCTAATTAACAATAAGCATCTTAGGCTTTCTTTTGTATGTTTATTAGCAACATTCACCCTTCGGGGTTCGTTGTATTCAGTTCTATTTGTGCAGTTGACATGCATAATTTGTATGCTTTCCTTTGCATTCATTTGTAGTTTATCTTGACAATGCTTTGAGGATGTTTCTACCAATCAAAACGGGTTCAACCCTTAATCTTCTTTCCAGGAAGCTCATGATTTCATCGAACCATATTTCTACTTGTCCTACTAGCGGATCCTTTTAGGATGCACTAAACATAATAGACTTTCAAATTTGAGGCATGCCAAGTCCTTGGCACCTCATGCCCTTCGAGGGTTTCCAATTTGTAGGAGCCTCGACCAAATACGTTCTTAACGCGATATGGTCCTTTCCAATTTGGGGCCAACTTGCCTTTTTGTCCAACTCTGGATGCCTCAATCTTTCGTATAACCAAGTCTCCTCGCCGAAAGAACCTTTCTTTAACCCTTAGGTTGTAGTAGAAAGATGCTCAACTATCTTGGCGTTTGCTTCATCTCTAACTTCGTCAATTAGATCTAAGGCTAGCCTCAAGCCTTCTTCATTTGTTTCTGGCTCATAGGACTCAATTCTTGGAGATGTGTGAGTAATCTCCACTGGAACCACTGCCTCTGCCCCATATGCTAACAGAAAGGGGGTTGCTCCAGTGGTGACTTTGCAGGTACTACGATATGCCCAAAGTATGGGGAACAATTCGTCTACCCAAGTGTTTCTGGAGCGTTCAACTCTTTTCTTTAGTCCATCTAGGATAATTTGATTTGCAACTTCAGCTTGCCCATTTTCTTGAGGATGGGCAACAAAAGTGAAGCGCAATTGGATATCATTATCTTCACAATACTTCTTGAACTCATCATTGTTAAACTGAGTTCCATTGTCCGTAACCAGGATTCGTGGGATTCCATATCTGCAAATTACACTATCCCAGAAGAAGTGCATTACTTGTTTGGTGGTTATCTTGGCTAAGGGTTTAACCTCAATCCACTTGGTGAAGTAGTCGATTGCTACTACCAAGAACTTCCTTTGTGCACTTGCCATTGGAAATGGTCCAAGTATGTCCATTCCCCATATTGCAAATGGAATTGGTGAGTTTATGGATGTCAACATCTCAGGTGGTTGCCTAACCACTGGTGCATGTTTCTGGCACCATTCACACTTCTTCACATAGCTTTTAGCATCAGCTAGTATGCTTGGCCAATAGAAACCTAGACGGGTGATTTTATGAGCAAAGGCTCTGCCCCCCAATTGTTGCCCACAAATTCCTTCATGTACTTCCTTTAGGGCCAATTCTGCCTCTTGAGGTCTCAAGCATTTCAGATAAGGAATGATGAAAGACTTCTTGTATAGACATGTCTGAATACCACTATTAACAAGCCTACACTATGTGACTATGTCACACTACATGACCTAGTGATTTCTATCACTGGGATATAGTATAGGTCTCTAAATGTACTTGTCTTGTTCTCATGAACAATAGCTTTATCATGTATGCTCAGATCTATAATGAGCTTAGTAAAGTTTCTTGCATCTAGATTGTATATAGGCCATTGAATAATTGTCCTGGTAGAAGTTCAGTAATGCTCATGCAGCAGGATAGAAATGAATAAGGCCATGAAGAAATAAGTTGCAGAAATTTGTCTAAGGCATTATGTAGCAAAGTCAGAAGAAAGCTATGTCGTGAAGTCACCAATATCTATGTCGTGAAGTGCTACATCGCATAGTCCATTTTGGTCTATGTCGAGAAGTCCTCAAGACACATGTCGTGAAGTGTTGAAGTCAGCAAAGTCAAAGAAGCCTAGATCGTGAAGTCCTCAGAAGCCTTATGTCGCATAGTCATCAAATGACCTATGTCGCATAGTCGTCAAATGACCTATGTCGCATAGTCGTCAAATGACCTATGTCGCATAGTCGTCAAATGACCTATGTCGCATAGTCGTCAAATGACCTATGTCGCATAGTCATCAAATGACCTATGTCGCAAAGTCTTCAAAGGCTATATCGCGTAGTCCTCACAAGGGAGATCGCGAAGTCAGGAATGAAGTGGAGTTCACGATATCCACACTTAGCCGTTTACAACAAGACAAATCAAGGTACAGAATCAAGAATCAAAAGAGACAAATACTGAAGCATTTGTTCTGGCAAGGTGGTCCAAAGAACAGATGGAAAATCTATAGCTAAACTTGAAGAGAAAGATAAGAGACAAGCAGCTACAGAAACGGGAAAGACTCCGAAAAGCAGGTGGTCCTTCCTGACACAGTTAACTTCTTATGGCAGGACAAGTTGGACTTTCAGCAAGGGGTAACTGTGTAAAAATAGGTGTGTGCACTAGTTTGTATAGGGCTTATATATATCATGCACATCCTATTGTAAGCTGTAAGAGAGATACACATAGTTTTTATCTTAAGCTCTTTTCTCTGTAAGCAAGCAAGTTCAAACTGTTCTTGTTTAGAAGCCAGAAATTCGATTGTGAATTTCCTGGAAAGCTGTAGTATTTAATTTGCTTATACAAAGTAGATTAAAGTGATTGTGTGTGTTGTTTACTTTCCGTATATTGCATAGCATAATCATTTACAGTTTATATTTAGTTTCAAGAAAACCAAAATCCATCAAACTATCCATTCACCCCCCCCTCTGTCTAGTTTCTAGGTGATATTCATTCCTAACAAGTGGTATCAGAGCGTAGGCTGTTAACGTATAAACAGGAAAAGATCAAGAATGAGTTCACAGAAACTGAGCAGTATCAAGATTCCTCCCTTTAACAAGGAGCACTACAGTTTATGGAAAAAGAAGATGTTGCTTTTCATCAAAGCTTCTAACCCCATGTATTTAGATATTCTAAAGCATGGTCCCTTTATTCCAATGATCGAGATTGGTGAAACAACCAATGACACTGAGATTGTACCAGCAAAACATGTGCCCAAAGACCCCTCAAAATACACTGATCCTGAAAAGAAGAAAGTAGCACTGGATGGACATCTTCAACTTATCATTTGTGAATCTATGGACTTCAACATGTATGGAACTGTTGCTCATTGTACTAGTGCCAAGAAGATGTGGGATCTTATAGAAGTGCTCTGTGAAGGAACTACTGAAGTAAGAAAGAACAAGAAGCAGATTCTTGTTTCACAATATGAAGCCTTCATGGCTCAGCCAAAAGAGGGAATCACAGAAGTGTTTGAGAGGTTCAACAAGCTGGTAAATGAGCTCAAACTCTACGACAAACACTATGAGACAGAAGAGCTTAACATGAAGTTCTTACTAACTCTTCCAGACCATTTAGAACCAAGAATCTCTTCCCTCAAAGAAAGAGATCTAACTAAGATTGGTTTTGATGTGCTGTATGGTGTTTTGAAAACCTATAAGCTGGAGTTGTTTCAAAAGAGATCCATTCAAGCTAAACAATGGTTAATGGCAAATACTTCATGTGCCCTTATTGTTGACAACCTAAGTCAAAGAATGGACTCTCTTAAAATCAGTCAGGTCAAGATTGAGGAACTGGAAGTTGAAGACACTGGTGATGAGACCCAAGTTGTCTATGATTTGCCTGAGGATGATGAGTTTTATAGCATGGAAGAACTGGACAAAATGGAAAACAAATCTTTTGCTTATATGGCTAGGAGGTACCCTAACATAAGGTTTAAAAGAAAGCAGCCATTCAGGTCCAAGTTCAATACTGGAAACACTGGTGGATCTAGTGGCTCAAACACCTTCAACAAAGGAAAAGGGATTGCTGGTGCTGCTAAAGGTGGATACAAGACAGGAAGTGTGGATAGGACCAAAATAAGGTGCTATAACTGCAATGAACTTGGGGCATTTTGCCACTGAGTGCAAAAAGCCTAAACAAGTCAAGAAGGACAAAGCATACTTAGAGCTTGAAGCTAAGTATGAGGCTCTACTCAAGAAACAACAGGGTAAAGCTTTTATTACTGAGGGAAAATGCTGGGATGACTCTGATGAAGAAGAAGAACAAGAGTACTCAAACTATGCCTTGATGGCATTTTCCGATGATGGTGATTCAAGTCAGGTACCTATTCTTACTTCTCTTGATATGACTCCCCTTCAATATAAGCAAACTGTTGAAGATATGAGCACTGAGATGTTTAATATTCATACTAGCATGTTAGTAGCTAATGAAGAAATTGATAGACTAACTGCTAAGAATCTTGAGCTTACAGAAAAGAATGAGAAACTTGAGTTAATGGTTGTGAACCTGGATGGTTTGAAAAAGGAGGTTGAGTATCTTAAAAACAAAGTGATTTGTGCTGAACAGATAGAGAAAGCCCTTAGGGAACAAATTGCTGAAACTGAACTGAAACTAAGAAGCTTTAAAAACTCCTCTGAACTTATTCAAACCTATCACAAGGAACACACTGAAGACTGCAAGGTTGGAGTTGGTTTTGACTATGAAAATGACAAGGGAAGGAAGAAGGTCAAGGGCAAAGGAAAGGAAACTTTTACAAACAAAAATGCCCCAACCATACTGTCAAGTGTTGAACAGCCCATCTTCAGAAAGAGTGTTGTTGAGTTTGATGAGGAACTATTGATCATCAAGCAACAACTACTTGAAGAAGATGAGGCTGCTAAAAACACTTCTTCCTTTCCTGAACTTGTCAATCAGAAGGAGACCAAAGACAATCTTGTCAAGAGTCCTAAAGCAAAGAAATAAGTTGTTAAGAAAAGGAAACAAAACAGAAATGGTAAAGTTGGTGTTAACAAGGGAAACAACTATGCTTATGTGCCAAATGCTCCCAAGAAACAATGTCAAAAATGCCTATCTGTTAATCATTTGACTCATAAGTGTAGTAAGCCTGAAATTGTTGAAGTTGACAACCTGAGTAACCATTCTGCCAGCATAAATTCTAGTCATGATTCTTTCTGTGGTAAGCCAAACTGCATGACATGCTATGTTACTGTGATTGCTAACTGTTTATCTCTTAAACATAAACTTGACTCTGCACAATCTGGTGAATCACACACACATATGCATTCTCACAGGACAGGGTCCCCAATCAAGGTTGAGAGGGTGAAAACTTCATGTGAGCCTAAGAGTGTAAACTCCAAAGCCACAGAAAAAGTGAAGTCTCCTACTATGAGAAATGCAATTTATGACAGAAGAATTGTTAAACAAAATGTTTCTAAATCAACTGGACCCTACCAAGTGTGGGTACCAAAAACAACTTAGTCATTTTGTGAATGCAGGGCAACAGGAATAAAAGAGTCATATGGATCTTGGACAGTGGATGCTCAAGTCACATGACTGGTGATATAGCCCTGCTATCACATTTTGAGGAAAAGGCTGGCCCATCAGTAACCTTTGGAAATGACAACATTGGTTATACAATGGGATATGGCAGTGTTAAATCTGGAAATGTCATTATTGAAGATGTAGCATTTGTTGAAGGACTGAAGCATAATCTCTTGAGTATTGGACAATTTACGAACAGAGGTTTCAAAGTGGAATTTGATGAAGACCTTTGTTCAATCTCAAAAAGGGAAAGTGGTGAAGTTGTTCTAACTGGAGTGAAGAAAGGAAGCTTGTTTGTAGCTAATCTCAAGGCCGCAGATAAGGGAGAAATTTGTTGTTTCTACACTAAAGCCACAAATGAGGAATTCTGGCTATGGCACAGAAAGCTGTCTCACTTGAATGTTCAGGCAATGAACTCTCTAACCAAGAGAGAACTTATCAGGGATTTGCCTGCCTTGGAGTTTGTACAAGATGGAGCATGTGAATCTTGTCAGAAAGGAAAGATTAAAAGATCTAGTCACAAGAACAAGTTGCTCAATACAAACTCAAAACCTCTGTAGCTAATTCACATGGACTTATTTGGCCCTGTGAATGTAATGTCTCTTTCCAAAAAGAAATATGCTCTATTGATGGTTGATGACTATTCAAGATACACTTGGGTGGAATTCCTATTCTCCAAGGATGAAGCACCTCAAGTCATAATAGAGCATATCAAGAGAGTTGATAGAGAAGCACAAAGCACTGGTTCCTCTGTAGTTGCATTGAGAAGTGATAATGGAACTGAGTTTAGAAATTCCACATTGTATGAGTTTTGTAAAGATAAAGGAATTTCCCAACAATTTTCAGCTCCTAGGACTCCTCAACAAAATGGAGTAGTTGAGAGAAAGAATAGAACTCTCATTGAAGCTGCAAGGACAATGCTGTTGGATGCAAAGCTACCTACTAGCTTTTGGGCTGATGCTGTTAACACAGCATGCTATGTGCAGAATAGAACATTGATAAATAAGAAGTCTGGCAAAACTCATTACTCATTAATGACTCGAAAAAGAGAATCTTTCAAGCCTCTGCATGTGTTTGGCAGCAAGTGTTTTGTGATGAAAGATACCTCAGAACATATTGGAAAATTTGATGCTAAGGCATTTGAAGGTATCTTCATTGGATACTCTCTGGAAAGGACAGCATACAGAGTGTTTGTACCTGAGCAACACAAAGTTATGGAAAGCATGGATGTTACTTTTGATGACAAGAAGACTCCTGGACTTGAAACAAGTGAACAAGACAGTGTGCCATTAAGATTTGAGAACCAAGGATATTTAGAGGATTCTGATAATGAGGATGAACCCCCTGCTCAAACTGTCCCAGTAAATGAAGATCTTGAAGTTGATAATCCTCCTCAAACACCTGTGCAAGGATTCACAAACACAGGGGGAGAAGAAGATAATGCAACCTTCAATCAGAATGATCCTGATACTAGTCAAGAAAATGAACAGGGTCACACAAGGAAATGGGACAGGGCCCACACTAGGGATCAAATAATTAGAGATCCAAGTGAGGGTGTAAGGACAAGAAGGGCAACATTGAATACATGTCTGTATAGTTGCTTTCTGTCACAAGAGGAACCTAAGGTAATTGAAGAAGCTTTGAAGAATTCTGACTGGATTGTTGCCATGCAAGAAGAATTAAATCAATTTGAGAAAAACAAAGTATGGGAGCTAGTACAACCTCCCG
The DNA here is from genome assembly GCA_030848705.1 of Heracleum sosnowskyi. Lineage (NCBI taxonomy): Eukaryota > Viridiplantae > Streptophyta > Magnoliopsida > Apiales > Apiaceae > Heracleum > Heracleum sosnowskyi. The sequence continues at coordinate 53,231,967 of CM061241.1, forward strand.
AAGGAAAGAATGTCATTGACACCAAATGGGTGTTCAGGAACAAAATGGATGAAGAAAGAGTGGTGATTAGAAACAAAGCAAGGTTGGTTGCCAAAGGATATTGTCAACAAGAGGGCATTGACTATGATGAGACATTTGCACCTGTAGCTAGACTGGAAGCCATCAGAATTTTCCTGGCTTTTGCAGCTCACTCAGATTTCAAGGTGTATCAAATGGATGTGAAAAGTGCATTTCTCAATGGTGATCTTGCTGAAGAAGTTTATGTTTCTCAACCACCTGGCTTTTAAAATGAAAACTTCCCAGACTTTGTGTATAGATTGCTCAAGGCACTCTATGGACTCAAACAGGCACCTAGAGCCTGGTATGAGACCTTATCTCAATTTCTTCTTGAGCATCAATTTACCAGGGGTACAATTGACAAGACCCTATTCTTTAAGAAGCATGGAAATGATATTATCCTTGTTCAAATCTATGTGGATGATATCATCTTTGGCTCTTCAAATGAAAAACTCTATGAAAGGTTCTCTAAGTTGATGCAAAGCAAATATGAGATGAGTATGATGGGAGAATTAACCTTCTTCCTAGGCCTGCAAGTACATCAAAGGGAGGATGGCATCTTTATAAACCAATCCAAGTATGTCAAGGATCTTTTGAAGAAATATGGTTTAGAAGAGTCATCCCCAGCAAAAACTCCTATTTCTACTGCAATCAAGCTGGATGAAGACAAGAAAGGCAAGAGAGTTGATATCAAGGTCTATAGAGGAATGGTTGGATCACTACTCTATCTCACAGCTAGCAGGCTAGACATCATGTTTGCCACATGTCTTTGTGCAAGGTTCCAGGCTGATCCTAAGGAATCTCACATGATGGCTATCAAAAGAATCTTCAGGTATCTGAAAGGGACTCCTAATCTTGGGCTATGGTATCCAAAGGGCACTGGGTTCAACCTGGTTGGTTACACAGATTCTGATTATGCTGGATGCAGGATTGACAGGAAGAGCACCTCTGGAAGCTGTCAATTCTTAGGTCAAAGGTTAGTATCCTGGTTTAGTAAGAAACAACAGTCTACAGCAACATCCACAGCTGAGGCTGAATATATTGTTGCTGGAAGTTGCTGTGCTCAATTGCTTTGGATTAGAAATCAACTTATGGATTATGGACTAGTGTTAGAACACATTCCTCTGATGTGTGATAATACTAGTGCAATATCCATAGTTGCCAATCCTGTTAATCACTCTACTACAAAGAATATTGAGATCAGGTACCATTTCATTAGGGAACATGCTGCAAATGGTACCATAGAAGTCTCTTATGTTCCAACTGAAAAACAATTTCTATTTATTTGGAGTGAAAATTATCTGAGATATGATTTATAAATATTTCAGTATTTTACTGCATATTTTTCAAAATCATATTTGGTGGAGAAGTTGTGAGCTTTTGTGACATCTCGATATAGATGATTTTCAGAGTTCACGACACAGTTCAAATAAAACAGACTTATATCGCAAACTGTTGGAATTGTGAGACTTTGCGATATAGTTCATTTCATGAGTTTGCGACATAGTTCATTTTATGACTTCGCGACTTAGAATAACTATATCGACAAGTCTCCTCATTTGACAGAATTTTGATTTAAATTACTTTTATCTCAAAATTGATTTAAGTCTGACAAAATCTTAAAAATTTCAAAAAGAGAGTTTTAGACAGGGTATTTTCACTATATCGCAAAGTCATCCAAATTCTGATATCCTCAAGACTTTGCGACATAGTTTAATTCAGGACTCTGCGATATACTTGCAAAGACTTTGCGGTATAGGCCATTTTGAGACTTCGCGACATACATTTAGTCTGTACATATTCATAACTCCATATCGCAGTGTCTCTATCATATAAATACTTTTTGTCAACCGTTCACAACTTTTCATCTTGTCATTTGCTCTCAATTTCTAAAACCTAAACTCTTCTCTCTCTTCTTCAATCTCAATCTCAATTTCAATGGCACCCAAATCTCAAACAGCTTCCTCTTCAAGCCCTTTAACCATTCCCAAAGAAACAAATCTTCTCACCATTCCCTCTGAGGCTGAGGCTAACCCAAGGTACAAGTGTTTTGTACGGTTCTTGAACACTTCCTACCTACGCCAAGCCCTAACCCTGAACCCTACCTTGTATGTCGATGTGTTGGAAGGATTCTGGAGAACGGCGTTGGTATCAACAATGGCTAGGGAAGATGGAACCTCATTCCAGGAGGTTAGTTGTTCAATTGGAGGCAAACACTTCCAGTTTGGTGAAAAGGAAATCAATGAAGCTTTGGGGTTCGAGGTGGAGGGTCATGACCAAGAAGCTACAGATGCTCAAATCGTAGATTTCATGACCTTCATTCTGTATGCTGATGAGATAGATACTGGAAAGCTAAATAAGAAGTTTGTGAGAAGGGAGTGGTCATTTCTGTTTGACGCACTCCAGAAGGTGTTTCTCTGCAGGAAGACAGGATGGGACCATATCAGTCACATTGCTGTGAAGCTAGCCTACTCCCTGGCCAACAACCAGGAGATCAATGTGGGAGCCATAATTCTCAAGGAATTGGCTCAGAGGCTAGGCAGGACCGTTCGTGGTAGAGGTAATGACATCTTTTACCCTCGTTTCCTTCAAGTTATTTTAAATTTTCTTGATGCAAATATCCATGAATTGGAGGATATAGATAAAACTAAAATGGCTTATTCCAAGTCCATGTCCAAAGTACTATTTGGCTCATTGGACACAAGGAATCAAGTGGATGTGATTCTAAGTGTGACCAAGCATATGCAGGACACATTTGAGTCTTATCCACTTGATAAGCCCATATACCATGCACTTTCGTGGACAGGGGAGGCTGAGACTGCAGGAGCTACACAGTCTAACCCCAGCCTTCCCATCCCATCCAGTAACCCAATTACAAACACAACTGTAGAAGCTAGGCAGCCAAGTGCATCAGTCTCCCAAAAGACTGATGTTACTAAAAAGAAGACTAAGAAGAGACCCCTAACAGTGATTCAAGAAACTGTAGAGATAGAAAGTGAGAATCCTGAGTCACCTCTCACCAGACAAAGTAAGAAATCCAAATCCAAACCTACCACTGGATCCTCCCAACAGGATTCAGATGTGGAAAAAGGGGTACACCTATTACTGTCAATGGCCTCTCAACAGGTCATTGGCATTGAAAAGAGTAGTCTCCCCACTACAACCTGTACTGAGTCTGCACAGGATCAAGACCTCACTCTTGATCCTAGGAGAAATAAGGATGCTGACACATTGAGTGGAGAGCACATCACACTTGAACCTCCTCCTATTTCTCAGGGGGAGTTGCCAAATTCATCTCTACACCACACTTCTCTTCCAGATTCTTCCATAAAAATTTCTTCTGAACAAGAGAGTCATTCTAATGACAATCTTTCCATTGATCAATCACAATCCATTCCTATGATTGAGCCAATTTCAAGTGACATGGTGCATGACACTGTGCTCACCACCCAGGCACCACATCAGGTTGGTCAGGGAATGCATGCTGGGGCATATCCTAATGACACCAACAAAAACATAGAGGATTCACCAGTTCTTACTGGAGACTCTATGCCAAACTCTCCATTCCATATGGACATGGATTTGCCTTCACAGGCATCTAGAGATGGTGCTGTAACACATCCCATTTCAATGGAGACAGCATCAGACTCTACAGTCATTCCAAGACTGGAGGAAACTCACTCAACCATTCCCCATGAAGTGCCAAGCACTAGCTCTCACTTGGCTCTGGCCACAATAACAGAATGGCTGAAACCTGTGCAACATGACAGGGCTTCAGGATCATCCTCTGTGCCACCACAATTGACGGAAGAAGAATTAAAAGATCTTCATGTGGCACAGATTGATGAGATCTCTAGGATTGCTCAACATCTCCTCACTGCAAATCTCCCAAATTCTGACTATGAGGCTATTCTTCTCACTCACAAGGAGGATGTTGAAGCACAACAGGATAAAATTGTGGATGAAGCCCAGCAAGCTGGAAATGTGGATGCTTGGCTGGATGGCAAAAGGACAGTAAAGCTCAAGGAGGCTCTAGCTTTTCTCAGGGAGGACTATCTTACAGCCTTGGGGTCAAATGCCAAAGGTCTCTCTCCTGCTGAAATCTATGATGCAGTTAATGATGTCTACAAGAGCCAACTTAAAGCTATGCATTTTCTTGGGAAGGGTCTTCAGTCAGAAATCTCCACCATTCAGGAAGAAACAGCTCATTCTAATGCTCAACTAAAGAATTGTTTTCTTTCAGGCATTCCCAAGGTAAATGGCATTCTTAAGGAAGTCCAGACAACTGCCTCCAATGTCACCAAGATGGACTGCACCCTAGCTATGGTTTCAGATAATATGAAGAAGCTCTCTACCAAGCTAGACAATCAGGTGCAGGCCAACATCAACTCAAACTCCATGCTTACAGTACTCTAGAAGAATCAGTATGGGAACAAGCTTGTTGATGAGGTTCTTATTTCTGATATCTCCAAGTTTGAATTCTCCAAACTCAAGGATCAATCCCTTAACTCCTTCAAATCTCAACAACTTTTCTCAAAAGTGGACAGCTTGGAAAGAGAGGTAGCTGATCTGAAAGCAGAAAACAAAGGACTATCTCACTCCTTGGAGCAGCTTAATGCTAAGATGGATGATCAAACCAACTCCACTTCTAATATTTTGTTGGTGCAACAACAAATGATGACCTCAATGATGAGACATATGAACCTGCCTATCCCCGGGGAAGCTCAAGACATCTTGTCTGATTCCAAGCCTAAGGGGGAGAAAGAAAAGGAGGTCATTCTGAAAAAGAAAGGGGGAGTACCTGCCAAGCAACAGAAGCTTAAGGGCAAAATTTCTGAAGAAACAATAAAGCCAATAATCCTCCCCCCTGTAGAGGTCATAAATGCACAAGGCCAGAAGAGCACAGTCACATCTACCTTCTATCCATCCACAATGCCTAAAGATATCTCAACTCCTCAACCTGCTCAACCTACTCCCAATGCTCAACCTATCAAAGCTACAATCATCACAGAGGCCAAGCTACAGGAAGTTGCCAATTCTCACATCTATCATGATGAGGCCTTCCTGGAATTTCTGAAAGCCACCTACAGAAATGCACAAGAAGATGCAAGGACTTACAGACAGAAGCTTAAGGAAAACATCAAGTACTTCACAGTTGTAGTAAGGAAAATCAAGGATGTCCATCTAAGAGAGATAATCATGGTGTGCAAGGACAACTGCTTGTGGCACCTAGCTTTTCAAACTCTAGAGAAACTGAGATTTACTGAGCTGTCAATAATCCTGGACTTAATAGAAAAAGATGGGGCTAACAACAGGAGACTGTTTGATGACTTGAAGATAGATCAACATCAAAGACTGCCTGAGGTTATCTCAAAGCCAAGGACAATAATCTTCCAAAGTCTATCTCAAGACAGCAGCATTGAACAGTTGGTGATTCCTTCAGATTTGACAAGAAAGAATAATGCAAAGATCAACCAGGTGCTGCAAATGCTAAGGGCCAAGAGGGGAGTCAGGACAGCTGAGGAACTAGAGATGATTCACACTCTACAATCTTTTCTGATTCATGGAGTCATTCCTGAATCTGTCAAAGAAAAGAGCAAAAAGAAGGATGGGGATGATGATGATGAGGAGAAAACCTATGAAATGAGATCTCAGTCAAGGAGAAATAAGGATGGACCTAGTGAGAGCAGCAGGAGCAAATATTCAAAGAAATCAAAAGATGCTGGTGATGACAAGAGGGATTCAAAAGGAGGAAAGGAAACAGTCAAGAGAACAAGGAGTGGAATTCAGCAAGTTAAGGACATTGCTAGCAGTACTTTAACCACAACACAAGACTCTAAGTCTAGGGTGGGTACTGTTAACAATGATCCTCCAAAATCATTATCTAAGACTTCTGAACCTGAATTGCCACAGAAGAAAGATGAAGCCACAAAAGTAATTTCAAGAAAACACTTCCACAAAGTTACAGCTAGTGGAGTGTTACAGTGGATGAAGGGGAAGGGAATGAAGCTACTTCCAAGTGATGTGGCACTGAAGACTAATTCTCCCTGCTCCACAAAGCTACCTCAAGTGAAGCACATGAAGATCAAGAGGGCAGCTAAGGGGACAAGGATAACAAAGAAGAATGGGATAATCACTAATGTTGTAGGGATCAAAGTGCTTCCTCTTGATGAAGACTATGATGAAGATGCCCTAGCATTCTTGAGAGCTCAAAGAATCTTTGAAGTCAAGGTGAAGCTAGATCATCTAGAGATCAAGTACACTGATGGAAGAGAAAGGATTATGAAGCAAGGGGGCTGGCAATATTTCTATAAGTATGAGCTTGAAAGGATAAATGCCTTACTAAATTTTGAAGAAAAAGAAGAAATGACTTGGAAGATAGATATTGCCAGGTACTTGAAAATGCATGCTGATTATGAAGAAAACATGAGGAAAGAGAATGAAGAGAAAAACATACAGAGAGAGAAAGAAATGGCTGAGATGGAGGAGAGGGCTAAAGAGCTAAGGCAGAAAGGGCTGTGCAGGGTCAAACAAAATCCTTACATTGTGGAGTACAAAAACTCACATGGAGGCCAAAGCAAAATAAGGATGGAGTTTCTGGACTCCTATGTAGAAAGTGCACTCAAGGCTGCAATTGATGACTTGGAAGGCTCACCTCTCATTGAAGAACTGATTGCAAGAGAAGAACTTCAAGAAGCCATCATAGACATGAAGAGAAGAGAAGAGATAAGGAAAAAGAAGATTTATGATGATTTTCAAGAGAAGCAATTGGAAGCTGAAGCTGCTGAGCAACAAAGATAGTCTGTAAGCTTTCAAATTTTTCTATGTAATCAAATTCCTGATCTCAATGTTCATAAATTGTCTTCTCTGTTACTTAATTTCCTTCTATGTAAGTTAGGCTTGTTATCAGACATGAAATTGTGCCTAAGGATCTTACTCACAATTTGGGGAGATTGTTAGGCTCAAGACATGTCTGAATACCACTATTAACAAGCCTACACTATGTGACTATGTCACACTACATGACCTAGTGATTTCTATCACTGGGATATAGTATAGGTCTCTAAATGTACTTGTCTTGTTCTCATGAACAATAGCTTTATCATGTATGCTCAGATCTATAATGAGCTTAGTAAAGTTTCTTGCATCTAGATTGTATATAGGCCATTGAATAATTGTCCTGGTAGAAGTTCAGTAATGCTCATGCAGCAGGATAGAAATGAATAAGGCCATGAAGAAATAAGTTGCAGAAATTTGTCTAAGGCATTATATAGCAAAGTCAGAAGAAAGCTATGTCGTGAAGTCACCAATATCTATGTCGTGAAGTGCTACATCGCATAGTCCATTTTGGTCTATGTCGAGAAGTCCTCAAGACACATGTCGTGAAGTGTTGAAGTCAGCAAAGTCAAAGAAGCCTAGATCGTGAAGTCCTCAGAAGCCTTATGTCGCATAGTCATCAAATGACCTATGTCGCATAGTCATCAAATGACCTATGTCGCATAGTCATCAAATGACCTATGTCGCATAGTCGTCAAATGACCTATGTCGCATAGTCGTCAAATGACCTATGTCGCATAGTCATCAAATGACCTATGTCGCAAAGTCTTCAAAGGCTATATCGCGTAGTCCTCACAAGGGAGATCGCGAAGTCAGGAATGAAGTGGAGTTCACGATATCAACACTTAGTCGTTTACAACAAGACAAATCAAGGTACAGAATCAAGAATCAAAAGAGACAAATACTGAAGCATTTGTTCTGGCAAGGTGGTCCAAAGAACAGATGGCAAATCTATAGCTAAACTTGAAGAGAAAGATAAGAGACAAGCAGCTACAGAAACGGGAAAGACTCCGAAAAGCAGGTGGTCCTTCCTGACACAGTTAACTTCTTATGGCAGGACAAGTTGGACTTTCAGCAAGGGGTAACTGTGTAAAAATAGGTGTGTGCACTAGTTTGTATAGGGCTTATATATATCATGCACATCCTATTGTAAGCTGTAAGAGAGATACACATAGTTTTTATCTTAAGCTCTTTTCTCTGTAAGCAAGCAAGTTCAAACTGTTCTTGTTTAGAAGCCTGAAATTCGATTGTGAATTTCCTGGAAAGCTGTAGTATTTAATTTGCTTATACAAAGTAGATTAAAGTGATTGTGTGTGTTGTTTACTTTCCGTATATTGCATAGCATAATCATTTACAGTTTATATTTAGTTTCAAGAAAACCAAAATCCATCAAACTATCCATTCACCCCCCCCCCTCTGTCTAGTTTCTAGGTGATATTCATTCCTAACACCTTTAACTCTTCTTTTACCAAAACAGCTCCAAGGGCAGTGTTGGTTGCTGCCAAGTATAGATAAAGAACCTCTCATGGTTTTGGTTTGGCCAATAGTGGTGGCTCAGCCATGTATTTCTTCAAGGCCTCAAAGGCCTCCTGGCTTTCAGTTGTCCCTTTAAAAAAATTCACATTCTTAAGTGCTTTGAAGAAAGGCAAGCACTTCTCTCCTGACTTGGAGATGAATCTTCCCAATGCTGCCACTCTTCCAGTTAGTTTATGGACTTCCTTAATAGTCCGTGGTGGTTCCATGTCTAGAATTGCTTTGATTTTGTCGGGATTAGCCTCGATTCCTCTCTTGGAAACCATCAGGCCTAAAAACTTTCCTGAGCCTACACCAAAGGCACATTTAGCTGGATTTAACATCATCTTGTGGTGCCTTAGCACTTCAAATGCCTCTCGGAGGTGCTCAATGTGATCGGCCTTATCGAGGCTCTTGACTAGCATGTCATCTACGTAGACCTCCATGGTTTTTCCAATTAGGTGTTCAAAAATTTTGTTCACCAATCTTTGGTAGGTTGCCCCTGCATTCTTAAGTCCAAATGCCATGACTAAGTAACAGAAAACACCAAAGTCAGTGATGAATGATACCTTGGAGATGTCATCTTTGTGCATCTTGATTTGGTTGTATCCGCTAAAGCCATCCATGAAACTTAGCATCTCGTGCCCAGCTGTTGCATCTATTAGTGCATCAATCCTTGGAAAGGGAAAACAATCCTTAGGACATGCATAATTTAAGTCAGTGAAGTCCACACACATCCTCCATTTCCCATTGGCCTTTTTTACCATTACGGGGTTAACCAACCATTCCAGGAATTGTATCTCTTCAATGAATCCGGCCTCTAGAAGTTTTTCAACTTCTTGTTTAATGGCCTCTTGCCTTTCTGGAGAAAAATTTATCTTCTTTTGTTTCACCGTCTTTCTTTCAGGATCCACATTCAACTTGTGAGTTATCAACTAGGGATCAATCCCTGGCATGTCAGCCGCTATCCAAGCAAAAAAGTCATTGTTCTCTTGAAGAAAAGACATGAGTTTGCTTTTCAATGGCTTAGGTAGTAGTGCTCCAACATATGTCACCTTCTCCGGTTCACCAGGGACTAAGGGAATGGGGATTAAATCCTCAGCTGGTTTCCATCTTCGGTCCTCATTGTCACTAGTATGCATGTCTTCAATTGGGAGAACTTGCCCCCCGATTCCATCAGGCCTTAACGCGGCTACATAACAACTTCTAGCCATTTTTTGGTCTCCTCGTTCTTCACCAATCCCATTCCTCGTTGGGAACTTGATTTTCAGATGATAAGAAGAGGCAACGGCCTTGAACGCATGAAGACCCGTCCTTCCCAGGATTGCATTGTAGGTCGAAGTTGCCTTTATAACTATGAAGTTCAACATTTGAGTAGATGTATTCATCCCTTGCCCATGGTCATTGGGAGTTGGATAGTGCCTTCCACTTTTGATTCCATCCCATTGAATCCGTATATTGGCATATTTGAGGGTGCTAACTGAGAATCAGTGTAACCCATCTTGATAAAAGCATTGTGGAACAAGATATCCACTGAAGCTCCATTGTCGACCAAAACTCTCTTGGTTTCAGAATTTCCTATCACAGGAACGATGACTAAAGGATCATCGTGGGGAAACTTCACTCCCTCCAGGTCTGAATCATCAAAACCTATTGATACTTCTGTTCGGGCACGCTTTGGTGCTTCTCCAACCACGGTCATTACTTCTCGAGCATAAGCCTTTCTTGAGTTTTGGGAGGACCCAGCAACAGTTGGCCCTCCGAATATCATGTTGATTACCGGCCCTCGGGGCTTGGGATTTCGATCTTGATCGTTGTCCCTTCTGTCATAGTCCTTCCTTTCATAGTTCCCCCTTTGACTCCCTCGGTTTTCATCTTTGGTGAACTTACTGAGTTTTCCTCTTCGTATCAGAAATTCAATCTCATCTTTCAATTGCCTACAATCGTCGGTGTCGTGACCAACTTCTTTGTGGAACCGACAAAATTGGTTTTGGTTCCGTTTGGACAAGTCAGCCCTCACTGGCTTCGACCATTTGAGATCCTCATCCTTTGCTATCTCCATCAGAATTTGACTCCTCGGAGTATTCAATCTTGCATACTCTGTAAATTTTGGCCCAAAGTTGCTCTTTTTTGGTGGAGAATCAGATCTCTTTGACGTTCTAGGAAATTTTTCCTTAACATCGTACTCTTGGGTTTCCTTCCTTTTCTTTGAGTTCCCATTACCACCAGTAGTGGGTTCATGCTTTCTCATGCTTTCTTCTGCCTTGATGTATTTGCAGGCTCTGTCTTGGAGCTTTAACATGCTCTCAGGTGGGTGCTTGGCCAATGATCTCTTGAAGTGATCATCAGTAGTTCCTTGCTGTAGGGCTATCATAGCCACTTTGTCCTCCAAGTCTGGGACTTTTAGAGCCTCTCTAGTGAATCGATTAATGTAATCTCTCAAGGCTTCATTCTTTCCTTGCTGAATTCCCATGAGGGATGCAGAGCTTTTCTCGTGCACTCTCCCACTTACGAATTGGTTGATAAACGCCTTGCTCAATTCCTTGAATGACCCAATAGAATTGGGAGGCAAGCGGCTATACCAACGTTGTGCCATGCCTGCCAAGGTTTGGGGAAACGCCCTACACTTGACCGCATCGTTGGTCGGCTGCAACAGCAGTGCGTTGGAGAAGGTTCTCACATGGTTAGCGGGATCTCCCGTTCCATCATAAGCCTTGATCGTAGGCATCTTGAATTTTCTAGAGATGTTGGCTTTCATGATGTCTTGAGTGAAGGGTGGTGTTGGATCATCAGGATCTCCTAGGGGCAACAAATCAGTAGGATCACCCCTTAGGGCCTCAGTCCTACTATTTCTCATTGGTGTTGGGTCGAGGTTGATCACCAGGACTCTTCCTTGATTTTGTGTCCTTGTGGCATCCTCTTCTGCCAATAAATTTTTGAGCCTTGCAGCCTCGGCTTCAAGGGACGCAAGTTTTTCCTTAGTAGCTTCTCGATTGGTTTGGGAGGAACGTCTCCTTCTTGGGGCAACATCCCTCTCATCTCCTGTTGAGTAATTCTCATCCTCGGTGTAGGGACCTGAGTAGTCTTGAAAAGGGGTTCGCTGATTTTGGGGTCCCAGACCTTGAATATATTGGGGCACATAGGCCTCGTGATAGATGGGGTTGGCACCACTACTACACATCGGGGGTCGAGGTGGCCTACCAAAAGTTGGCATACCGAGAGTTTGGGTAGTATATTGGGGGAGATCCGTGGTGTGAAGTTGGAGACCACGTGGTGCGTTTGCAAGCAATGGAGTGGTTATGATTGGTTGCTGGAGAGTGGTCTCTGGTGGATCTCGTCCATGAACAACCATTTGTAGGGGATTCGTCCCTTCAGCAGTAATCGGGACTTCCGGTCCTTGAGTGGTGGTGATGGGGGCATCTGCCCCTTTAGTGCCAGTGATTGGCGGTGGTTGGCTCCCCTGAGTTTCTGTTGTAGAAGTAAGAGGAGGTCCATCAGAAGTTTGAGGACCTCGAGTTGTTCTTCGTGTGTTTGCCATGGTTGATGTTGTCTTCCCACAGACGGCGCCAAATGTTATGGATTAAAAAACGTACTTGTATATTAATTGCTAGGATTAATGAGCTTTCGAGCTTTAATGGTTGCACTTGTGTTTCGAGACTAAATCGGTCCTCACAAGATGCCTACGTATCTCAAATCGTTATTGAGAATCAAGCCAAAGACGTAGTTCTTGGTGTTGCCCTCGGGGCTATGGCGGCAGGGGCACACCAAGGACGTAGTGACTTGTATGTCCTTATTCGAGGATGAAGTCTAAAACGTAGTTCTAGGGGTGCCTTTGTGGCTTGTTGCACCTTCGAGGCGTTGTGACGTATGGAGGTGTGCCCAAAACGTAGTTCTGATTGTAGGATCAGGGTCCTTATATAGGCGTCTAGAGCCTAGTATTTATGGTATGTTTAGGAGTCTTAGCGAATAAGTCTCCTTTTTGATATTGGATAAACATTGTATTTCTTGCAAGATAAGTCTTTTCCTTGTTGATAAAGGCTATGACTCATTAATTGCCTTTAATTGGGATTCCAGATCCTTCTTTGATGAATTTACCATATTTTGGACTCTTTTTATGAGCTGTATATTTTTCCTATTTATTAATTACGAAATTAATAAATAATCTGGGTTTTGGGCCTTAAATACTTGGCCTTTCCAAAGAATCAACAATTATATTTCTATAATTACTTTTCTATCAATATCAATAACATCATTAATTTTATAATATTTATATTTTTTTTTAATTTTTAATTTTTTTAAATATTTATTGCTAAAATATAATATACTCTTTTTTGTAATATGTTAATGATGCGGGAACTTTGAACTTTTGAGAAAATAAATTATCAATTAAAATATAATTTTTTTTGTAATAGTTCTTTTAAAGTAGTACACCGTTACGATCAAAATTCTGTATAAAATTCATTTTTTATAGTATATCCCGTAAATATCTATGTTATTATATTAAAGACTAAATAATGAAAGTTTTCTTACAAGTCTGGTCGCTTGATCACTCAATCCATAATCGTTGGATCTTTCAAATTAAATTGTTGAGAAACGTTAGATATAACACTAAAATTATCACGTAGAATGATCTAAGGTTTGAATCTACCAACAACATATTAAAATTTACAGGTTTTTTTGAAAAATAAGAAGGTTTTCATTTTTTTTCTTGTAGACATGGGTTATTTGATAATATTTTTTTATAAAATACTATTTTTCAAAAAAGTACTATACTAATTGATTAACAAACTTTTAAAGTTTCGAATTTAATAATTTACAATGTATATAGGTGAAAAAAGTCAGGCCTCTTCTATAGCTGAGTCTAAAATTTCAAAATACGATTTTTTTTAATATGAATATAGTCCTGCTAACAATGAAATTACGTCTCTATGAGTTCTTATAAAACAAAATCACTATTTGCGTATAATTTATTATTTAATAATAAATAATATTTAATTAGTTATGATATAAAATTTAATAAAATATGATAAAAAATATGCACAATTTTATAAAATTTTATCATCGTATTATTATATTCTTTGTTGATTTGAATTTTTCTTAGATTGATTTGAATTTTTGAAAATATATTTCTAAATTTAAAATAGTTAAAAAAAGTAATTAAATTGGCATTAAAATAACGATGACGTAATAATTATTATTAGAATTTAAATACCCACTTTACTAATTTTGGCTTTATCTTGTGTTTTAAAAATTAGATTTTGACGATTTTACACCCCACGTGAGGATAACTAAATTATCTTTAATTAAAAGATGGTTTAACAATTTTTATCTAACTGGAATTGTCCATGAAATAGAAAAGAAAGTCACGAATTTTTTACATGGAGAATTCAATTCAATATAGAAAACCAATTTATAATTGGTTTAAATTATCAAAACACACTTCTTAGTATTTAAATATAATCCTACCTTTAATCAAATACACATTTTAATATAAGTATTATATTCAAAATTATCGTTTATGAATATGAAACCCTCAATTATTTAATAATATTTTGATATTATCCTTTTATGTTTGTTATATGTAAAATAATATAATTATAATTTGGATTAATCAAATTGTTATGTTCCTTCAGAAAAAAAGTGTTTAAATTTATTTATGTACAGGAGTTCTCGTAAGTCTCTGTAGGTTCACGTGTATCATTGTTAGTATGATATACATCAGCATTATATTGATAATTTTTAATATTGTTATCTTGATATTTGGTTTAACAATTATTATCTAATTGGAACTATACATAAATTCAAGAAAAAAGATATTTAAGAATTTTTACATAGAAAATTTTTAAATTATCAAAATACACTTTTTAGTATTTAAATATAATTCTATTATTAATCAGATACACTTTTTAATATTAGATCTAATAATTCTCATCGATCTATTTAAGATCTAACTGTAATTATTAATTTGGTCGTATAGTGATCGTACACAGATCGATTTTAATTTTTTCTTAAATTGATTTTAATATTTTATTGAAATAAAAATAGAATTTATAAATTTAAAAGAATTAGGAAAAACAATTAAATTGGTGCTACAATAAAAAAAATATTTATTAAAATTTAGATAATCACTTTACTATTTGGGCTCTATCTTGAGTTTTAGACAACAGATTTTAACGATTTTACAGCCCATGCGAAGCTAACAAAATTATCTTTAATTTAATCATGGTTTAATAATTTTTATCTAACTGGAACTATCCATAAACTAAAGAGAAAAGATAATTACGAATTTTTACATAAAGATTTCTATATAATATAGAAAACCCATTTATAATTGGTTTAAATTATCAAAATACATCTTTTAGTATTTAAATACTATCCTATTATTAATCAAATATAATTTTTAATATTATATCTAACGGTCCTCATCTATTTGAATATTTATAATTTATAATCCAACAGATAATATACTTTTGGTAGTATAGTGACCGACCAAAATTTTGGATAAAATCTCCCTTATGCTTATTATATATAAGGAGTTAATAAGATATAATTAATAGGATATAATAGTATATAGTAGGATATAATAGGATATAATATGACAAGATATAAATATATAATAAGATATAATAAGATAGAATTATATAATAGGATTTAATGAATTGATATTTCGATATTTGGTTTAACAATTATTATCTAATTGAAATTACCCATAAATTGAAGAGAAATGAGAGTTATAGAGAATTTTATTCAATATAAGATACCCAATTATATTTGGTATAAATTATCAAAAAACACTTTTTAGTATTTAAATATAATCATACTATTAATCTAACGGTTCTACTCTATCTATGTTAATGCATTTTTTGCGTTTCAAAAAAAAAAAACTTTTGTTACTCTTTCAAACTTGGATGTTTACTTCTTTAATTGAGTAAGGAAATCTAATCACTTATTAGTTACAATATTCTAGTTCTTTTTTTATTTTTATCGAGAACTTTTTATTTTTAATTAAAGTTTTGAATTTGATATTTGAATTATTTCGATAAATGTGTTTTAAATTTTTATGTTAACTTGTTTTTATCTAACAATTTGGATCATATATGGTGACTTTTCTGCGAGTACTATATATGATGGGTTTTTTTACCATTTATATGATGGTGCTGTGTCATTAATGACAATTTTGTGTGACTTTTGTTTTTGCTTTTATCACATTAATTAATTGGTTTTAATTAATTAACTAAAAATATATTTGTATCCATAATTCACTTGGCTTTTGAATTATGATTATCCTTTCTGTTATTTAAAATAGTGTCTAACCAAATGATTCTCCTTCTTTGGTTAAAGTTTATTTTGCTACTTATGAATCTTATATATTTATGTATATTTATTTATTATTTTATTAATATCTTATATTCAAATATAATAGTAAATTTAATTTCTTTTAGGCTCATACATTTTTGTTTGTTTTTTCTTATTTTCAGGATGCTTGGATGAGATACTCAATATAGGTGTTTTCTTATCCGACATTAAAGTTTTTATTATCTAAATTTCTTCGTAATTTTTTCATGTCCGACGGTTAGATAATAACTTTTTTGAATGAAAGGAACTTCTTCCTCCGACTATTGTATTCCGATTCAATCCATGTGATTATGTATCTTGTGAACAAAAATTAACAACCCGTAAAACTCGAATCAACACACTACAATAAAAACTGAATCAGACGACACCTTTCAGACAACGGATGGCCGAAAAAGTGTTGCCTAAAATTAACAGACGACATGTTATTTTTTGGTTCGAAAAAGTATTGTCTAATCTACTACATTACAACGGTTTACGAACCGTTGTTAATCCCAAATGACCTAACAGAATTGTAGAAGGGGGGGTTGAATACAATTCTTGATATTTCTTTAAACTAAAACACTTTATAAAATTAAACTGAACTGAATAAATAAAAACACAAGATATAAATAATTCAGTTGGATTGTTTGATGATCCAACTGAAGTGTTTTTATTGCGGAAATAATCTGTGATACAAATGTACACAGCTGCTCAGTTACAAGGTTGTAGAGAAGAATTGCTCTCAAAAAGCTAATACAATCTATTTGTGTTTCTTCTCCTACTTCTAAAGTAACTGCTACACTTGGTTATATAATCCCAAGTTTACAATTCTACGTTTGGTTAAACTAAAGAATAATAGTAGTAACCATCAGTAGCTTGCTTTTCATTCCTTTTGTCCAATGGTCCTTGGAGATCTTTGCTTTTGTCTTCATGCTCATTATAATCATTCCCAAGAGCCTTATTGGAAATTGGAATGTTTCCTTATTTCCAGTAACCACTTTGATGGCTTCCAATGCACAGTACACTTCCATATCTCCTTTTAGATCTGTTCAGTAAACTGTCACTATCACTTTGTCAACTGTTCAAAAAGCAACATTGATTCGTTGATAGCAAGGAGATGTGTTTCGTTGATAGCTTTATTCTTCATTTCGTTGATGTGTCTTCACTTAGGCAAAATTACAAGGCATAATATATGTACAATTAACCAACCTATTTTGCCTATCTAGTACTTAGTCAACATGACTTAGAAAACCTATCTGATGCATACAACAAAATGCCTATCATACTGTGAAGTATTGTACAATGCAATTGCTACAACACTCATTTCGTTGATGAGCTTCCTGTCAACGAAACACTGCAAAGCATGCTGTTTCGTTGACAGTTACAAAATGACTTAATACAAAATCTACTAAGTGTTTTTATAATTATCATCAAGAACAACATATTCCTAACAATCTCCCCCAATTTATGACTGATAGAATAACAGCCATAAATCAAGAGCCTTGATGATAACAAAAACACTCAGGCATATTAC
Organism: Heracleum sosnowskyi; assembly: GCA_030848705.1. Taxonomy (NCBI): domain Eukaryota; kingdom Viridiplantae; phylum Streptophyta; class Magnoliopsida; order Apiales; family Apiaceae; genus Heracleum; species Heracleum sosnowskyi. Next base: position 53,249,242 of record CM061241.1, read on the forward strand.
ACATGATAAAAGTAAAAATTGTATTGAGCTTCATAAAGTTTTAGAAATAATGCAAGACTTACAAGACTAATGCCCAAATGTGCTCCTCTAGACTGAGCAAATAATTCATCTTTGTCTTCTTTGGGGCATAGTCTTCTTCCCTCTCCTAGAGTTGTTCTCCTCAATCTGGACCTGTAGCCTTCTGTAAAAGATCTTCTCTTCTTCATCTTGATCACCAAGCTTGGATTGCATAAACCTTAGAGTTTGATTAGATGCCTTGTCCAGCTGGTCTTCCATCCTGAAGAACCTTCTGCAGTTGTCCTTGTCCTTAAACTCCATCATCCAATAAGGTTGAAGATGGATTTTCTTTCCTGTTGAGGGAACTCTAAGTATCCTGGGAAGAGCCTCAGGCTTGTTCCAGCTAGCCTTTATCTGACAGATTTTGGAGACCACCTCAGACTTGGCTGTTTTGGTGAAACCAAAGTCCTTTTTCAAGCATCTAAACACTGAGAGTAGTGTTTGATAGTCTTCTCCTAAAATTCTGTAGAGAGGCCACACTTGTTCTCTACCACCCTTGAATGAGAACACTAGTCTTTCAGGCAACTTTTGAGAAGCTGCAATTCCCCTTACTTCCACCAGGTTGTCTAAGTCAAGATGTAGACTGGATTCTTCCCTGATGTCAGCAATGTACATGCAGTCCTCTGGGTTTGCAGGGGGTTTTTGAGATTGTGGCTTTCTCACAAAAACAGGCTTTGCTTTGACAGGCCTCTTCTTTGTCTTCATTGGTTGGTCCTTTTCTAACAGGAACTTTGGAAAGTATGCCTCATCAAAATCAATTGGTTCCTCTTTTGGCATGATTGGTTGATCATGAAAATTGACAGGATGTGCAGGATCACAGGCCAACTTTCCTTCAAAAACTGGATTAGCAATTGTTGGAGGTGCAATAGGTATAGAAGAGTCTGATGCAGTACCCTGAGAATCAGCACTCTCAAAGTCTATGTTTCTCCTAGCTCTCTCTTTGGGTTGCCTTGTGCTCTTCTTTGAACTCCTTTCCTCTCTAGTGCTTTCCTCTTGCTTCCTTTCTTCTTCATCTAGAGCTTGAGCTACTGCAAGAGCTTGCATAGCTGCTCTTTCTGATTCCTCAGCCTTGGCTTCAGCAAAGTTTGGATGACCAGCCCAAACACAGATTTGTTGTCCATTCCTGTAGACAATTGCCCTTTGCTTCCTTATCTCATAATCATTACTTTCCTTGCTTTTTGTGATGAGTAGACCAAGAAGCTTGTGCTCATCTGGATAAGGTGCAGGATAGAAAGTCCTTGCTATGTTTTTGCCCTTTGGTTTAGCAGGGGACTTGGGAGATAGGCTTCTTTGAATTGTAGCTTGTTCCACATCCCTAATGCATGAAGTTTGTCCTTTTTCCTTCCTTGGTCCTTGAGTGACTCCATGTAGAAGGGGCTCTTGTTGATAGAAAGAATTTGTCTGTGGCTCCCATTCCGTTGATGCTAGTACCATGGCATTCGTTGATGGCTGTTCCGTTGATGGATTTGAGTCCTTATCTTCAGTAATCTTCTTGAACTTTGCTTCTATGTTGGACCAATGTTCTTTGATTTGTTCTGCAAGTCTCATCCTCATAGAAGCTTCTTGTATAAGGTCAATACCATCCTTTTGCTGCTTGCCAAGCTCCCCCATTGCTAATGGCTCCTTTGGTAGGGAAATGGCTGGGACCATAACCTTGGTAATTTGAATGTCTAGCTCCTTAGATTTCTCCCCCTTTTTGTTATCATCAAAAGAGATGACTGGGAGTCCTTGAGCTGCCACTAGCTGGGCCAATAGTTGAGTTTGTTTCTCCTGTTCCTTTTGCATCTGTGATAGAGTGGCTTCCACCTTGTCCACTCTAGAAGAGAGAGTCTTCAAGGAGGAATCCACTTCAGGTTCTTTAGAGAAAAACCTGTTCATCCTGGACACAGTGAGAAGAGGAAGCTTTTCATCTAGCCTCCTATCATTAGCATCCCTAAGGTTGCTGATTGAATCCTTGATCTCTGTAGCCTCAATCCTTGTCTGCAACATTTGTAGCCTTTGAATTTCCAGAGAATCCATTATGGCTTTGTAGAATTTCTTGTCCCTTGCTCCTGCAGACTCATGAGCTAGATATGCTTCTTTGTACTGCCTTGTGATAGCAGCATCCAAATTGCTTCTACCATGCATATCTTGAGAAAGCCAGCCTGGTGTAGGAGGCACCACAGAAGTCCCAGTCTGTGAAGTGGTGGCCACCTGTAGATTATCACCATAGCTGTCCTCATCATCAGAAAAATCAAATTCTCCACTTGCTTCAGCTCCTGGAGGTAGATTGGTCAAGGCATCCTTTGCTCTTTGCATTGATGCAGTTGTATGAATTAGTTGTAGTGACCTCTCTGCCTCCACATTGCCCTGTTGAGCCAAAATTTGATAGGCTGACACAGGATGAGTAAAGGTCTCAGGATCCAGGGAAATACTATCCAGAGTTTGCTGATAAACCTCTTGGAAAGTAAGTTCCCTTTCTCCCTCACTGACCTCCATTAACTCACTTGCAATGGCTGCTTCCCTCCTTATAGCTCCTGTAGTCCCTTCTCTCTCTCCACTCTTTTCTTGCATCATGGGCTCCCCATGGCTCACACCTCTCACACCCTCACCTTCACCTACTAAGGTGGTACTCTCAATCTCTCCTTTTGCCTGGCTGGAAGAAATAGCCAGCCTCTCACTCACATTCTCTCCTTTTGCCTGGCTGCAAGCCAGCCTCTCAGTTTCACTCCCTCTCAGTCCTAGAAGTGTCTCAACTACCACTAGATCATCTGCACTAGTTGTGGGAACAACTTGATTTTCAATTAAAGGTGCAGAGTGAACTATCAACGGAATGGTAGTTTGAACTGTCAACGGTATGGATACCGTTGATGGAGAAACACTTGTCAACGAAATAGACTGTTTCGTTGATGAAGTCAAGAAAGCACTTTGAAAATGAGAAATTGCAGTAGAGTCTGTGGTGATTGATTTTAAAGAATGGTCCACAGATCCCCTTGCAACTTCAGGAAAAATTGGTTGATGGCCCAACAAATCACTTAACAAGTGATGGCCACCAGCTTCAGAGTGGGGCTTCTCCAAGATTAGAGTTGGAGAATCAGGAATAGATGTATGGATCATGTCCACATCTAAAGATTGAGTTGGTGAATTTGATGGAGATAATTCAAGATTGATGTTTAGAGAATGGGACTGTAACCCCAGAGAAATGATAGGGGTTACATCAAACTGAATTTGAGAAACTGGAAGTGTTGCTTCCAGTGTGTGTGCACCCTGTGTACCCTTGGACTTTTGCTTCACTCTCCTTTGGTATTGGGAAAATGTAGACTTTGGGCTTGAAGTGTCCCTTACCCTTTTGGACTGTGCTCTAGGAGGAGAGCTTGTTTCAATAATCACATCCTTTTGGGAGGATGCAATTAGACTTGTGTTTAAATCCATGTTACTCATTGTGCCTTGTTGGGAAGACACAATGGGGCTTGGCTGGTACACACTAACCTGTCCTTCCTTATCCTTGGGGTTTCTTTGATGTTCACCCCTTCCCTCACCCCTCACAACTCCAGACTCACTCCCCTTAGGTTGTGTGGTAGTTTTTACAACAGGTGCCTTTTGAGAAGCACCTGAGGTTGGCTTGGAGGATTTCTTTGTTTTTGGTTTTGTTGCTAGGGTAGGAGCCTGTTGGGTCACAGCTACAGACTCCATAGCAACATTGGAAGGTAAAACAGTAGAGGTGTTAGCTACACTAACAGGGATAGTAGTAGTTACCTCAATGATTGGCAGATACACCACTGGAACATCACCATTGTGGTTCAGCCTGAGTATGTCTGTCAATACTCTCTTTTCTTGCACAAAGCACTCGAACCTGGCATTAGGGTTAGAGATAACTAATGGTGCTGGACTAACATGGTTAGCCAACATCATCAGAAACCTAGCATAATAGATATTTTTCTTCCTATTTGCTTTGTCACCCAACTTAGCACCAATTTCATACATAAGTTGGGTGCTAAAGTTGTGATATCTATCATTTAGAAGCATGGTTAGGAGAATTAACATAGAGTTAGTTAATGCATCAAAATTACTAATCTTTCCAGAAAAGACCTTAATGAATGCATCAGCTAAATAACTGTATTCTCTAACCAAACCTCTCCTAATTATTCTACCCAGATTATCAGTAGGCAAAGAGTAGTTTATAGAATTTAACATGGTAGTTATTTCAGTGTTAGTAGGCAAAGCATCACAGTTATTATCAGGAAAATGTAAACATGCTTGCAAAACATCAGAATTAACTATGTACTCATTACCTTGAAGAGTGAATTTTAGTGTGCAGTTTGTTCCACTATACTCACATGAGGTCCAAATCTCCTCGATTATCTCATTGTAGAGTGGTGTAGAGTCAAACATTGCATAGCTCAACTTGCAATTCTTCATGAAATCCATCATTTTGAAGAACAGTCTGTTCGGGTTTTCCTTGACAACAAAAGGGATGGAGTTGTTCTTCTCATAGATGAACCCTCCAGCAGACATAAGCTTGACTATTGGTGCCATTGTTGATTAAAGGAAAGCTTCGAACTGAATTGCTTGTTAGAGAGAAGAAGAGAGAAAAAGCCTTTGGAATTTTTGAGAACAGGTAAAAAGAAATAATGAAAATAAAATTTCTTAAATACTCCCCCAAAAATTCTCAGAAAATGAATCCAATAATAAATGTAAATTACTGGATTGGCTTAAAAATATAACCGTTACTCTTAAAGTATTACCATGATTTATACTTACAGGGGTGTATGCATAGATCGTGGTAAAAGACGTGTCAAATTTCAACGGTTCAGATAAAAAGCGCTAAATCAACGAATCAGGATTGGGCGGTTAAAGTCCCGTCTTATTTCGTTGATAAAGCTGCGTTTCGTTGATATAAAAGAGCTATCAACGAAACACCCAGAAAACTGCTAAGACTGTCAACGAAATGGTGCATTCCGTTGGCATAGTAATTTTGACTTAGACAAAATTTTACCTTTTCCTGAGAAAATTCATTCACAGAAAAACATAGCAAATTTCTGGCTGCATTATGACTTGCAAATATCTCAAAAATAATTAAGAGAAATTTAGCATACCTAGCTCACTTACTAATCTTGAGAATGTTGATTCATCAAGTGGCTTGGTAAAGATGTCTGCAAGTTGTTGTTCACTTGGAACAAAATGTAACTCCACAGTACCATTCATAACATGTTCTCTAATGAAATGGTACTTGATGTCAATATGCTTGGTTCTTGAATGCTGCACTGGATTCTCAGTAATGGCAATGGCACTAGTGTTGTCACAGAAAATAGGAATTTTCTCAACTCTTAATCCATAATCAAGTAGTTGATTTTTCATCCATAAAATCTGTGCACAACAACTTCCAGCTGCAATATACTCAGCCTCAGCTGTGGAGGTGGAAACTGAGTTTTGTTTCTTGCTGAACCATGACACAAGCTTGTTTCCTAAGAATTGACAGGTTCCAGTTGTACTTTTCCTGTCAATTTTACATCCTGCAAAATCTGCATCTGAATAACCAATTAGTTCAAAACCAGATTCTCTAGGATACCAAATGCCAAGGTTTGGTGTTCCTTTGAGATATCTGAAAATTCTTTTAATAGCAACTAAATGGGATTCTCTAGGATCAGCCTGAAATCTAGCACATAGACATGTAGCAAACATAATATCAGGTCTACTAGCTGTTAAATATAAAAGTGAGCCTACCATGCCTCTGTAACTTGAAATGTCCACAGATTTTTCCTTAGTATTCAATTCAAGTTTGGTGGCAGTAGGCATGGGAGTTTTGGCAGGAGAGCATTCCATTAGGTTAAACTTCTTTAATAAATCATGAATGTATTTTGTTTGACTAATGAAAATGCCTTCATTAACTTGCTTTACTTGAAGACCAAGAAAGTAAGTTAATTCTCCCATCATGCTCATTTCATACTTACTTTGCATAAGCTTGGCAAACTTTTGACAAAGTTTCACATCTGTAGACCCAAAGATTATGTCATCTACATAAATTTGAACAAGTAAAGTAGAGCCATTTACAACCCTGTGAAAAAGAGTTTTATCTACAGTACCTCTAGTGAAATGATTCTCAAGGAGGAACTGTGAGAGAGTGTCATACCAGGCTCTAGGCGCTTGTTTCAAACCATAGAGTGCTTTGAGAAGGAAGTACACATAGTCTGGAAAATCATCATCTTCAAAACCAGGAGGTTGACTTACATACACCTCCTCTTCCAATTCCCCATTCAGAAAAGCACTCTTCACATCCATTTGATAGACCTTGAAATTGGCATGGGCTGCATAGGCTAGGAAAATCCTTATTGCTTCTAGTCTTGCAACAGGAGCAAATGTTTCATCAAAATCAATTCCTTCTTCCTGTGAGTAGCCTTTTGCAACCAGTCTTGCTTTATTCCTTGTGACTATGCCATTTTCATCCATCTTGTTTCTGAACACCCATTTTGTGCCTATGACACTCCTGTCTTTAGGCTTGGGCACCAGCTTCCAAACATTGTTCCTTTCAAATTGGTTTAGCTCTTCTTGCATAGCCAAAACCCAATCTGGATCTAGAAGTGCATCCTCAACTTTCTTTGGCTCATCTTGAGACAGAAAGCTGCTATATAGACATTCTTCTTGAGTTGCTCTTCTAGTTTGGACTTTTGAAGAGACATCACCTATAATGAGTTCAAAGGGATGATCTTTAGTCCATTTCCTTGAGGGAGGTAGATTTGCTCTAGACGAGGTAGCTTCATGATCATGATTGCCTTGATTGGACATTTGTCCTTGAGAAACTCCCCCTGAGTTTGTTGTCCCTAAATGATCACTTCTAGAACCATTTCTATGACTGTCAACGGTATGACCATTTTGGTTGTCAACGAAACGCTCATTTTGACTGTCAACGAAACCACCATCATGACTGTCAACGAAATGATCATTTGGTCTACTAGCAGCTATTCTTTTCAATCTTAATGCAGCAACTTCATCTTCACTGCTGCTTTCATCTGTGCTAGATACAACCACTTTAGGCTGTTTCTCAGTAGCCTTATCATGATTCACTTGTTCTCCTTCCTCATTCTCAAAAGAGAGACTTTCATGGAAACCTTCATCACAGAGACCTTGTAATTTGAGATCATCAAAAACAACATGTACAGATTCCATAACAATGTTGATTCTGAGATTAAAGACTCTGTAAGCTTTCCCTGCTGCATATCCCACAAATATTGCTTCATCTGCCTTTGCTTCAAATTTCCCCAAATGCTCAGCTTGATTTCTCAGAACAAAGCACTTGCATCCAAAGACATGAAGAAAATCCAATAGTGGCTTCTTTCTTTTGAGTAACTGATAAGGGGTCATTCCTTTGGCCTGATTAATCAAAGAAATATTCTGAGTGAAGCAAGCTGTGTTAACTGCCTCAGCCCAAAAATAAGTTGGTAACTTTGATTCATCTAGCATTGTCCTTGCAGCTTCAATAAGTGTTCTGTTTTTCCTTTCAACTACACCATTTTGCTGTGGTGTCCTTGCTGCTGAAAACTCATGTAAAATACCATTTTCTTCACAGAACGCCTTTATGCTTGAATTCTTGAATTCTGTCCCATTGTCACTCCTGATCCTTCTTACTTTCAAGTCAGGATGATTGTTTACCATCTTGATGTGATTGATAATGATTTCACTTGCCTCATCTTTAGAGTGCAAAAAGAAAGTCCATGTAAATCTAGAAAAATCATCAACAATCACAAGACAGTATTTCTTCTTTGAGATGGACATAACATTTACAGGGCCAAATAGGTCCATATGAAGCAATTCAAGCTGCTGGACAATTGATGACACTGTCTTGCTTTTGAATGATGCCTTCTTCTGTTTTCCCTTTTGACAGGCATCACACAAACCATCCTTGGAGAACTCCACCTGTGGAATTCCTCTAGAAAGATCTTTCCTCACCAAATCATTCATGACTTTGAAATTCAGATGGGATAACTTCTTGTGCCATAACCAACTTTCATCCTTGCTTGCCTTGCTGAAAAGACAAGTGATGGTGTCTGAACTTGTGCTACTAAAGTCAGCAATGTACACATTCCCTCTTCTGAATCCAGTCATTACCACATTGTTGTTTCCTCCTTTAGAAACAACACAGGCTTCTTTTGAAAAAGTAACTAAAAATCCTTTGTCACAAAGTTGGCTGATACTAAGCAAGTTGTGCTTAAGACCATCCACCAATGCAACCTCATCTATGATGACATTCTCTTTTGAAATCAAGCCATATCCCTTTGTGTAGCCTTTGCTGTCATCTCCAAAAGCAATACAAGGGCCAGCTCTTTCCTGAAACTCTGTGAGCAGGGTAGAATCACCAGTCATGTGTCTTGAACAACCACTATCCAAGTACCAAAGATTCCTTTTGTCTCCCTGCACACAACAAAACCAAATCAAGTTGATTTTGGTACCCAAGTTTCCTTGGGTCCTGTCTTGTTAGCCTTTGCATTCCCTTTTGTACCATTTTTCACTTTGGGCTCAGATTGATTCAAATCAATCTTTACCCTTGGTGTTGATTTCTGAGGGTTGCTCATATCTTCATTTACAGCATGCATATTTGGAGGTACAAACATGTTATTCATATTCCATGGCATTTGTGGCACATTAAACATATTCATGTATGGATTTTGCACAAATGACATGTTAGCATATGGATTCTGAAATTGTGCATATGGAGCAAACATGTTAGGCATAACAGGCATTGTAGGCATAGGACTATTCCTTGCAGGCTTGGGAATTTTCACATTAGCAGTTTTCTTAACAGATTTGCAGTTAGTAGACAAGTGACTAACACTTCCACAATTAACACATGTCTTTCTAGGAGCATATTTATCAGGTGTGTAATTGTTGTGTTTGTTAATTCCTACTTTGTCATTCCTGTTATTCTTTTTATTTCCCTTAGCCTCATTTTGAACTTTTTCTACCTTATCTTTCAATTGCTTGTTAGACAAGTGACCTACATTAGCTCTCTCAACAGGCTTCTCAACTTTCTTTGAATTACTAGACTCACCTTGAACAAAGTTCTTGGTAACAGGACCATACTTGTCATTAAGTCTAGTGAGTTTCTCTTTTCTTTTGTCTGTCAACGAAACAGCCTGATCGGTTGATGGTTCATGTGTCAACGAAACATTGCATTCCGTTGACATATCAACCTCCAACAAATGATCATTGTTGTTTGTTGACTCTGTTTCTGATTCTAAGGTTTCACCAACACACCCTAGCTTCTCTTTGTTCTTTTTCCATGATTGCTCACAGAAAGATTCCATACCTTGAACATTAATGATGTTGGTAGCAACATTCCTGGCATCTTTCCATTTTGCAATCACACCTTGTTCTATTTCAAGTTGTGTTTTAAGAATTTCTTCCCTTTGTAACACGTTCTCAAGTTCCTTCTTAGCATCCCTACTAACACATCTCATTTTCTCAAATTCAATGAGCTGTGCTTCTAACATTGCATTCCTATCACTTAAGAGCAGATTGGTCTCTTTTATTCTTGAATTCTCTTTAGTAAGTGATTTAAGAGTAACACGCAAATTATATAATACAGTAGACATTTCATTTACTGCACTATCGCATTCCTCTTTAGAAAGCTCAGAAAGATTAGTAATTGTTACCTGGTTGCTTGAGGAACTTGCTTCCTGCTCATGATTGTCAGCCATAAGAGCCAAGTTGACATACTCAACATCATCATCAGAGTCTTCACCATTACCAGCCCAGTCATACTCCTGAGACATGAAAGCCTTTTCTTTTTCCTTGAGAAGTTCAAAGTATTTCTTTTTATAATCAACAGGCTCAAATTTCCTGTTGCCCTTCTCAACCTTGGGCTTTCTGCAGTCTCCAGCAAAGTGACCAAGCATTCCACAATTGAAACATTTTGACTTAGACTTTTCAATCCAGTTTGTTTTGCTAGGTTGAAAGTCTCTTCTTGGTGGCCTTGCCTCTGAGTTTCTTTTGAACTTGAACTTAGAGAATTTCCTAGACAGAAAAGCAATGTGCTCATCAATCTCATCTAAGTCATTCAAGTTGGCTGGTTCTGATTCTTCTTCTTCTTCTGTCATCTTGTCTTTACCCTTGCTAACATCACTCCTACAACTAGGTCGACTAGTTATGGCCTTTGCAGTTTCTTTACTGTCATCTTCCAGTTGGTTCACAGATGCAATCAATGCAATAGATCCACCCTTCTTCTGTACCTTTTCAATTTCCTCATCTTGCTCCATTTCCAGCTCATAAGTCTTCAAGGTTCCATAAAGCCTTTCAAGAGTGTAGTCTTTGTACTCTTGAGTGTTTCTAAGAGAAACAGTCATAGGCTTCCATTCTTTTGGAAGAGCTCTGAGAAATTTAAGGTTTGAATCCTTAGTTTGATAGATCCTCCCATACAGCTTTAATCCATTCAAAAGCTTCTGAAACCTACTAAACGTGTCATTTAGGGTTTCACCAGCCTTAAAATGAAAATGCTCATATTGTTGTATAAGGAGTTGCATTTTATTTTCCCTGACTTGCTCAGTTCCTTCACAGAGAGTTCTAACAGTATCCCATACTTCCTTAGAGGTTGTACAGTTGATAACATTGTCAAACATCTCTTGCTCCAAACCATTAAACAGAATGTTCATGGTTCTTTTGTCTTTATGGACTTCTGCAACATCTTCAACAGTCCATTCTGAGACAAGTTTTGGAATCTCTACATCAGGAGCATCATCTGGCAGTCCAACTCTCGAATCAAGCTTCATGGGAACGTGTGGACCTTTCTCAATGCAGTCTACATACCTCTCATCCATAGACATGAGGTGCAAATGCATCTTTACTTTCCAGTGAAAGTAATTGTCCTTATCAAGAACTGGTATCTTCACACCTGCATCCTTCTTCACCATGGTTTCTGTTTTTGGTCTTGATCTTTAAACTTCTTGTATGTTAGAAGCTTGCTCTGATACCAATTGTTAATCCCAAATGACCTAACAGAATTGTAGAAGGGGGGGTTGAATACAATTCTTGATATTTCTTTAAACTAAAACACTTTATAAAATTAAACTGAACTGAATAAATAAAAACACAAGATATAAATAATTCAGTTGGATTGTTTGATGATCCAACTGAAGTGTTTTTATTGCGGAAATAATCTGTGATACAAATGTACACAGCTGCTCAGTTACAAGGTTGTAGAGAAGAATTGCTCTCAAAAAGCTAATACAATCTATTTGTGTTTCTTCTCCTACTTCTAAAGTAACTGCTACACTTGGTTATATAATCCCAAGTTTACAATTCTACGTTTGGTTAAACTAAAGAATAATAGTAGTAACCATCAGTAGCTTGCTTTTCATTCCTTTTGTCCAATGGTTCTTGGAGATCTTTGCTTTTGTCTTCATGCTCATTATAATCATTCCCAAGAGCCTTATTGGAAATTGGAATGTTTCCTTATTTCCAGTAACCACTTTGATGGCTTCCAATGCACAGTACACTTCCATATCTCCTTTTAGATCTGTTCAGTAAACTGTCACTATCACTTTGTCAACTGTTCAAAAAGCAACATTGATTCGTTGATAGCAAGGAGATGTGTTTCGTTGATAGCTTTATTCTTCATTTCGTTGATGTGTCTTCACTTAGGCAAAATTACAAGGCATAATATATGTACAATTAACCAACCTATTTTGCCTATCTAGTACTTAGTCAACATGACTTAGAAAACCTATCTGATGCATACAACAAAATGCCTATCATACTGTGAAGTATTGTACAATGCAATTGCTACAACACTCATTTCGTTGATGAGCTTCCTGTCAACGAAACACTGCAAAGCATGCTGTTTCGTTGACAGTTACAAAATGACTTAATACAAAATCTACTAAGTGTTTTTATAATTATCATCAAGAACAACATATTCCTAACAACCGTTGTCTAAGAGAAAGTGAAAAATAGTGGATATAGACGACGCAAATGAATGGGGTTAGAAAACAGTTTTTTTAACTCTTGTCTAAATAATATTAAGACAATGTTTTACTTTAACCGTTGTTGGATTGAGACAATGGTTGTCTTAGTCGTATTGTGTGAATAAACGTAAGACAATGTTGCAAAAAAACCATTGTGTAAATTTGATATAATTTTATTATAAAATTGTGAGTAAATTATTGGATAATAATTTTTATATATTAGGATGTTGACTAACTTTGTTTTATTTATTCAATTTATAAAAGTATAAAACAATGGTTTTTGTTTAACAAAGTGTTGTAAGTTGTAAGACTTAACAATGGTTTTGTTCCAAAAACCTGTTGTATATTTGTATAATATACACAAGGGTTTTTATTTTGATCCATTCGTTGTTGAATAATCTTTGTAACAATTGTTTATGTTGTTAAACCGTTGTATGATATAGACAATGGTTTCGTTTTATAAAATCCTTACGTGATTATTTACGTGACAACGTTTTGTTTAGCTAAACTGTTGTCTATATCAAAAGCGTTGATTTTTTTAAAAAATACTTTATTTTTTGCCTTTAATACATACATAAGTGTTACACACTTCATACAATGTTATTGTATAAATCTCTTATTTGGATATTTAGTCTAAAAAATTGTTAAATATATAAAAACACTTAAATAAAGGTTAATGATAATAATAATATCATTGATAGATAGAATACAATCATACTTCAGATATTTTGTTATACACGTTGTAGATGTGGACATCATATATTGTATGATTTACGATCCTTGATATTTGTTTAGAAGAAAATATTAGCTAGCTAGGAAAATGTTAATAATTATAACATTACTAATTCCGAAGTTAAACGAACATTATATAATAACTATACTATTAGCGAATAAGTGACATACCAATACTATTAACAACAATGTTGTCATATTCAAATAACTCATTTTACATATCAATATGACATAATTTAATTATAAAGTCGTCATTAAGTTGTCTTATATTAATTTTATATATGCGAGTCGGGACTCACGTATATTTTGTTTATTCGATTTTATAAAAGTATATGACAATGGTTTTTGTTTAACAAAGTGTTGTAAGTTGTAAGACGTAACAATGGTTTTGGTCCAAAAAACGTTGTATAATATACACAAGTGTTTTCATCTTCATCCATTCGTTGTTGCATAAACTTTGTAACAATTGTTTATGTTGTTAAACCGTTGTATGATATAGACAATGGTTTCATTTTATAAAATCCTTGCGTGATTATATACTCAAGCTCGCAGGAACATTTCTCGTCATTATGACCTGGTCTGTGATTTAATTGAACCTGCAATTTGCTTCTTGCTTCAAGATAACAACCGGTAGAAGTATATAAGGCCTAGAAAAATTAAGGCACTATTTATCTGACAAATTATCTTTGTGTTCATGTTTCAGTCGAATGCACATTTTTCTTTATTCTTAGATGAAACAATGACTTACTCGTGTGCAAAATTTAAGGTCAGGTTTCTATCATCCATTAGTTCAGACAGCAAATGTTATTTTACCTTCAACAATTGCCATTATTGTTAGCAATGAATATCACCTAGAAACTAGACAGGGGGGGTGAATGGATAGTTTGATGGATTTTCGTTTACTTGAAGCTAAATATAAACTGTAAATGATTATGCTATGCAATATGCGGAAAGTAAACAACACACACAATCACTTTAATCTACTTTGTATAAGCAAATTAAATACTACAGCTTTCCAGGAAATTCACAATCGAATTTCTGGCTTCTAAACAAGAACAGTTTGAACTTGCTTGCTTACAGAGAAAAGAGCTTAGCAAATAACTATGTGTATCTCTCTTACAGCTTACAATAGGATGTGCATGATATATATAAGCCCTATACAAACTAGTGCACACACCTATTTTTACACAGTTACCCCTTGCTGAAAGTCCAACTTGTCCTGCCATAAGAAGTTAACTGTGTCAGGAAGGACCACCTGCTTTTCGGAGTCTTTCCCGTTTCTTTAGCTGCTTGTCTCTTATCTTTCTCTCCAAGTTTAGCTGTAGATTTGCCATCTGTTCTTTGGACCACCTTTTTAGAACAAATGCTTCAGTATTTGTCTCTTTTGATTCTTGATTCTGTACCTTGATTTGTCTTGTTGTAAACGGCTAAGTGTTGATATCGTGAACTCCACTTCATTCCTGACTTCGCGATCTCACTTGTGAGGACTACGCGATATAGCCTTTGAAGACTTTGCGACATAGGTCATTTGATGACTATGCGACATAGGTCATTTGACGACTATGCGACATAGGTCATTTGATGACTATGCAACATAGGTCATTTGATGACTATGCGACATAGGTCATTTTGATGACTATGCGACATAAGGCTTCTGAGGACTTCACGATCTAGGCTTCTTTGACTTTGCTGACTTCAACACTTCACGACATGTGTCTTGAGGACTTCTCGACATAGACCAAAATGGACTATGCGATGTAGCACTTCACGACATAGATATTGGTGACTTCACGGCATAGCTTTCTTCTGACTTTGCTATATAATGCCTTAGACAAATTTCTGCAACTTATTTCTTCATGGCCTTATTCATTTCTATCCTGCTGTATGAGCATTACTGAACTTCTACCCGGACAATTATTCAATGGCCTATATATATACAATCTAGATGCAAGAAACTTTACTAAGGTCATTATAGATCTGAGCATACATGATAAAGCTATTGTTCATGAGAACAAGACAAGTACATTTAGAGACCTATACTATATCCCAGTGATAGAAATCACTAGGTCATGTAGTGTGACATAGTCACATAGTGTAGGCTTGTTAATAGTGGTATTCAGACATGTCTTGAGCCTAACAATCTCCCCCAAATTGTGAGTAAGACCCTTAGGCACAATTTCATGTCTGATAACAAGCCTAACTAAACATAAAAAGAACAAAAATAAAGAAGTTGAAAGTAAGAACAGAAATTGATAACAACTTGGAAATTTAGGCTTACATGATTTTTCCTTGAGCTACTTAGTTTCAGTTTTCAATTGTTTCTCTAAGAAATCATCATAGACCTTCTTCTTCCTTATTTCTTCATTCTTCTTTATTTCAGAGATGGCCAGTAAAATTTCATCCCTTGCAATCAGTTCTTCAATGAGAGGAGAATCTTTTAGATCTTCAGCTGTTGTTCTGAGGTTACTTTCCACATATGAATGTATGAACTCCATCCTTATCTTGCTTATTCCTCCATAATGATTTTTGTACTCAACAGTATAAGGATTTTGCTTTACCCTGCACAGCCCTTTCTTCCTTAGCTCCTTTGCTCTTTCTTCCATCTCAGCCAACTCCTTTTCTTTCTGACTCATCTTTTCTTCATTCAGCTTCTTTAGATTTTCTTTATAGTCAGAGTGCATCTTCATGAATCTAGCAATTTCTATTTTCCACAACCTTTCTTCCTTTTCTTCAAAATTTAACAAGGCATTGATTCTTTCTTGCTCATAGGTGTCAAAATGTTGCCATCCCCCTTGCTTCATTATTCTTTCTCTTCCATCAGTGTATTTGATCTGTAGATGGTCTAGCTTCACTTTGACTTCAAAGATCCTTTGAGCCCTCAAAAATGCTAGGGCATCTTCATCATAGTCCTCATCTAATGGAGGCACATTGATGCCAATAACATTTGTGAGTTTTCCAGTCCTCTTTGTTATCCTTAACCTCTTAGCTGCCCTCTTGATCTTCATGTGTTTCACTTGAGGTAGCTTTGAGGAGCAGGGAGAATTAGTCTTTAGTACCACATCATTTGGAATTAGCTTCATTCCCTTCCCCTTCATCCACTGTAACACTCCACTAGCTGTAACTTTGTGGAAGTGTTTTCTTGAAATTACTTTTGTGGCTTCATCTTTCTTCTGTGGCAATTCAGGTTCAGAAGTCTTAGGTAATGATTTTGGAGGATCATTGTTAACAGTACCCACCCTAGACTTAGAGTCTTGTGTTGTGGTTAAAGTACTGCTAGCAATGTCCTTGACTTGCTGAATTCCACTCCTTGTTCTCTTGACTGTTTCCTTACCTCCTTTTGAATCCCTCTTGTCATCACTAGCATCTTTTGATTTCTTTGAATATTTGCTCCTGCTGCTCTCACTAGGCCCACCCTTATTTTTCCTTGACTGAGATCTCCTTTCATAGGTTTTCTCCTCATCATCATCATCCCCATCCTTCTTTTTGCTCTTTTCTTTGACAGATTCAGGAATGATTCCATGGATCAGAAAAGATTGTAGAGTGTGAATCATCTCTAGTTCCTCAGCTGTCCTGACTCCCCTCTTGGCCCTTAGCATTTGTAGCACTTGGTTGATCTTTGTATTATTCTTTCTTGTCAAATCTGAAGGAATCACCAACTGGTCAATGCTGCTGTTTTGAGATAGACTTTGGAAGATTATTGTCTTTGGCTTTGAGATAACCTCAGGCAGTCTTTGATCTTGATCTATCTTCAAGTCATCAAACAGTCTCTTGTTGTTGGCCCCATCTTTTTCTATTAAGTCCAGGATTATTGACAGCTCAGTAAATCTCAGTTTCTCTAGAGTTTGAAAAGCTAGGTGCCACAAGCAGTTGTCCTTGCACACCATGATTATCTCTCTTAGATGGACATCCTTGATTTTCCTTACTACAACTGTGAAGTACTTGATGTTTTCCTTAAGCTTCTGTCTGTAAGTCCTTGCATCTTCTTGTGCATTTCTGTAGGTGGCTTTCAGAAATTCCAGGAAGGCCTCATCATGATAGATGTGAGAATTGGCAACTTCCTGTAGCTTGGCCTCTGTGATTGTTGTAGCTTTGACAGGTTGAGCATTGGGAGTAGGTTGAGCAGGTTGAGGAGTTGAGATATCTTTAGGCATTGTGGATGGATAGAAGGTGGTTGAAATTGTGCTCTTTTGGCCTTGTGCATTTATGACCTCTACAGGGGGGAGGATTATTGGCTTTATTGTTTCTTCAGAAATTTTGCCCTTAAGCTTCTGTTGCTTGGCAGGTACTCCCCCTTTCTTTTGCAGAATGACCTCCTTTTCTTTCTCCCCCTTAGGCTTGGAATCAGACAAGATGTCTTGAGCTTCCCCAGGGATAGGCAGCTTCATATGTCTCATCATTGAGGTCATCATTTGTTGGTGTACCAACAAAATATTAGAAGTGGAGTTGGTTTGATCATCCATCTTAGCATTAAGCTGCTCCAAGGAGAGAGATAGTCCTTTGTTTTCTGCTTTCAGATTAGCTACCTCTCTTTCCAAGCTGTCCACTTTGGAGAAAAGTTGTTGAGATTTGAAGGAGTTAAGGGATTGATCCTTGAGTTTGGAGAATTCAAACTTGGAGATATCAGAAATAGGAACCTCATCAACAAGCTTGTTCCCATACTGATTCTTCCAGAGTATTGTAAGCATGGAGTTTGAGTTGATGTTGGCCTACACCTGATTGTCTATCTTGGTAGAGAGCTTCTTCATATTATCTGAAACCATAGCTAGGGTGCAGTCCATCGTGGTGACATTGGAGGCAGTTTTCTGGACTTCCTTAAGAATGCCATCTACCTTGGGAAAGCCTGAAAGAAAACAATTCTTTAGTTGAGCATTAGAATGAGCTGTTTCTTCCTGAATGGTGGAGATTTCTGACTGAAGACCCTTCCCAAGAAAATGCATAGCTTTAAGTTGGCTCTTGTAGACATCATTAACTGCATCATAGATTTCAGCAGGAGAGAGACCTTTGGCATTTGACCCCAAGGCTGTAAGATAGTCCTCCCTGAGAAAAGCTAGAGCCTCCTTAAGCTTTACTGTCCTTTTGCCATCCAGCCAAGCATCCACATTTCCAGCTTGCTGGGCTTCATCCACAATTTTATCCTGTTGTGCTTCAACATCCTCCTTATGAGTGAGAAGAATAGCCTCATAGTCAGAATTTGGGAGATTTGCAGTGAGGAGATGTTGAGCAATCCTAGAGATCTCATCAATCTGAGCCACATGAAGATCTTTTAAGTCTTCTTCCGTCAATTGTGGTGGCACAGAGGATGATCCTGAAGCCCTGTCATGTTGCACAGGTTTCAGCCATTTAGTTATTGTGGCCTGAGCCAAGTGAGAGCTAGTGCTTGGCACTTCATGGGGAATGGTTGAGTGAGTTTCCTCCAGCCTTGGAATGACTGTAGAGTCTAATGTTGTCTCCATTGAAATGGGATGTGTTACAACATTAGCCCTATTTGTCTGTGAAGACAGTTCCACATCCCTAAGGATGGGAGAATTTGGCATAGAGTCTCTAGTGAAAACTGGTGAATCCTCCATGTTTGTGTTGTTGTCATTAGGATATGCCCCAGCATGCATTCCCTGACCAACTAGATGTGGTGCCTGGGTGGTGAGCACAGTGTCATGCACCATGTCACTTGAGATTGGCTCAATCACAGTGTTGGATTGTGATTGAACAATTTCAGAAAGGTCATGTGAATGACTAATCTGCTGAGAAGAAATGTGAGATGTAGATTCTGGAAGTAAAGTGTGGTGTAGATTGAATTTTGGCAACTCCCCTGAGAAATAGGAGGAGTTTCAAGTGTGATGTGCTCTCCACTCAATGTGTCAGCATCCTTATTTCTCCTAGGATCAAGAGTGAGTTCTTGATCCTGTGCAGACTCAGTACAGGTTGTAGTGGGGAGACTACTCTTTTCAATGCCAATAACCTGTTGGGAGGCCATTGACAGTAATAGGTGTACCCCTTTTTCTACATCTGAATCCTGTTGGGAGGATTCAGTGGTAGGTTTAGATTTGGATTTCTTACTATGTCTGGTGAGAGGTGACTCAGGATTCTCACTTTCTATCTCTACAGATTCATTTATCACTTCTAGGGCTCTCTTCTTTGACTTCTTTTTAGTAACACCAATCTTTTGAGAGATTGATGCACTTGGCTGCCTAACTTCTATGGTGCTGTTTGCAGTGGGGTTGCTGGATGGGATGGGAAGGCTGGGGTTAGACTGTGTAGCTCCTCCAGTCTCAGCCTCCCCTGTCCAGGAAAGTGCATGGTATATGGGCTTATCAAGTGGATAAGACTCAAATGTGTCCTGCATATGCTTGGTCACACTTAGAATCACATCCACTTGATTCCTTGTGTCCAATGAGCCAAATAGTACTTTGGACATGGACTTGGAATAAGCCATTTTAATTTTATCTATACCCTCTAATTCATGGATATTTGCATCAAGAAAATTTAAAATAACTTGAAGGAAACGAGGGTAAAATATGTCATTACCTCTACCACGAACGGTCCTGCCTAGCCTCTGAGCCAATTCCTTGAGAATTATGGCTCCCACATTGATCTCCTGGTTGTTGGCCAGGGAGTAGGCTAGCTTCACAGCAATGTGACTGATATGGTCCCATCCTGTCTTCCTACAGAGAAACACCTTCTGGAGTGCGTCAAACAGAAATGACCACTCCCTTCTCACAAACTTCTTATTTAGCTTTCCAGTATCTATCTCATCAACATACAGAATGAAGGTCATGAAATCTACGATTTGAGCATCTGTAGCTTCTTGGTCATGACCCTCCACCTTGAACCCCAAAGCTTCATTGATTTCCCTTTCACCAAACTGAAAGTGTTTGCCTCCAATTGAACAACTAACCTCCTGGAATGAGGTTCCATCTTCCCTAGCCATTGTTGATACCAACGCCGTTCTCCAGAATCCTTCCAACACATCGACATACAAGGTAGGGTTCAGGGTTAGGGCTTGGCGTAGGTAGGAAGTGTTCAAGAACCGTAAAAAACACTTGTACCTTGGGTTAGCCTCAGCCTCAGAGGGAATGGTGAGAAGATTTGTTTCTTTGGGAATGGTTAACGGAATTGAGGATGATACTATTTGAGATTTGGGTGCCATTTCAAAAGAGAGAGTGAAGAAGAGAGTAGAGAATTTGTGCTTAGGTTTGAGAGTTTGAGAGCAATAGACAAGATGAAAAGTTGTGAACGGTTAGAAAAGGGTATTTATATGATAGAGACACTGCGATATGGAGTTATGAATTTGTACAGTCTATTTGTATGTCGCGAAGTCAAAAATGGCCTGTAGCGCAAAGTCTTTCACAGTATATTGCATAGTCTCAAGAAATGAACTATGTCGCAAAGTCCCAAAGTGAACAGGTCGAGGTGACTTTGCGATATAGGAGAAATACCCTGTCTAAAACTCTCTTAGGAAATAATAAGCACTTTGTCAGACTTTTATCAGATTTTGAAATAAAATTAATTTAAATCAAAATTCTGTCAAATGTGGAAACTTGTCGATATAGTTATTCTAAGTCGCGAAGTCATAAAATGAACTATGTCGCAAACTCATGAAATGAACTATGTCGCGAAGTCTCACAATCTCAACAGTTTGCGATATAAGTCTGTTTTATTTGAACTATGTCGTGAACTCTGAAAGTCACCTATATCGAGATGTCTCAAAAGCTCACAACTTCATCACCAAATGATTTTAAGAAATATGCAGTAAAGTAATGAAATATTTATAAATCATATCTCAGCTAATTTTCACTCCATATGAATAGAGCATTTAAATACAGTGAAAATTTACTGCTGCAACCATTTACTGGTATACTTACTTAGAGCAACTAAATGAAGGATTGAGCATTCCAATTTCACTCACAAGTCTGTTGAAGACTGCTTCATTCAGAGGTTTAGTAAATATGTCAGCTAATTGTTTCTCAGTTGGAACATCAGAGACTTCTATGGTACCATTTGCAGCATGTTCCCTAATGAAATGGTACCTAATCTCAATGTGCTTTGTAGTGGAATGGTTAACAGGATTGGCAACTATGGATATTGCACTAGTATTATCACACATTAGAGGAATGTGTTCTAATACTAGTCCATAATCCATAAGTTGATTTCTAATCCAAAGCAATTGAGCACAACAACTTCCAGCAGCAATATATTCAGCCTCAGCTGTGGATGTTGCTGTGGACTGTTGTTTCTTACTAAACCAGGACACTAACCTTTGACCAAGGAATTGACAGCTTCCAGAGGTGCTCTTCCTGTCAATTCTGCATCCAGCATAATCAGAATCTGTGTAACCAACCAGGTTGAACCCAGTGCCCTTTGGATACCATAGCCCAAGATTAGGAGTCCCCTTCAGATACTTGAAGATTCTTTTGATAGCCATCATGTGAGATTCCTTGGGATCAGACTGGAACCTTGCACAAAGGCATGTGGCAAACATGATATCAGGCCTGCTAGCTGTGAGATAGAGTAGTGATCCAACCATGCCTCTAAAAACCTTGATGTCTACTCTTTTGCCTTTCTTGTCTTCATCAAGCTTGATGGCAGTGGACATTAGAGTTTTTGCAGGGGATGAGTCTTCTAAACCATATTTCTTTAAAAGATCTTTGACATACTTTGACTGGTTTATAAAGATGCCATCCTCCTTTTGATGTACTTGCAGACCTAGAAAGTAGGTTAACTCTCCCATCATACTCATCTCATATTTACTTTGCATCAACTTAGAAAACCTCTCACACAGTTTTTCATTTGAAGAGCCAAAGATGATATCATCCACATAGATTTGAACAAGAATGATATCATTTCCATGCTTCTTGAAGAAAAGGGTTTTGTCAATTGTACCCCTTGTAAATTGATGCTCAAGAAGAAATTGAGATAGAGTTTCATACCAGGCTCTAGGTGCCTGTTTGAGTCCATAGAGTGCCTTGAGCAGTCTATACACAAAGTTTGGGAAGTCTTCATTTTCAAAGCCAGGTGGTTGAGACACATAGACTCCTTCAGCAAGATCACCATTGAGAAATGCACTTTTCACATCCATTTGATACACTTTGAAATCTGAGTGAGCTGCAAAAGCCAGGAAGATTCTGATGGCTTCCAGTCTAGCTACAGGTGCAAATGTCTCATCATAGTCAATGCCTTCTTGCTGACAGTATCCTTTGGAAACCAGTCTTGCTTTGTTTCTTATTACCACTCATTCTTCATCCATTTTGTTTCTTAACACCCATTTGGTGTCAATAACATTCTTTCCTTTTGGAGGAGGTACTAGTTCCCATACTTTGTTTTTCTCAAATTGATTCAACTCTTCTTACATGGCAACAATCCAATCAGAATTCTTCAAAGCTTCTTCAATTAATTTAGGTTCCTCTTGTGACAGAAAGCAGCTATACAGACATGTATTTAATGTTGCCCTTCTTGTTCTAACTCCCTCACTAGGATCTCCAATGATTTGATCCCTAGTGTGGGCTCTGTCCCATTTCCTTGTGTGCCCCTGTTCATTTCCTTGATCTGTTCCAAGCTCATTTTGGTTGACAGGTGCATTCTCTTCTTCCCCCCCTGTGTTTGTGAACCCTTGCACAGGTGTTTGAAGAAGATTGTCAACTTCAAGGATTTCATTCTCTAGAACAGTTTGAACAGGGGGTTCATCTTCACTTTCAGAATCCTCAAGATAACCTTGATTCTCAAATCTCAATGGCACACTGTCTTGATCACTTGTTTTCAGTCCAGGAGTCTTCTTGTCATCAAAGGTAACATCCATGCTTTCCATGACTTTGTGTTGCTCAGGTACAAATACTCTGTATGTTGTCCTTTCCAGAGAGTATCCAATGAAGATTCCTTCAAATGCTTTTGCATCAAATTTTCTAACATGCTCAGAGGTATCTTTCATCACAAAGCACTTGCTTCCAAACACATGCAGGTGCTTGAAGGATGCTCTTTTTCCAGTCATTAATGAGTAAGGAGTTTTGCCAGACTTCTTATTGATTAATGAGTAAGGAGTTTTGCAGCTTCAATGAGAGTTCTATTCTTTCTCTCAACTACTCCATTTTGTTGAGGAGTTCTAGGAGCTGAGAATTGTTGAGAAATTCCTTTATCTTTGCAAAACTCATACAATGTTGAATTTCTGAACTCAGTCCCATTATCACTTCTCAAAGCAACTACAGAGGAACCAGTGCTTTGTGCTTCTCTATCAACTCTCTTGATATGCTCTATTATGACTTGGGGAGCTTCATCCTTGGAGAATAGGAATTCCACCCAAGTATATCTTGAATAGTCATCAACCATCACTAGAGCATATTTCTTTTTGGAAAGAGACATTACATTCACAGGACCAAATAAGTCCATGTGAATTAGCTGCAGAGGTTTTGAGTATGTATTGAGCAACTTGTTCTTGTGACTAGATCTTTTAATCTTCCCTTTCTGACAAGCTTCATATGCTCCATCTTGTACAAACTCCAAGGCAGGCAAATCCCTGATAAATTCTCTCTTGGTTAGAGAGTTCATTGCCTGAACATTCAAGTGAGACAGCTTTCTGTGCCATAGCCAGAATTCCTCATTTGTGGCTTTAGTGTAGAAACAACAAATTTCTCCCTTATCTGCAGCCTTGAGATTAGCTACAAACAAGCTTCCTTTCTTCACACCAGTTAGAACAACTTCACCACTTTCCCTTTTTGAGATTGAACAAAGGTCTTCATCAAATTCCACTTTGAAACCCCTGTTGGTAAATTGTCCAATACTCAAGAGATTATGCTTCAGTCCTTCAACAAATGCTACATCTTCAATAATGACATTTCCAGATTTAACACTGCCATATCCCATTGTATAACCAATGTTGTCATTTCCAAAGGTTACTGATGGGCCAGCCTTTTCCTTAAAATGTGATAGCAGGGCTATATCACCAGTCATGTGACTTGAGCATCCACTGTCCAAGATCCATATGACTCTTTTATTCCTGTTGCCCTGCATTCACAAAATGACTAAGTTGTTTTTGGTACCCACACTTGGTAGGGTCCAGTTGATTTAGAAACATTTTGATTAACAATTCTTCTGTCATAAATTGCATTTCTCATAGAAGGAGACTTCACTTTTTCTGTGGCTTTGGAGTTTACACTCTTAGGCTCACATGAAGTTTTCACCCTCTCAACCTTGATTGGGGACCCTGTCCTGTGAGAATGCATATGTGTGTGTGATTCACCAGATTGTGCAGAGTCAAGTTTATGTTTAAGAGATAAACAGTTAGCAATCACAGTCACATAGCATGTCATGCAGTTTGGCTTACCACAGAAAGAATCATGACTAGAATTTATGCTGGCAGAATGGTTACTCAGGTTGTGAACTTCAACAATTTTAGGCTTACTACACTTATGAGTCAAATGATTAACAGATAGGCATTTTTGACATTGTTTCCTGGGAGCATTTGGCACATAAGCATAGTTGTTTCCCTTGTTAACACCAACTCTACCATTTCTGTTTTGTTTCTTTTTCTTAACAGCTTCTTTCTTTGCTTTAGGACTCTTGACAAGATTGTCTTTGGTCTCTTTCTGATTGACAAGTTCAGGAAAGGAATAAGTGTTTTTAGCAGCCTCATCTTATTCAAGTAGTTGTTGCTTGATGATCAGTAGTTCCTCATCAAACTCAACAACACTCTTTCTGAAGATGGGTTGTTCAACACTTGACAGTATGGTTGGGGCATTTTTGTTTGTAAATGTTTCCTTTCCTTTGCCCTTGACCTTCTTCCTTCCCTTGTCATTTTCATAGTCAAAACCAACTCCAACCTTGCAGTCTTCAGTGTGTTCCTTGTGATAGGTTTGAATAAGTTCAGAGGAGTTTTTAAAGCTTCTTAGTTTCAGTTCAGTTTCAGCAATTTGTTCCCTAAGGGCTTTCTCTATCTGTTCAGCACAAATCACTTTGTTTTTAAGATACTCAACCTCCTTTTTCAAACCATCCAGGTTCACAACCATTAACTCAAGTTTCTCATTCTTTTCTGCAAGCTCAACATTCTTAGCAGTTAGTCTATCAATTTCTTCATTAGCTACTAACATGCTAGTATGAATATTAAACATCTCAGTGCTCATATCTTCAACAGTTTGCTTATATTGAAGGGGAGTCATATCAAGAGAAGTAAGAATAGGTACCTGACTTGAATCACCATCATCAGAAAATGCCATCAAGGCATAGTTTGAGTACTCTTGTTCTTCTTCTTCATCAGAGTCATCCCAGCATTTTCCATCAGCAATAAAAGCTTTGCCCTGTTGTTTCTTGAGTAGAGCCTCATACTTAGCTTCAAGCTCTAAGTATGCTTTGTCCTTCTTGACTTGTTTAGGCTTTTTGTACTCAGTGGAAAAATGCCCAAGTTCATTGCAGTTATAGCACCTTATTTTGGTCATATCCACACTTCCTGTCTTGTATCCACCTTTAGCAGCACCAGCAATCCCTTTTCCTTTATTGAAGGTGTTTGAGCCACTAGATCCACCAGTGTTTCCAGTATTGAACTTGGACCTGAATGGCTGCTTTCTTTTAAACCTTATGTTAGGATACCTCCTAGCCATATAAGCAAAAGATTTGTTTTCCATTTTGTCCAGTTCTTCCATGCTGTAAAACTCATCATCCTCAGGCAAATCATAGACAACTTGGGCCTCATCACCAGTGTCTTCAACTTCCAGTTCCTCAATCTTGACCTGACTGATTTTAAGAGAGTCCATTCTTTGACTTAGGTTGTCAACAATAAGGGCACAGGAAGTATTTGCCATTAACCCTTGTTTAGCTTGAATGGATCTCTTTTGAAACAACTCCAGCTCATAGGTTTTCAAAACACCATACAGCACATCAAAACCAATCTTAGTTAGATCTCTTTCTTTGAGGGAAGATAATCTTGGTTCTAAATGGTCTGGAAGAGTTAGTAAAAACTTCATGTTAAGCTCTTCTGTCTCATAGTGTTTGTCGTAGAGTTTGAGATCATTTACCAGCTTGTTGAACCTCTCAAACACTTCTGTGATTCCCTCTTTCGGCTGAGCCATGAAGGCTTCATATTGTGAAACAAGAATCTGCTTTTTGTTCTTTCTTACTTCAGTAGTTCCTTCACAGAGCACTTCTATAAGATCCCACATCTTCTTGGCACTAGTACAGTGAGCAACAGTGCCATACATGTTGAAATCCATAGATTCACAGATTATAAGTTGAAGATGTCCATCCAGTGCTATTTTCTCCTTTTTAGAATCAGTGTACTTTGTGGGGTCTTTGGGAACATGTTTTGCTGGTATTATCTCAGTGCCTACTGTTGTCTCACCAATCTCAATCATTGGAACAAAGGGACCATGTTTTAGAATGTCTAAAAACATGGGATTAGAAGCTTTGATGAACAGCAACATCTTCTTCTTCCATAAGCTGTAGTGCTCCTTGTTGAAGGGAGGAATCTTGATACTGCTTAGTTTTTGTGAACTCATTCTTGATCTTTTTCTGTTTGTATGTTAACAGCCCGCTTTGGTACCACTTGTTAGCAATGAATATCACCTAGAAACTAGACAGGGGGGGTGAATGGATAGTTTGATGGATTTTCGTTTACTTGAAGCTAAATATAAACTGTAAATGATTATGCTATGCAATATGCGGAAAGTAAACAACACACACAATCACTTTAATCTACTTTGTATAAGCAAATTAAATACTACAGCTTTCCAGGAAATTCACAATCGAATTTCTGGCTTCTAAACAAGAACAGTTTGAACTTGCTTGCTTACAGAGAAAAGAGCTTAGCAAATAACTATGTGTATCTCTCTTACAGCTTACAATAGGATGTGCATGATATATATAAGCCCTATACAAACTAGTGCACACACCTATTTTTACACAGTTACCCCTTGCTGAAAGTCCAACTTGTCCTGCCATAAGAAGTTAACTGTGTCAGGAAGGACCACCTGCTTTTCGGAGTCTTTCCCGTTTCTTTAGCTGCTTGTCTCTTATCTTTCTCTCCAAGTTTCGCTGTAGATTTGCCATCTGTTCTTTGGACCACCTTTTTAGAACAAATGCTTCAGTATTTGTCTCTTTTGATTCTTGATTCTGTACCTTGATTTGTCTTGTTGTAAACGGCTAAGTGTTGATATCGTGAACTCCACTTCATTCCTGACTTCGCGATCTCACTTGTGAGGACTACGCGATATAGCCTTTGAAGACTTTGCGACATAGGTCATTTGATGACTATGCGACATAGGTCATTTGACGACTATGCGACATAAGTCATTTGACGACTATGCGACATAGGTCATTTGATGACTATGCGACATAGGTCATTTGATGACTATGCGACATAGGTCATTTTGATGACTATGCGACATAAGGCTTCTGAGGACTTCACGATCTAGGCTTCTTTGACTTTGCTGACTTCAACACTTCACGACATGTGTCTTGAGGACTTCTCGACATAGACCAAAATGGACTATGCGATGTAGCACTTCACGACATAGATATTGGTGACTTCACGACATAGCTTTCTTCTGACTTTGCTATATAATGCCTTAGACAAATTTCTGCAACTTATTTCTTCATGGCCTTATTCATTTCTATCCTGCTGCATGAGCATTACTGAACTTCTACCAGGACAATTATTCAATGGCCTATATACAATCTAGATGCAAGAAACTTTACTAAGCTCATTATAGATCTGAGCATACATGATAAAGCTATTGTTCATGAGAACAAGACAAGTACATTTAGAGACCTATACTATATCCCAGTGATAGAAATCACTAGGTCATGTAGTGTGACATAGTCACATAGTTTAGGCTTGTTAATAGTGGTATTCAGACATGTCTTGAGCCTAACAATTATATATTCATGTTTTGGTCATTTGTCTAAAAGATGGAGGGTGAAGACTTAAAAACTGCACAGCAGAGAAAAATCTCTATCCTAATTGAGAAGGTGAGTCTTAACGTCATAATCCCCCAGAGCCATTTTGTGTAAATGCGCTTATTTGTACATCTATACTGAACCATCTGATTATATTCCTGTTTTCAAATTGATTCAGCTTGCATTTTGGACTTAACGTCCTTGCTTTGAAGTCTTGTGTTCTACAGCTTGCATTTTGGACCTTCCATTTCAAATGAGCAGACAAATGCACCTACTTCGCTGCTTGGCCTAAATCCTAAGCTTTGCTGATTTATGGATGCTCTTGGCCAACCAAGGATTGAATCCTCGCAGATTACTTTTGCGGTGGTAAAATCATCATCTATTTAACTTTCGACTTCACGTCAGGTACAACAGATGATGATTTTACCACAACAAAAATAATCATTCGATTGGAGCATTAGTTTGTGAATTTGGTGAATAGTGGTTGTAACGGTGAATATTAGTTGGTAATATGTGAAGTATTTAGTTTGGGTATTTTTGTTGGCTTGTAATTACAATGTCTACCATTGTTTCATTTGGTTATAAAACCATTGCCTCTTATGTTTTTAGCTTAGTGTGGCATCTATAAGAACTATTGTTTTTAGCTTAGTGCAAATGTTTTTCGTACAACATACTCATAAAAGAAACCTATTGTCTATTTAGACTAAATACAAAAAATTGACCAAACAAAAATGTTGTAAAAATAATCTCTTACAATGCATTCTTAAAATAAAGCTGTTGTCTAACAAAACAAAGCACAATAGGTAAATACATGTGAAGTGTTGTTCAAAAGCCTTGTTACTACACACTTAGAGATAAAAACCGTTGAGTAAATGCAGATACTGAGGAGAAAACCGTTGTAAATAAAACTTAAACCATTGTGCAAAAGAAATATAAACAAGGCTTATTAAGAAGCAAACCGTTGTAGATAAAAGTTCGCACAATGGGCGACGTAAACAAATCTATTATAACTAATGCCTTCATACAATGGATTCTGAAGTGACCTATTGTTGTTTCTAGCTGTTATACAACACTTTAGATTTACCAGTATGTTGTGATCACCAACTTATACAACGGACTGTATGGTAGGAAACTGTCGTTCTTTCTGGTTGTTATACCACACTTTGTTAATCGGTGACTGTCGTTTCAGTTATTTTGCACAACATTTTTTAAGCGTTGTCTGAGGTCCATCTGACGGCATCTCAATAGTCATCGGTTTTCAGGGGTAATAGACAACGGGCCTGGGTGATTCGTCTGATTCAGTTTTTTTTGTAGTGACAATAATCCATCTACACTATTATTTTAAGAACATTTCTGGTAACCCGGTTATTCTTGCTCACACAATCATGACCGTTAAGTATTTCAAATCAAATTAATGAGAACCGTTATATATAAAACTAAAAGTTATTATATAAAGTGGTATAAATTTCAATTCTCACCAACAACATATTAAAATTATTATTTACAATATTACTATAAAAATATACATAAAGGTAAAATTTCATTAAATATTTATTATTAAATTATATTTTCTTTAATATATACTATACATTGTATATTATATATATATATATATACATACATATATATATATATATATATTTAATAAAAAAATATTAAAATTGAAATAATAAATATTTTAAATTATTTTGTATTTTGCAATAGATATAAACTAATCTTTATTGATAAGTAAAACCCCTTTCTAATGGAAATTCGATATCGGATTTGCTTACACTCTTATTTCAATTTCAAACCTAAATTTTTATCTTAACAACCTTTATAAATAACCGAAACTCCTTTTTAATGATATTTCGATACCCAATTTGGTTTCACTTTTATTATATGTACGAATTTATAACCCGTACGAAACATGGTTTCTTAAGTTTTATTTATAATATTTTTAAAATTAGTTTGAATTTTTTATTTAACTTAGAAAACATACTCATATTTGATTTATATTATTAAAATTACTTTTTAGTATTTGAATATAATTCTAATAACAATCAAATACACTTTTTAATGTTAGATCTAACGGTTTCCATTCATCTATTTTAAGATCAACAGTCATTTTTAGTTTGGTTGTAGAGGGATCAAAATTTTGGATAAGATCCCTCTTACGCTTATTATATATAAGGATATTATTATATAGCAGTGTAGGAAACATGTAGAGTTACGAGTGATGTTCTCGCAAGCAGTTAGGCAAAATTAGTAACTGTGTAATTTACACAGATTCTTCAAGAAACATATATGTTACGCCATAATTTTGGTTGCCTCAATTATCTCCTAATTTCCCAATATTGATCTAATAATAATTATTGCTTAACCACTAAGTAATATCCTCTCTCTCAAACGAGGAAACAATCGATCTAAATCAATCAATTACTAAAAAATATCTCCAAACGATTCTTTCAAATCAGGAAAGAATCCCAACGCTAATATAACTCTAAAAAGATAAAATCAACTTATCTCAACATATTCCTTAACAATCACAGGGATTAAAAATATTATCCTATCACAGAACTGCGTTGGCTTGATCCCTATATATAAACAGGGTACGCATGCATCTTGGAAGAGGATCCGACACATCTAACAAGTCGAAACACCTTTCAAGTCCAGCCCCAAACATCCAAAAACCCAAAATCCCTCGTCATCACAATTTCGTTATTCCAGCAATCCCCGAAATTTGTTATCACCAAATTCCTCCGTTAACAATTGGCGCTAGAAGGAGGGGATACTTTTTGATTGTGGAGGACAATCAATCTATACAATACACATGGGGGGTTATTATGGATCTGGAGCGGCTTTAATGGAGGAGCAGAACGGTGGAGGCGTTCGTTCGTGGTTATGTTCAAAATTAAGATAAGTTTTCTTATGATTTTGTGCGTACAAATAAGCTATCTTATAAAATTCGTAGTAAATTTATTACATGTTAGATTTTGATGATTTTTTATGATCGGAAAAGCTTTTGTGATTTCCTACAACTTTCGTTCTTGGTGTTTTCTGAGATTATGTTTCGATTTATTCTCGTAACCACAAAACATAATCAGATTCCGTTTTTCAGTATTGAGAAGTTAATCAGCAGACGTTTTATTTGATTCCCGATTTGTTATAAGTCCGTTTCTGACGAGCCATATATCATCGGAAAGATCTTTTCGTTTCCTGCAACTTTCATGTTTTGTGTTTTCCAAGGAAATATCGTTTACAGGGCCAAAAAGGTAAAAAACAGATCTGGACAGAATCTGAATCATGGATATGTTTAAAGGATTGTGATGCGATATTAGCAGCACATGATTTGATTACTTCACTAGCTCGTGCATGGACAAAAATAAGTGTGGAAGATCTTTATTTGATAAGAGTAATGTTATCGAAAGCTCTCTTTTCCAAAGAGGATAATATTTTTTGAAGAACCTATTTCGAGTAGGATAATATTTTTGAAGACCCTATTTCGAGAAGGATAATATTTTTGAATACCCTCTTTCGAGGAGAATAATATTTTAGAAGACCCTCTTTCGAGTAGGATAATATTCTCTTTCGAAGATGATAATACTTTTGAAGACCTTCCAAGAAGAATAATATTTTTGAAGACCCTCTTTCGAAGAGGAAATTATCTTTGAAGACCCTCTTTTGAAGATGATAATCTTGTTTGAAGTCCCTACGGGGTGATCGTCTTGTGAAGGCCCTTCGGGATAATCTTGTTTTGAAGACCCTGCATCATTCGCATGCATTCATTAATCATCATGTGCATCATTCGCATCACGCATTCATTAATATCATCATGTGCATCATTCACATCATGCATTCATTCATATCATCATGTGCATCATACATTTACTCGTAAACATTGGACATTCTTAGATTCTGTGGTTGTCTCTGTGTGATATTTTCGAAGACCCTTATTTGCGGAGGGTATTGCTTGAATTATTTTTGAAGGCCCTTCTTTAATGTGTTGCTTGCTTGGGAATTATTTTTGAAGACCCTTCTTTAAGGTGTTGCTTGAATTATTTTTGAAGGCTGTTCTTTAAGGTGTTGCTTGGGAATTATTTTTGAAGGCCCTTCTTTAAGGTGTTGCTTGAAAATTATTTTTGAAGGCCCTTTTTTAAGGTGTTGCTTGGGAATTATTTTTGAAGGCCCTTCTTTAAGGTGTTGCTTAGAAATTAATTTTTAAGGCCTTCTTTATGAAGGTGTTGCTTGGAATTATTTTGAAGGCCCTTCTTTGTGGAAGGTGTTGCTTGAAGTACCTTGGTAAACCCGTACTTCCGGGATGCTTATCTGTACTTCCGGAAAGCTCAACAAGAAGAGAGTTCTACGTTTCTTCTTTTTTCTTAAACTCTGCTTAGCATAGAGTATTTAAAAAGGCGAGGTTACTCTTCCCTTTTCTTAAACTCTGCTTTGCATAGAGTGTATAAGAAGGCGAGGTTAATCTTCCTTTTTCTTAAACTCTGCTTAGCATAGAGTATTTAAGAAGGCGAGGTTACTCTTCCTTTTTCTTAAACTCTGCTTTGCATAGAGTGTATAAGAAGGCGATGTTACTCTTCCCTTTTCTTAAACTCTGCTTAGCATAGAGTATTTAAGAAGACGAGGTTACTCTTCCCTTTTCTTAAACTCTGCTTTGCATAGAGTGTATAAGAAGACGAGGTTACTCTTCCCTTTTCTTAAACTCTGCTTTGCATGAGTGTATAAGAAGGTGAGGTAATTATCTTATTCTCATTCTCCTACACTTACAAAGTTACTCGTACATATGTTCTTCTCACATCTCGCATGTTGTCTCTCTCGCAAGCACATACATATTACGGGCACATCATGTTGTCTCTCTCGATTTTACAGGCATATTACGGGTAATTATCTTCTTCATATTATCTTTTAATCTTCTACTCCTAGTTGTTTCATTGACTCAGGAAATTCGGAAGATCAAAGCAAACTTAGTTCTCCGGTCCATCAAGCTGCACTGAAGAACTGGGGGGTAGTTGTTACGCCATAATTTTGGTTGCCTCAATTATCTCCTAATTTCCCAATATTGATCTAATAATAATTATTACTTAACCACTAAGTAATATCCTCTCTCTCAAACGAGGAAACAATCGATCTAAATCAATCAATTACTAAAAAATATCTCCAAACGATTCTTTCAAATCAGGAAAGAATCCCAACGCTAATATAACTCTAAAAAGATAAAATCAACTTATCTCAACATATCCCTTAACAATCACAAGGATTAAAAATATTATCCTATCACAGAACTGCGTTGGCTTGATCCCTATATATAAACAGGGTACGCATGCATCTTGGAAGAGGATCCGACACATCTAACAAGTTGAGACACCTTTCAAGTCCATCCCCAAACATCCAAAAACCCAAAATCCCTCATCATCACAATTTCGTTATTCCAGCAATCCCCGAAATTTGTTATCACCAAATTCCTCCATTAACAATATATAAACTCTTGTAGTATATAAAAAAGAGCGTAACAATGTAGAAAACTTGTAAAATTACAAGTGATTTTCTCTCTATCAATTAGGCAAAATTAGTAGATGTGTAATTTACACATATTTTTCAAGAATTATATGTAAAAATCCCCATGTAGTTGATACACTAACTACCTAAAACTATAATGATTGTTTCTTGTTGTGTTTAAGTTTTTTTTTTAATTTTCATAAGTTCAAAGTTCGTGAAAGCTTTAAAATTCTTATATTAACTCCCCATGTCACTTGTTAGTCTAGGGATAAACAAAACTGATTCTTTATAGGAGGAATAAAACTTATGGAAATGGGTGCCTTGAAGGCCATTAAGGGAATAGGTGAAGTACTTGTGGGAATAGGTGACTTAGAGGCTAGTTCTTGTAGAAACTACCTTTTATTTAATTTAAGCACATAATGGGTTGTTTAATTAGCCTCTTAATGTAGGTATATAATATTTAATTTTAACGCATTTTAAAAAATAGTTATTACTGTTATTCTTTGGCCCTCAAATAGGTCATAAGTAAATTTTATTGTTTAACTTTTCAATAAAATACAATTATCATAATTTGTTTTATAAGCAGCCTTTTTCTCTAAAAGCTGTAAACTCGTGCTTTGCACCTACCTACTGTAGAGTGGGTGTCAACCCAAGTCCCACATCGATAAGATAAAGAAGAATTATCTTGAATATAAGCAGCCAAAAAAAACAACTCAATTAGTATGAGGCCTTTTGGGAGGAGCCCAAAAACAAATCCATGCGGGCTTGACCACGTCCCAGAGCGGACAATATCATACTAATGTGGAGTTAACGGGTGTTGCGCGGCCCAACATCTACCTACCTCTAAAGATGACAATTTTATATAAGTAATGCATTTTCTCACTCTTGTCATTTTCTCTAACAACTTCTTGCTTATCCATCTCGTTGTTTTTTTGGGATTTTGTACTTGTGAAATTAATTTGTAACTTCATGCTTATCCTTTGTTAGGAATTAATCGGAGTTTAAAAATACAATCATAATGGGGTGTTTGGAAGTTAGAGATCTGAGAAAAAAATTAGAGATTTGAGCGAAATTAGAGATTTGACCGGATGAAACCTCTAATATTAGTATTTGGTAGTTAGCGGATTGAAATAGCTTTTTGGACTCAAAAAGCTAATTTTCAAAAATTTACTTAGAGGAGTTTTTTCAATTAAAGGATTATGTTGTGTCTAGTTGATATACAAAAAACTAACTCAAACAGCTAATTACCAAAAAGTTTCATATAAAACAGCTAATTGAATCTGCTAGTTAAAACAGCTAACCCAATCCGCTAGTCAAAACAACTAACTCAATCAGCTAACCGCTATCAGCTAACAGCTAATTACCAAACACGGCCCAATATTTTTTGTAAAAATTTATTGGAATCCAGTTGGATATTATAAAAATATTTGGGATTTTTTTCATTGTGATTCTTATTAATAATAAGACTGACAACTTTGAATCTTTTATTCTTTTTGTGTGGGAATGCTATCCACTTTGATATCACATACTCTCTTGTCCCAATAGGTTGTTAATATTATAGTTGGGTATTATAGTTGGGGGCACAGAGTTAAAAAAAAATGAATAAATGGAAAAGTAAATTTAAAAAAATGGGTGGAAGTTAGTCGGACCCTTTAACATTAATAAAAAATAAAAAATCTATTGGGACGGAGGGAGTATTACTTACTTTAACTTTTTGAATTATTTTTTATTAGACTAATTGATTAAATCTCAAAAGTCTGGATTATACAATAAATATATAAAATAGATACTCAACTAATTTATTTGTAGTATTTATATAAAGAAATTTCCTATTTCATTCTGAAAAGAAACAATTGATCTTTTTATACGAATTTCTCATTTCATTCTTTCAATACAACTCACTCACATCATCTTTCAGCTATCACCTTTCACAAATTCACTTTCTCATTCTTTACTATAGATCTACATATTCACTTGATTTTTTTTCTCATTCTTTACTATCGATCTACATATTCACTTTCAATAAACTTGTGAATTATCTTAGAGCAAAGTTGTGGGTGCTGATTTGAAACGATACAGAGACGCCTATCATTGCATAGGTAAGAGTTTTTATTATGTTTTCTTTGATGTGAAGTCGCAGAAACTAAAGTGTAAGTTTTTTTTCAAGTTGAATTTGATCTTAAAAAAAATAATTTACATCTTTATTTATCTTAAAACTCCATAAAAATTTATTATTTACGTTTACATAATTGAGGTTTAACATTGTTTTGTCTTTAGAAATTTTCCGTTCATCTAATTCATGCAATCCGTTACTTGGTCAATTATTTTGATGGAGTTTGTTATGATGTAAAAAAAATTACTTATTTAATTTTTAATTTTTATATAACTGTTTCAAACTAAAAATGGTTGACTAATTCAACGAATTAACGAATTAATGAAGTTTTACCATTGGAGCCATAATTTGTTGGTCAATCGAATTTAATGACGGTCAATCCATCATCAACTTCTTCAATTTTTAGTGGACTCGCTAACGAATTAATGGAGTTTGATTTTATTCATCAATAAAACAATGATTTTATTAAATCTCATTTTTGTTGATCCGTGTAATGGATTATTTGTTTTTTTTTTATATTGATGCATGTGTTGTTGAAAATGAAATTAGATTAAAATTTTGTTATAGATGATATACTCATATGGTTGTATTTTATACAATTTAGATTTTGCACCAATTACATTATTTTTTACTAGTAGAAAGTATTCATACTTTTTTATAATTTGATTGATTAAATAATTTTGTAATATATTGGTATTAGGAGAGTATCAGACGATATTCAAAAGTTGTTGTCAATGGAAAAAAAGTTGAAAGAGCAAGTACGAGACAAGAAAAATGAGGTAATGTTTGTCTCATGTACTATCCCATCTCAATATCCTCTTATCTTTAAAAAATATTTATTAAAGTTTAGGGATAATATTCAAACAAAATGTATTTTAACTTTTAATCATAAGTTATTAATTTTAAATTTTAAAATTAATTCTATTACATTTATATAACAAAATTACTTTTAATTCAAATAATTGTAATTATAATGATATGTTATGTTTGAAGATATATAAAATAATGAAAAGTTTTAGAGTTTGCATTATAATATAACAAAATATTTTTGTAAAATAAAAACCATTAATTTAACAAAGGGTTTTATATCAAAGGGGCCACCGCTTTTGTTCAAATCTATCACTTAACCCACCATTCCCAGTGGCGACTCATTTAAAACATTAAAATGCAATAATATATCACGTCGTTACCTTGTATTAAAAAATTAACGGTAGTGCTGGTTTGTCAGATGTTTTGCCGTAGTTGTGGTTGGTTGGGTGTGATATAAAAGCCATTCCAGCACTCCATTCTACCCTGTCACTCCTTCTATTTGACAACCCCACAACCTTTCTTCTCTGTTTTTTTGACACAACAGGTGGTCCAATATACTCAATTTTACAGTTTTCATCCTCACTTGAGGATGCAATAGACCTCAACTCATCAGAGTCAAAATCGGACTCCTGAAAAGGTGTAGTGGCCATTGCTCTCCTAATTTCCTCCCTCACATCCTTCCTTTTTTTCCTATTCTCCCTCAGCTCTTCGTCACTCTCAATATAGAAAGACCCATCACTTGGACTATCCTCACTCTCAGTTTCTTTGTATTGAAAGTCCTCATCTTCACTATCCTCACTCTCAGTTTCATCCCCATTATTCCCCTCATTAACATGCTCCTTACCTTTATTCTTAGCTGTATCAATATCATCCGTAAATGAATGATCAACATAAAGCTTAATTACACCAAAAGACTTACACACAACAGTACACTCTCTGATTGTATCATCATCATACAAAAGCCTCATTCCACTTCCCATATTTTTTCCATCATTAATAAAATGAACTAAACAATCAGCACTATAACCATACTTTTTAGCAAAATCATCTAAATCTCTAAACAACATGACATCAGTATCAAAGTTCTTAATAGTGTCCACATATCCTCCAATATATCTAGGGTTTCTTGCATCAGAGTTGAACGAACCATGGTGGTGAACCTCTGGATTCATTGTCATACTGTCACATGCATTCGATATATAAGAAATTACAATGATATACGTACTTATTAACAACAAATAACCAAGAAACAAACAACTATTTACATAAAACGATGCAATGAAATAGTACACAAAACACAAATGAACAGTACAACACAAATGAAAAGTACAAAGTTGAAGTTACCTTGTTCATTAATAGTAAAGAGTAACGATTGAGTGACCAGAATCCAAGCTTAGTATGAGTATGTTGATCTCCTGATGTTACGATTGAATATCTCTCATCGCTGCTATGTTTAGATTAGGGTTTCTGTTTATCCCCAAATTACATAACCCCGCCAATATAAAGGGCTATTTGTTTAATTCCTTTTTAATAAGTCGATATTATGTCATCTGCCATGTAATTACAACGTGGAAGCCACGTGGACCAACAACTCAACATCTTTGACGGTTTGTTTTTAAACTAACAGAAATTTCAAATATTTAACGTTTTCCGTTTAATTTTAAAAAAAAAAAAGATAACGGCGTGATATATTATATATTGCATTTTAATGTTTTAAATGAGTCGCCGTTGGGAATGGTGGGTTAAGTGATAGATTTGAACAAAAGCGGAGGCCCCTTTGATATAAAACCCATTTAAAAATAATCATACTTATTCTTTGAAAACAAACGTGTCATTGGTTAAAATTTGAGGAGTCAGGTCTCCTCTTCCAGCATAATAAGGGGTGACAAATACTCTCACAACTCACAAATAGTTAATCAGGAGATTATAATACTGATTAACACTTTCACTTCCACACCAAATGGAAGAAACAAAAGAGAGATGTTAAAATCTCTCAGTTCTGACTCTACTCTGTAAGTTATAATCTTTATAGCTGAACATGAACCCTGTTTCTTAAATGCCAAATCATTCTTTTTTCA
The DNA here is from genome assembly GCA_030848705.1 of Heracleum sosnowskyi. NCBI lineage: Eukaryota > Viridiplantae > Streptophyta > Magnoliopsida > Apiales > Apiaceae > Heracleum > Heracleum sosnowskyi. Next base: position 53,287,326 of record CM061241.1, read on the forward strand.
AGGGGTTGCTATGATAAATTATGGAATATTGTTTTGCTATAAGTTTGCATGTTTTCTAGTATTTGTTAGAATCATGGTATATCTTCGAAGTTGCAATTTTATTTCATGAGAGAGAGGGAGGGATGGAACTGTTGAGTATTTCAAACAAGAAGAATTATCAGAGAGGGGGGGGGGGGGAGAGAGAGGGGGGAAGGAAGGGGAGAGAGAGAGAGACTGACTGAGAGAGAGGGGGGAAGGAAGGGGAGAGAGAGAGAGAGAGAGACTGAGAGAGAGGGGGGAAGGAAGGGGAGAGAGAGAGAGAGACAGGGAGTGAGGGACTAGGAAGAGAGGGAGAGAGAGAGAGGGGGGGGGGAAGGAGGCAGAGCGAGAGAGATAGAGGGGGGAGGAGGGGGAGAGAGAGACAGATAGAGGGAGGGAGAGATAGATAGAGGGAGGGAGAGATAGATAGAGAGAGAGACTATGGTTCCCTTCTCTAAAATTTTGATGAATGTGTTGGATATCCTGCAAAGATTTCTGGTTTTATTAACCTCATAGTATATTTAATTTGTTTGAGTTGTCTAATCTTCTGATGACTACAGACTACGCAGTCTTATATATGCCTTCAAACTGTTGACGGTAGAACAGTAATAGTAGAACCAGAGATCGCAGAATTATCTCCTCAGTTATGTCTTCAACTGCAATCAGGAGTTGGATATACGAAGAGCAACCCCATATGCGTACCTCCACAAGTTAAGCCAGATATACTGGCTTCAACATTTGATTACTGTCGATTTCATCAAGCGCCAGGTCGCACTGACAAGGTTAATTACATGTTTGCTAATTTGGTTGTTCTTTGATTTGAATGGATTTTTGACAGAATTTCTTAAAATTATACGACTAGAATATCATAAATGTAGTAATATCTGCTTGTTCTCTGAATAGGAGTGCAACTTGTTTGATGACAAATTTCTGAGAAAGGATTTAGAAACTCTTTCTCAGTTGGGACATGCTTCACACTATCTCCAGCTCGAACTTTTGTCCGATAAACTAAGTAAGGCTATTGCTCTAAGTATTTCAAATGGGTCCCCAGATGAGAAACGTAAATTTCTTAATTATGCTATTGAGCACGCAAAGGTTTGTTCTTCTTTCAACCACAATGTTCAATGTCTATTATCCAGTAGCATGTTTAATCTTCCTGCTTTCTCACGTTTGACTGTGTCTAATGATGCAGCCAGAAAAGTTGGAGGAATATATCAATTCTTTTGGTGGCTCACGGGGAAGGCTTTTAAAAAAATTATCTGCGAAAAAGAAGAAAGAACTTGAAGAGCTAGGGAACACAAAGGTAGAATGTTCAAGCATTTTTCTAACAACTTGACTATATAGTTAAAGTTCCATAATTTTGAATCATTTTATAATTTTTTTTATTACTTGATGTTCTTCCATGGTAGAAAGTGGAGGCATCAGTGGAGTCTCAGAAGCGCGAAGATACTAATTCAGTTGATGACCTCGTTTCATTTATTGATGGAGGAGATGGAGGTATTTTGAATGTTTTGTACAAATACCTTTTTACCGCCTTAGATAGATATGTAACCAGAATTGTTCAAATTTTCCAAGTAACAAATAAACTTTTCAACTCCGATAATTAGATATGAATATAATTTGCAGTTGCTATAGATACTTCTGGTCTTTCAGTGTTGTCTTTGGCTCTAGGAGTTGCTAGCTTCTATTATAGTTTGTAATCCTCTCTATGATGGTCTTTGTGTCTGACTTTCCTGATATTGTGAGAAAAGGTACTGAATATTACAATTTTAAGACAAATGACCCCAAATATCACAATTGAAAAAAATGGCCCCAAATATCACTCTAAAACGCTACTTAGTGTAGTGTTTTCATTTTTTTTCTTAAAAACGCTAGTTCTTCTAACGTTTGAACCTTGCAAATTTAAAAAATAATAATAAAAAATTCGGGTAACACCACTTAAAGTAGCGTTTTGACTTGAAAACACAACTTAAAGTAGTGTTTTGGCCTGAAAACACAACTTAAAGTAGTGTTTTGATTACGAAAACACCACTTTAACTTGCGTTTTCAGTGTTTTTTTTTCAAAAACTTGTTAAAAACGCTAGACTATTCAACGTTTTGGTTAACACCGGTTAAGGTGGTGTTTTAGAGCGATATTTGGGGCCATTTTTCCGGATTATGATATTTTGGACCATTTTTCTTTAAATTGTGACAGAAAGGGTCAGCACCCGATATTGTTGATTTGCTCTTGTGCATATAATAAGCATATTGTTGCTTTGTACCTTATAGTTAAGCGAATTACTTTTTCACATAGAACGTGCTTTTTTGTAGTATCTAGTGTCAATACTTGTAATTACACTATGTAAACATATAACTGAGTTGTTCTCTTACCTTGCAGACTCTAAGAAAGAGCAAACCAAGAAAAAGAAAAATCACAGAAAAAAGAAGGGACAAAATGTTATTCCTTCAGTCTGTCCTACTGCTGAACCGTCTTCCTCAATTCCAGATGGTAGCCTCCCTCTTGAGGATGAATTTGACGAGGACGAATACGATCCTGCTTGGAAGGAAAAGATTGATAGGTTAGCCAAATAATCTTTTAGGTTCTTTGAATATGCTGTTAGTTCTACCAAACTAAACTATTATGTGGACCAGTAGTAATTTATAATTTATCATATGTGTGGCAGTGTATTTCACAAATATCTTATTCTTGTAGTTTGACTCCATGATATGTGTTTCGATGAGTGTGTTGAGTTTAAGATTTGGTTCTGTCCCCAAAGCTGAGATACGTGAGGCTTTTAGAAACAACCTGGTGCTAAGCTCTGTATTATGGATTTTATTTAAAATGTTTCTTTCCTAGCCATGTCATGTTGTGACCGATATTTATTTTTGTTGACTCTGATAGATATACATTTTAAATAAAAGGGTAACTAAATTGACTCTATATTTACTTGATATTTGACCACGAATTTTATAAAATGTGTTTGAAAAACTTAAAACCCTTATGCACTTGTGTAAATATTTTTCCACCCGAAAATTAATTTTGTTCACACATACATTTATTAGTATAATACATACAATTTACTAGTGTGGCTTATTTGAAATTCAAAACTAATTTTGCTAATTCGTAGAGTTTGTATTTTATGATGATTTGTAGTTTGACTTGACCCTTGTTAATAATGTTTCTTATTATTATCGTATCTTAATATAACTTCTTGGTTGCCTACTTAGTACTTGTTTACCTGACGTTTAACTAGTGCCTTTGTTTTTTTATAAATATTTTCTCTGGTTTTTACCTAAAACTTAAAACTGCTAAACCATAACAACTTCAAGAGTTTTGATACTAAATATTAATTACCTTAGTTATGCTTTCTTCATAGATTGATACATGTGCATTTTAGATAAACAACATAGACATCGGCACATCGCTAATTTAACTTAATATTTCCTTAATAGTTATAATAGTTTTTTCATTATCCTGGTTAGTACTAATTATTTTTCTACCTAAAAATTATACTTAACTATATTAACTATAGAAAAGGAGGTTTAAATACAAATTAAATTGGATTTTTTTGTATTTTAAGATTTTTTTTTCAGTTGAAGGATCAAAACTCAATTTTTTTTTTATATTTTTTTATCAAGAAGCACTTTGTAACAACTTGATGCACACTGCTTTTAATTATATATTTAAATCACTCTCTTTTCAAAGATAGATAAGCTCCTTTAGCAGCATCTACATGATAGAATTCTTACAGGCTCACAATCAATTAGTTAAGAAGTTTATAGATGATTTAAGGAAAATTAACTTGATTACTAGTTTCATCGGTATGTTGTGGGCTTAATTTGTAATTTTAACTTTTCATATGCTGATTAGGACTTTTCGTGTGAGCAACGAGTTCCTGTTTTTGCAAGATTGTTAACAATAATTTTGTAGGAGTAACGTAGCATACTTGTATAGTACTGAGTACGTTAGGAAAGATTTTCTTATAATGTAGTAAAATTGATGGAGAGAGATCAACATAGCAGATTACAAATTGATAGGCCAAAATAACAGTTATATGAAGTGATGCTCGTTTCAGCATTTAAGCAACACTCTCATAGGGATGGCAATCGGGTCGGATTGGTTTGGGTTTCTTAAAAACCAAACGTGATTCCTTATATTTCGGGTCGGTTGGGTTAGGGTTCGTTATATCTCAGCCTTGTAGGTGGTTTTTTTGTTGAAGTTACACATGCTACAAAAGCACTATTCCACTAGCCACGTAATTGGTGCATCACGCATTCACTACATGAAAAAATCTATACTTTGACAATTGTATCACATATGGCATTCACGCATTGCGTGCACGTAGAAATCTGGTAGTGCATCCTACGGTTGCGCGCCATTAATATGCTATATAGGGTCCCGATTTATGATATATGATGTTTTTTCCCTTGTTTGACTTGTGTTTATAGACAGGGTAATGAGGATTTTACGTGATGCTATCCCATTTTTGTATTTATAGTTCTCTAACTATTAAGTGTTGGTTTTGTTTATATGCGCAATTCCAGGTTTTCTTAATTTTTTTAACTCAAATTCAATGAATAATTGAACTTTCACTTATTTTTTAAGAATTTTAGAAAGCCTGTAACGCAATTGGTATAGGAATGTTTTGCCTTTCCGATAAAATTCACATTTGAAGACGGCAATTGAACTTGGCCCTCTTGGCTATCACTCTATCCCAAAAATCACTCTGGCAAGCACACATTTACGGATCAAAATTCAGGGCGGGCCTAAGCATGTGCTTGGTCAAATTTAGGCCCACCACTGTTTGGAGATGATAAAATAGTTTTGTGGAAATATCAATGATATTTACCATTCCTATTTTCGTTCCCGTTCTAGTTACCATGTTTATTGTACGGTTCTAGTTACCATGTTTATTGTACCGTTTCCATTTTTACCCCATTTTACAAAATATGTTCTTTTCTAGTTTGTGTGTGACTTGTGTTTTGATGTGCATATGAATGAAAATTGAAGTTGAGATGAATTCTTACCGTGCACTTCTGGTACCTGTTGATGTTCTTTCCAGTAATTAGTATATTTAGCTTGGTATCTCCAATATACATTATCATGTGAATTTTCTTGTGCTACATATTCTGTTTTGGGTGACATTGACGTTTAATACTATTCTGTTTTGTGAAAATCTCATTTCTAATTTGTTTTCTTCAAGCAGGGAAGTAGAAGAATTTGCTCGGAGACTAAATGTGCCTAATTACCGTTGATTGATCCATGATGGGAGGTACAAATCCTTTTTCTTTCTTAGTTGGTTCGATAGTGTTTCTAAATTCTCTAAATTGATATCAGCAAACCTCTTTTTGGTAACACACAAACACACACTGTTGATGTTGTGGTTTTGAATATAGCAAATCATTACAGAGATGACAACTATACAGCTTTCCATGAGAACAATGTAAAAGAACAATCTCCATTACTAAACTGTTTGAAGAAGAACAACAAATTTAAATGAAATGAACTACTACTACTAACTCATCCACATACACTTTTTTATCTCTATTATTAGGAAGTTCCCTCCATCTCTACTCTATTTTGCGGTTGGCAAACTATTAGGTAAATGAATTTATTGTCATTAATCTTTTCACTCATTTTCATTATTTTTCTGCCATGTTAATTGTCTCTCGTTTTACATCAGTTAGTTCCTAAATTTTCAGTAGAATTATAGTTAGTGGCCACTTGTTTTGTCGTATTTCATCAATTGTTAACAGGAACTGGAATTTTATTCTTATTTCGTTGAGGGGTTTTATTGGCTGAAATGAAAATGGAACTGGGTTTATGTTTGGTGGCGACCAATTATTTATTTATCAATTGTTGATTTATATTTTATGTGACCACCGATTTTCTGCGGAAATAGGTAAATTTACTCATTTTAATTTTTCATAACCTTGTCCTATATCATGAGGTAGTTGTCATCCTGTGTTATACTTGGCTAGGGCCTAGGATGTGGTCTGGGGAAAAACATAATTTTGTGTGGATATTATTCATCTTGGAATACCTTTTGGTGTAGCAGTATCTCCCTCGCTCTCTTTACGGGATGTCGAGGTATCGAACCTTGGGTGTGTGTGTTCAACTAACAAAAAGAAAATCATCTTGGAATCAACATAATTAACCAGTTGCGCTCTGTCTTGGGTAACTATGAATTTTCTGCATGTATGTCGTTAGAAAGTTTCCTTGGAAATGGCATAAAATTTTATTTATGTCATTTATAAGTTTCTTTCTGGTAGATATATAATCATTCATTTTTATAGCAAGATTAATCTCATTTTGGTATTACACAGTTTTCCATCTTATTTCACTGGCCAATTTGCAATGCTTACATGTTTGTTGGTTTTAGATTGAGAAGAACATGAAGATATATTTAATTCCAATACATGTCATTCTCTATTTCATATACTCAAAAGCATGTTCTCTACTTTTAATTAAATAGATTAGTGTGATTAACTAGTAATTTGTTTATTATTTTGAACAATTCCCAAATAGTACATGTCATACTTACAAGTTTCAAATAGATATGTTTGGAATATGACAGGACTAGCTGGACAGTGATCGGTATTCGATCTGCATAAAGACCTCATGGAAATGGTCACTGGTGGAGTTTTTTTGCTGATAAAGTGAGAACAAATCATGGGTTGAAGGCTAATATGTTTTTTCATGCAACCCAGGAAAATTGTGTATTTTTAAAAGATTCGTAAATAGGGATGACTAGATTATGAAGTTTGCCCATAAACGGCAGTTAAAGATTACCAAATTTAAAAACAAGGAATTTATAGAGTTGGTTGACTATGTTCATTCATCAAGTTCTTTTGAGATACAGTGATAAGTGGTAAGATGTAACACCCCAGTCCCACATCGAGGAGATTTGGGACTTCTGTTCAGTTTATAAGGCAAAGTACTACTACTAATTAGCATCAATAAAATCATGATATTTTGGGGTCTGTGGTGGACTTGTTGTTACCCAAGTTGGTTGCGTTTGGGCCAGTAGGCTTCGGCTTATTCGGACTCGGAATCGGGACTTGACCCGATTTTCAAAAAAAGGTTCGGGATTTGACCCGGGTTGTCACATATGGTATCAGAGCCGACTCTCGAAAGCTTGTCGAGACAAGTTGCCGGAGGTGGGTACACGAAGCCAGCCGGTATTATCCCACAATGGCTAGGGAGGAACGATCTTGGAACCTATGGGCTATCCGTTCAGGCTTGACGAGGACGTCAAGAGTTTAAGTGGGGGAGTTTGTAACACCCCAGTCCCACATCGAGGAGATTTGGGACTTCTGTTCAGTTTATATGGCAAAGTACTACTACTAATTAGCACCAATAAAATCATGATATTTTGGGGGTCTGTGGTGGACTTGTTGTTACCCAAGTTGGCTGCGTTTGGGCCAATAGGCTTCGGCTTATTCGGACTCGGAATCGGGACTTGACCCGATTTTCAAAAAAAGGCTCGGGATTTGACCCGGGTTGTCACATATGGTATCAGAGCCGACTCTCGAAAGCTTGTCGAGACAAGTTGCCGGAGGTGGGGACACGAAGCCAGCCGGTATTATCCCACAATGGCTAGGGAGGAACGATCTTGGAACCTATGGGCTATCCGTTCAGGCTTGACGAGGACGTCAAGAGTTTAAATGGGGGAGTTTGTAACACCCCAGTCCCACATCGAGGAGATTTGGGACTTCTGTTCAGTTTATAAGGCAAAGTACTACTACTAATTAGCACCAATAAAATCATGATATTTTGGGGGTCTGTGGTGGACTTGTTGTTACCCAAGTTGGCTGCGTTTGGGCCAGTAGGCTTCGGCTTATTCGGACTCGGAATCGGGACTTGACCCGATTTTCAAAAAAAGGCTCGGGATTTGACCCGGGTTGTCACATAAGAGTATGAAAGTTTGGTACAAACGCCACAGGCCCTAAAATTTTTCTAAATCAGATTGCAATTGTCTTGGTGCAGGTGATAATGATACTCGTCACATTCCCCCGCTCGGCATATCTCATATCTGTGCACTACAAGAAAAACTGAATCAGACGACTCACCCAGGTCCGTTGTTTATTACCCCTAAAAACCGATGACTATTGAGATGCCGTCAGATGGACCTCAGACAACGCTTAAAAAATGTTGTACAAAATAACTGAAACGACAGTCACCGATTAACAAAGTGTGGTATAACAACCAGAAAGAACGATAGTTTCCTACCATACAGCCCGTTGTATAAGTTGATGATCACAATATACCGGTAAATCTAAAGTGTTGTATAACAGCTAGAAACAACAATAGGTTACTGCAGAATCCATTGTGAAGGCATTAGTTATAATAGATTTGTTTACGTCGCCCGTTGTGCGAACTTTTATCTACAACGGTTTGCTTCTTAATAAGCCTTGTTTATATTTCTTTTGCACAATGGTTTAAGTTTTATCTACAACGGTTTTCTCCTCAGTGTCTGCATTTACTCAACTGTTTTTATCTTTAAGTGTGTAGGAACAAGGCTTTTGAACAACACTTCACATGTATTTACCTATTGTGCTTTGTTAGACAACAGTTTTATTTTAACAATGCGTTGTAAGAGATTATTTTTACAACGTTTTTGTTTGGTCAATCTTTTGTATTTAGTCTAAATAGACAACAAGTTTCTTTTATGAGTATTTAGTCATAATTACCTACGAAAAAAATATGAGTGAGTAAAACGCATAATACAATTATAAATTTATGAATTGACATTTCAGTAAATGAGTGGAGAAGTGTCTTAGTAGCAGCTTTTAAGAAGATGTAAGTTAGTTCCTGTAAGAACCTGAACTGGAGCTTGGTTCTTACAAGTTACAGTATTGAATGTTGGACTGATGTATCATCAGTATAAATGTATAATGAGCCTCCCTTTCCGATTAGGAATCAGGAGGGTATAGGGGTACCGCAGACCAAGTAGCCGGGTACATAGAGTTGTAGGTTGGGGTGGCAGCTACAGGGGGATAGTGAGACAGTGCTATTTTGCTGGTTGAGTATATAAACAAGTAATCAGGTAGATAAATGATTTTTTAGAGGGGTGTCAAAGTTGAAACAGAATTATGAGCCTCACTCTGATTAAGAAACAAACAACTAATTTGTTTTGTATTGCACCACCAATGTATCTCTAAAAATTGCTATTATCAATTTTCCTTCCGTTGCAATTTTGGCAAGATTTTATTTAAAAATTATGTAAGTTTGACATATATTCCAGAGTTTACTAATTCACTAGTTTCGATCTTCCAAGACTGAAAAATGCAATGTTGGTAGCTAAAAACGAAGACCTTGAGCATTAATGGAGTACGTGGAATACAGTCCCATATTTGACATTGCAGTTTCTACACCCCCACTGGAGATTATCGCTTCTCGCAAGTTGACAAGTACTGCTTAATAGATACTCACAACTCCGAGAAGCCAGGTAAACATGTTTTTTGTCGTTAAAAATATAGTTGTATACATTTACAATTTTACATAGCAAGAGATAGAAGCTGCAATTTACCATTCAGGATTGCAACCATTGTACACAAATACGGTAATGTATCTTAAACATAAACAAAGTTGAGACAAGGAAAAGTCCCATCTGTAAAACCATATGTTAGGCAATCTGTGCAAATATACAGAAACGTGTTTGTGCAAATATAATAAACGAAGGAGACAGAAGGAAAACGTAGGATACAGTTTATAATCCGAGTCCAGTGCGTAACTGTCTCCTTAAAGCGTATTTGCTCCTCACCGTATGTTCGGAACAATAGCCTCCCAGGATAAAACGGATTTCCGATGCAGCTATGCAGCACCTTCAGCGAACCGGAACAAATACTGAAACTATCACCGACAGGTAGAGAGAAAAGAGAGGGCGGCTATGTATTGTATGTGTTTAACCCTAATCTATATTGAATTTATAGAGACAAGGGAAGAGCTGTGTACTACTCCAATTAATTAATTAAAACGCGTTAATTAATTAAATCGGTTACAAATTATATTCGTAAACAAATCGAATTAATTTGAACCAAATCAAATCAGATTAATTTAACAGTCAATTTATTTGAGCCAAAACACAATGGAAATAATAAACTAGCAAAATTGGTCCGTAATTATTCGGGCCAAATATTTCTGCATTCGTGTCCGCAGGTCGCCCACGAGCGAGCCCGAGGCTTGCGAGGTAACGAAATCCTCTTCGATCTCCCACAAATTTGCAACCCCCCCCCCCTGCGCGCCCGCGTAGGAGGTGGAGCAACACATGACTAACACAAGTAAACAAGTCACATGTGTTTTGCTATATAAACATAAAGAAGCTCTATTATGTCTTCTATGTGGGACAATTGCAACAACACTATAAATTTCCATTCTAAGGGAGCAACTTTGGATCATCTTATCTCATCCATCCCTTAGTCGTTTTGAGTGATTGAACATGCCTTGGAAAGCTCTCGTAACGGAGAACACAACCCAAGCATAACTCGTTACGAACACGCAACCGAGACTCACTCATCCTTATGCTCAAAATGACTCATCAAAGTGGGACTTGAACCCACATTTTCCAACACCATATATATATATATATCTCCTTTCCTAAGTGAATATAAAAATTCATGTGATGCTATGGTGAACTTGACATTTTTCTCTTAACCAGTGCAAAAGTATTTCTGAACTGAGAAATTTAAGGAAAAGACCGAAACGTGGACTAAACATAAACTTCCTCAATGTATTTAAAATCAACATCTCCGAAACAGACCATAGTTGCATGAAAAAGCTCCAACAAACTAGATAGAACAAAAACTTTTCTTAAGAAATTCTTTAAACAATACAGAAGGCATTAGATAACAACCAACAAAATGTTCCAATTGTTCAGCTCCATATCCCCAGATTTGCAGAAAGAAAAAAAGTTGGGGACTAGACTTCTAACACTACACCAAAAACGGCCTTTTCCTACCACGAAAATGGTAGGTTTTGGGGGTAAATTGGTAGGAATTGGTGTCAATTCCTACCATTCGACATGGTAGGAATTGCTCAGGTCGGAATTGGTGATGGTAGGAATTGGTGGTCTGTTTCTTAAACGGCCCCACATGCCAAATGGCTGCCCATGTGGCGAGCCACATCAACAACCACATCGACGGCCACATGGCAGTGGACCCCGACACGTCACTTGCCACGAGGTTGACATGTCATGCACATGTCACATGTGGGGTCACTGCCACGTCATTTTGTGGGGTCACATTTGACCCCGGTCAAGGACTATTTCCTACCAACCAAATCCTACCAACGCATTTCCTACCAACTCAAGGGGCACCAAATTGGTAGGTTTTATAACAGAAGCACATAAAAATAGCTATTTCCTACCAAGCAATTCCTACCACCTTCAGTATTTCCTACTAGTTAAAACCTACCGCATTCATCAATTCTGGAAAATGTTACGAAGACGGTAGGAAATGCTATGAAGACGGTAGGAAATGTTATGAAGACAGTAGGAAATGCTTTGAAGGTGGTAGGAATTACTAGACAATTGTTTCAAAAAAAATAAAGCTTTCATTACTTCTCCTATCTAACAAATTGCTCAAATCATTATAAAAAAATAGATCGATATATAATTCACAAGTATACAAACATAACAAATAATCAAACATTCATTGTATATGAAAATTCAAACATTCCTTACAAATAAATCATAATATTCAAAATTAGAAGTTGTTCTTATGGACCAAAACTACAAATCAAAAATTATTTACAAGGCTTAATTAATTATCTTCAAAATCTTCATCTTTTTCGTTTGGATCTTCATGTTATTTTCTTCACAATCATTTTCTCTATTTCCACATCATTGTCTTTGGATCTTCATCAAGTACCTAAAATTTACATAAAAAGCAAGAATTAGTATTAAGAATTAAATAACAAAATAAGCATGAAGATAAAATTACTTAAATAAGCAAAAAGAAGAAGAACAAAGTGAATGATATGTGAAATTGATTTGAAGAAGATAAAGATATAGAGAAGAAGATGAAGAGAGGGAAGAAAATTGAAGTGAAATGAGAAAAAAAAAATGATTGTATTATAAGTAATAAGAAGAGGAAATTATTTTTGAATTTTTCGTTTGGGCGCAATTTTTAAATTTTTCGTAAAATTGTAGCTTATTTCCTACCGATAATGGTAGGTTATGATTCTCAGCGAAATTTTTGAATTTTTGGTTTGGGCGCAATTTTTGAATTTTAAGTTTTAGGCGCAATTTTTGAATTTTTCGTAAAATTGTAGCTTATTTCCTACCGATAATGGTAGGTTATGATTTTCAGCGAAAATTTTGAATTTTTGATTTGGGCGCAATTTTTGAATTTTTAGTTTTAAGCGCAATTTTTGAATTTTTCGGGAAAGTGTAGCTTATTTCCTACCGATAATGGTAGGTTATGATTCTCAGCAAAATTTTTGAATTTTTGGTTTGGGCGCAATTTTTGAATTTTTAGTTTTAGGCGCAATTTTTGAATTTTTCGTGAAATTGTAGCTTATTTCCTACCGATAATGGTAGCTTATGATTCTCAGCAAAATTTTTGAATTTTTGGTTTGGGCGCAATTTTTGAATTTTTAGTTTTGGCGCAATTTTTGAATTTTTCGTGAAATTGTAGCTTATTTCCTACCGATAATGGTAGGGTATAGGTTTTGGCACAATTTTTTTTTTTTAAAAAAATAAACATAATAATTTTTTTTAAATAATATTTTCGACGATCGAAACGTAATGATAATTTAGATCTATTAATTTATTTCAGAGGGTAAATGAGTTTTTACCGTAATTGTTTTTCTTTTATTATTTTAATTATATTCTTTTTTAGTTGTGCGCGGTAATTTCAAGTTTTTGGTAAAACAATTTGGCGGAAATTGCCAAAAAAATTGGGTTGTGTGGATTTAAACAACTGCCTTCTCTAAGAATAACCAAGTGCATAACCACTACACCAACATCGTTTTTTGTACTAAATATGCAATTTACTCATATATCATATTTCAGTTCAAGTTATGTAAATTATAAGTTTGATAGATAGATTAATTATAAAAATATAGGAGTTTAAATTAAAAAATTCTAAAATTTTACATACAGCTAAGAAATCAAAATATTTAATCATCCGTAAGGTTAGATCGTTGAAAAACAAATCAAAAAAAAATCAAAAAGTGTAACCCTAGACAACCCCTAAAATAGATTTATTATAAAAATATAAGAGTTTAAATTAAAAAAATCCAATATTTTGTATAAAACTAAGAAAGCAACATATTTAATCATCCGTAAGGTTGGATCGTTGAAAAAAAATAAATAGAAATCAAAAAGTGTAACCCTAGACAACCCCTAAAACATGAGTATAAAATCTAACTCAATTTTCTAACACTATTTCATTTTCTAAACGATTTTAACTTTTTGTAATTCCTTTTTGTCTAAATGTTTTTCCTTACATTCATCAAACTACAAAACAACGTTTCATATAAAAAAATTTAATTTATCCATACGTCTTTATATTTTTAATTTTTTTCGATATAATTAGGTTTTAACGAATAACATAAGTACCTAAATATGTAAGTTTAATTCAACTAATTTTTATCCTCCACTACTAAAATGAGTAAATCTTTATGTCCCTAGAGTTTGATTAACAAAAAATATGATAACCGATCAACAAAAAATATAATATAAACACATTCTCCATTAATTTTATTTTGTATTATTTTATTAATCGATTAAAACCTACCAACAATGGTAGGTTTTGATGTGCGCGGGAAATTCAACTTTTCTCTGAAATTTTTGGCGGAAAAGCAAAAAGGTGGTGGGGGTCTAAAATTCGTCAGTGACTATTTCCTACCATATATGGTAGGAAATGACCTTGACAGAATGAAAATATTTCGTATTTAAAAAAAATGTTTATTACTTTAAAATATGATTGAGACGATGATGTGAATGGTGGGGTACCATCACGAATAAAACCTACCAGATTTGGTAGGTTTTATTTTCCTACCATATATGGTAGGAAATGACCATGACAGAATTAAAAATTTTATTATTTTTAAAAAATTATTTATTACTTAAATTATGATATGGCTGATGATGTGGATGGTGGGGTACCATCAAGAATAAAACCTACCAGATTTGGTAGGTTTTAGTTTCCTACCATATATGGTAGGAAATGACCACAGCATATTGAAAATATTTTTTATTTTATAAAAATTGTTTATTACTTAAAAATATGACAAGGCTTGATGATTAGGATGGTGGGGTCTTATCTTTGTGAAAATGCAGGCAAAACCTACCGATGTTGGTAGGTTTTATTTTCCTACCAACAATCGGTAGGAATTGGTCCTCGCTTTTACAGAAATCGGGCCCCACGCGGACCATTTCCTACCATATTCGTCGTCGGTAGGAAATGGGGGGTCAATTCCTACCAAGTTTTTTTGGTAAGATTTATATGGTAGGAAAAGGCCGTTTTTGGTGTAGTGTAAGAACAACTTTAACTTCACCGAAACCTCCGAAGCCACGCCCAAATCCTCCTCACCGGCACCCTCCATGTAAACATTTGGCAAATTCAAATGTCTAATTTCTAGGAAGTTCGTACACAAGAATGAGCATACATTGTATTGGTGGTAAAAAAATACAAGTTAACATGGAGCATCTAGTGACAACCACCAAGTGAAACAAACATATATACCCATATAAATAAGAAAATATTGTTTTGTCAGTCCACCTCCTCACTTGTCACGTAAGAAAATGATGTGTAAATTAAAGGATTAAATTTCAAAAAGATCAGTCAACTTAAACTCAACTTGAAAGTGGGTCACTCAACTTATACGCAACTTGCAAGTGGGTCACAAAATTTGTCGTTGTTTAAATTTTTATATCAAATAATGTATTTTTTACTTTGTACTATCAGAAATAATCAAATTTGTGTATATATCCTTCATTCTATTAAGAATTCCACTACTAGTGTAAATTAGTATGTTGAGTATGAGTTTTGCCTAAAAATAATATAGAGAGGTGAATATGTTATCAACCATTTCTTTGATTATTTTCAGTTTGGATTTCCAATTGCTTGTAGCTTAAAGGTATATGTTACAAAGATAATAATGTGGAATAAAAACAACACACAAGTTCACTCTTAATCCAATATTGTATTATATATCGAAAGATGCAACAAATTGTGAAAAAAATAAACATTATATTATTAACATAGTATTATTTAAAAAAATTATTATTTATGTCACATACATCTATACTATATTATTAAAGCCGAAACATTGAAAGTTTTGGTTTTCGGTTAATGGTCGATTTTTGGTTTTCGGTACTTTTTCTAATTAATAAATTAATAATATAATCAAAATTCGGGAAAATTTTATTCTACATTAATATTTCACTATATTTTACTACATAAAAATCAAATAATATTGAAATCTAATAAAAAAATGGAAATGTGGGATCTAATTTGTTTAAATTTAGGATACACTACTACAAATATACTTCTTTCTTTTTTGGATAACGAAAGCTACTACAAATCAAATCTTTAATGGAATTGTATTATTGTCAAGTTACCAAAATAGTAACTAGATGACTGACTTTTATAATTAAAATATTTTTTCTAACAAAATCTACTTTTTTTCCAAAAATATCATTACAATTATCTTTAAATTAAAACATATTACCTTTTATATTTGTTATTACAAAAATTTAATTAAAACACATCATCACTAAAATCCCTATTTTCCAAAAATATGAGGTGCAATCCTTACTTATTTATTTTAAAACATATTTTAATACTCTATTTAATAAATAATAAAATAATATAAAAATAGTAACTAGCTGATTGCCTTTTATAGTTAAAACATTTTCTTCTAACAAAATCTACTTCTTTTCCAAAAATATCACGGGCAATTACCTTTAAATTAAAATATATTACCTTTTGTATTTGTCATCATTAAAATCTCTCTTTTCCAAAAATATCAAGTGCAACTTATATATTTTAAAACCTATTTTAATACTTTTAATTATTTAAAAAAACTTACCTATTTTAACAAGTGAACGTATTTTTTTAACACATAAAATTAATATAATTAAAACACATCTAAAAATATTACGTGCAGTTACTTTTTTTTAATTAAAACATGTTAACTTTTCTATTTGTCCTTATTAAAAAAATTACTTATTTTAACATGTCAACATATTTTTTTAATAAATACAATTAATATAATTAAAAAACTTCTAAAAATATCACGGTGAATTAATTTTTTTAATTAAAACATGTTAGATTTTCTATCTGTCCTTATTATTAATATTATTTTATTATAAAATAATATTAATAATACCTCATTTATCTTCCTCGGCCTCATTTGTATTTTTTTTATATTTTTTTATGTTCCAATTAATATTTAAGTTTTTCATTTTATAATTTATCATATTAATATTTATTTTTATTTTAATATTTTCCGTTCACATTAAATTTTTTAGTTTATTATTTTTAAGGCCCGTGCCTTGCACGGGTTATAGGCTAGTTATATTTATATTACAAACTATAAATTAAATATTTTTTAAATTAAAATAACCTAAGTGATGTATTGTTTCTTACTATTTTTAAATTTGGTTTAAAAATTTTGCTTTTTAAATTAGTATAACTTTATAAATAAATAATTTTATCACTTAAGAAAACCAAGTATTTTAATTAAAAAGATAAAATAAATATATAATTTAATGACTTGATTGCAAGTTTTTTTGGTTGGATGGCTCAATTGCAAGTCAAGTATGAGTTGATTAATATTTTAGTTATTAAGTAGCCACATCGGCATTCCACGTCACATTTTCGTTTGATTTTTAACGTTTTCTAACGGCAATGACCTGATTGAGAGTTTTAAACAGTTAAGTGATTTGACTGCAAGTTTTTTGAGTTGAATAAGGTACTTGAATCATGATTGAGGGTGTTTTGAGGTACTATTAATTTAATTTGATTATCGCCATGGCTTTAACTACATAGATCTGACATTGGGCCTGCAGTTTGGGATTTAGTATGTGAAGGAATATAAGGATGAGCGGAAGCATGAAATAACATTTTATTTCGTAAAATCCATATATCGCACATATAGAAAACTGTAAAATGATGTGGAATCAAAATCTTACCTTGAAAAATCGAAGCTTTGAATCGAGATGATCGTTAGCAGTAGCTTCTCAGAGTGTGAAGCCCTCTACCGGTATCCACTGTTAGTGTTAGTGCCCTAGAGACAATACAATTGTAATTCTGGGAAACACTATTTTGTTATTTAATAATGATTATGTTCTATTGATTATTCGACAACAATTATTATGTCTTTATTTACTGCGATATTAATATTAGAGTAATAAATGTCCTTGGAATATTGAAGACGTATTCTATATCTTTAAGTATGTGACTTAAAAATGAGATTATATGAATAGTGTTTATATTCCTAAATTATCCCTAATTAAGCATTATAAATTAGGACAATTATGATGCATAAAGATTAGTATGTTCATTGACTAAATGACCACATCTCATTGGTCATAGGTATAATGATACTAAAGTCAAGAACATAGGTGCATGTAATATTCTACATGGCACCGGATAGACCCACAGTGAGATTCTACATGGTAATAAAGTCATTAGAATAGCTCACAGTGATAATGGTGTAATGATCATTAGACTTGAGATCATTATATTTCTATACGAGGATTAATATACTTTGATTACATTAAAAGTTACCTTTGACCGGGTGATGATAAAAGTGGACATCGGGTATATTATGAGTCGTATGAGAAATATGAATGATAGATATAGAATTTAACCCTCCTATTATTAGGAGAGATATTATTGGCCTCTTGATTGAGTGAGACTATGAAAAATGCATGGCCATGCTCAAATATTGATTTGTTTTAATAGTCTACTCATTGATCAAGGAAACCTGGATTAAATGTTGAAGAGGATGACTAATAACATGCCTCGAGTTTAATCTATAATATATATGGTTAAAGGGATTATATTACACGGAAACATTAGTCACGAAAGGTTTAATTGGATCACCATTTATTATTATTTCTTGGGGAGCAATGATGTATTACTAGATGCCGCTCATTGTTTATAATTTTATTTAAGAATAAAATTATTGCCAACGAAATAATAACCTAAAGGGTCACACACTTAGAACGTTTCAAATGGAGTTTTAATTTAAATTATGAATTTAAATTAAATGATTAAATTTGAAATTAGTTATTTAATTGAGTTGGTCTTAATTAAATCAGAATTCAAATTTAATATTAATTGATTAATTTCGAAATTAGTCATTTAATTGAGATGGTCTTAATTAAATAGAATTTCGAATTTAATACTAAAACCAAAATCAGATTGGGTTTTAAGAAGCCCAAAACGGATTTAGGGTTTTGGCCCAATCCTCTATCTCATATAAATACATTATGATGTATTATTGAGTGGATAATTTTTTCTGCAATTTCGAATTATAGAAAAACCCTAGCAGCTCTGCATAAGGAGAGGCTAGAGAGAGAGAGAGGGCAGTTTTTCGGCTAGTACCGAACTCCGTTGATCGTTGGACGATCGAGCGTTCGTGTGGACGACTTTGGCGACGCAGATCTTGAACAAGGGTTGTGTGGTGATTACAACAAGGACCTCCATCTTTCCGAACTTTAAAGCTCTTTAAGGTATGATTTCGTTTCTCCATAATCAGCCATGTCTTGTACACGGATCCTAGGGTTAGGGTTTCGGAATTTTTATTGTTTTACGATTGTTTTTCGCTGCGTTTGTTGCCCCGAAACCCAACATCCACCAAGAATAATTCTTCGATGAAGCTTTTTATAAAACTTGAAGCTTTATAAAATGGAGGTTTTCCTTTTTCTTTTGAGAGAGAGAGAGAGAGATGAAGAAGAAAGGAGGCAACTAGGTTTTTCACAAAAACAAAAGTGTGTCTAACTCTTCTCATCTCATCCTTTATATAGGGCTCAAGTAGGGTTAGTATATTTAATATATCAATATATATTAATATATAAATCCCTCACTTTCTCTTATAAAATGTTTAAATAATAATTAAAACTATTTTAATCATTATTATTATTCTCTCTCAAAATACCTTCATCAATAAATTAATCTTTTTATGGTGTGACCCTGTAGGTTCAATATTAAGCCGGTAGTAGAAATAAATAATAATAAACTTTTTACTTATTTATATGAATTCTAAAATTCATTAAATATAATTAACTGATTAATTATATTTATTCTACATCGTGAGTGATGCTTCTCAACATATCGCGACTATCCGGATAATATGAATTCACTGCTTAGAATACCAAGAACCTGTCAGTGACTAGTTACAGTACAATCATTCCTTCTACCCTACAATATCCCGATTAAATATAAGGCATGGATCTCGTGTCAGGCCTATCAAATTTAATCATATGATTTCTTATTCATAATGCTAAGTTCATATTAATGCAAATTAGAAACTCCTTTCTAATTTCATACACTCTGGCCAGAGATTCCAGAACTCGCATACTAAGAATAACATAGGATATTCTCTTCCTATACTGGAAGGGGTAGATCCTCTATTGACGTTAACTATCTCCATACACAAATCCCTATGCCCAGAATAGACCTAATGGATGTCCTTGAGACTAAGGACTAATCCAAAGCATAGTTCATTATATACAAGATAACTCTAACGATCTCAAGTCTAAGGACACTTGTACAACTATCACTCAGTGAATAACTATTGACACGTGAGTAAACTCCATTAGCTATTCAACTTATCGAGTCATGTTCAGTGAACTTATTCCCTAACAAGCACCTACATACTAGCTATAGTGTCACCACACAAATGCCTATGAGAACAGACATCCTCCTGACGGGAGCAAGCATAGTATGTACCAATCTTTGCGGATTCACCAACTTCCGATTAGTTATCCTATGATCAGGAACTGTTTAAGTCTAGAGTTATCATCTTCTAGATCTCACTATTATAATCTCATTATAATTCTAGAAGGTTTACTCTAAACTATGGAACATCTTATTTAAAACACTTTAAATAGATAAGGCCCGTAATAAAAACAAAACAAGTCTTTTATTAACATTAATGAAATCAAATAAGAATACAAGAAAGTTCTTCCTAACTCATCATACATGATTGGATTTAGGACAAACACTTTCAATCTCCCACTTGAACTAAAGCCAATCACACTGGTATCTAATACCCATCTTCTCTTTATGACGATCAAAGTGAATCTGAGACAATGTCTTTGTGAGTGGGTCTGCTACGTTGTTATGTGTGTCAACTCTCTCAATTTTGACATCTCCTCTTTCAATGATCTCCCTAATCAAATGAAAGCGCCGCAAAACATGTTTGGTATTTTTATGAGACCTAGGTTCCTTGGCTTGTGCTAGGAACAACTCCCAACTCAGAAACAAATTTCCTCATCCAAACGGCCTCTTTTGCAGCCTCACTTGCAGCTATATACTCTGCTTCCGCTGTGGAGTCAGCCGTTGTAGACTGTTTGGAACTCTTCCAACTAATCGCTCCACCATTTAGAGTAAACACGTACCCTGACATGGATGTGCTATCATCACTTTCTGATTGAAAACTAGAGTCAGTATAACCCTCTATTTTCAACTCAGATCCACCAAAAACAAGAAAAATATCCTTAGTCCTTCGTAAATACTTAAGGATGTTCTTCACTGCTTTCCAGTGGTCTTCACCTGGATTGGACTGATATCTGCTCGTCACACTAATTGAATGAGCAACATCAGGCCTAGTACATAACATCGCGTACATGATAGATCCTATTGCCGAAGCATAAGGAATCTTACTCATACGCTCCCTTTCTTCAGGTGTCTTAGGAGACATCTTCTTGGAAAGGGATACTCCATGGCTCATTGGTATGAGACCTCTCTTGGAGTTTTCCATGCTGAACCTTTTAAGCACTTTCTCGATGTATGTACCCTGGGTAAGACCTATCATTCTTCTAGATCTATCTCTATAGATCTTCATACCGAGAATGTAGGATGCTTCTCCCATGTCCTTCATAGTGAAGTTCTTTGATAGCCACACTTTGACTGATTGTAGCATCGGTATATCATTTCCTATCAGAAGTATGTCATCCACATACAACACAAGAAATGTTACCACACTCCCTCTAACCTTCTTGTAGACACATGGTTCATCTATGTTTTTGATAAAATCAAACTCTTTGATTGTCTCATCAAAACGGATGTTCCATCTACGAGAAGCTTGCCTTAATCCATATATGGTCCGTAGCAGCTTACACACTAGGTGTTCATTCCCTTTGGAAACAAAACCCTCTGGCTGTGTCATATACACTTCCTCTTCAAGTTTCCCATTGAGGAAGGCTGTTTTCACGTCCATTTGCCAGATCTCATATTCGTAGTAAGCAGCAATGGCAAGCAAAATCCGAATCGATTTTAACAGGGCTACAGGCGAAAAAGTTTCATCAAAGTCAATCCCTTGCCTTTGTCTGAATCCTTTTGCCACGAGCCTGGCCTTATAGGTCTCCACCTCGCCATCTGCTCCAATCTTTCTCTTGTATACCCATTTGCACCCAATAGGCTTCACATCCTTGGGTGCTTCAACCAAAGTCCATACTTGGTTGGTATACATAGAATCCATTTCGGATTTCATGGCACTCTGCCATTTCTCTGAGTCAATACTACTCATAGCCTCATTATAGGTCATAGGGTCGTCATCATCAATGATTGACAACTCATTGTCATTCTCAATGACAAGGCCATAATACCTCTCAGGTTGGCGAGACACTCTCTCTGACCTACGAATGGGCTGTTCCACAGAAGGTTGTTCAGTCTGAACAGGTGTTTCCTCTTGAACCGTGGTAGTTTGTGCTTCTTGAACTTCATTAAGTTCTATTTTGCTCCCACTGTTCCCTTCAAGGATAAACTGTTTTTCCAAGAAGGTAGCATGTCTGGAGACAAATACCCTATGATCGGTGTAAAAGTAATACCCTAAAGTCTCTTTAGGATATCCCACAAACTTACATTTAACGGATCGAGATTCCAGCTTATCAGGGTCAACTTTCTTGACATAAGCTGGACATCCCCAAATCTTAACGTGTTTAAGACTCGGTTTCCTTTCTTTCCATATCTCATATGGTGTTTGAGGAACAGATTTGGAAGGCACCTTATTCAGTAAATATGCTGAGGTTTCCAATGCATAACCCCAAAGGAATACTGGAAGATCTGCATAGCTCATCATGGATCGAACCATGTCTAACAAAGTTCGATTTCTCCTTTCAGATACCCCATTCAACTGTGGAGTATATGGAGGAGTCCACTGAGATACTATACCATTTTCTTTGAGATAATCTAGAAACTCACCATTCAAGTATTCACCACCTCGATCTGATCGAAGGGTTTTAATACTATGTTTGGTTTGTTTCTCCACTTCATTCTTGTATTCTTTGAACTTTTCAAAGGCTTCAGACTTGTGTTTCATCAAATACACATATCCGAATCTAGATCGATCATCTGTGAAAGTAATGAAGTATGAAAATCCACCCATGGCTTGCGTAGACATCGGTCCACATACATCTGTGTGTACCAATCCTAGCAAATCTGCAGCCCTCTCTCCATGTCCACTAAATGGAGATTTGGTCATTTTACCCAATAGACAAGACTCGCATGTAGGATATGATTCAAAATCAGAGGGTTCAAGTAACCCTTCCTTATGCAATGTACGAAGTCTATTTTCACTAATATGACCAAGTCTGCAGTGCCACAAATAGGTGAGATTTTCATCATCCCTTTTCCTTTTATTAGTACGTTCAATTTGTAGTAAATTATGCTCTACGTCACATACATACAGACCATTATTTAAAATACCACTACCATAAAGAACATTATCTCTAAGAATTGAACATTCATTATTCTGAATAACAAACGAAAATCCAGCCAAGTCTAACATGGGAATAGAAATAATATTCCTCACAATCGAGGGAACAAAATAACAATTATTTAAAACAATAGTCTTGCCCGTAGGCATATGTAAATCAAATGATCCTACAGCTTCAGCAGCAACTCTTGCTCCATTTCCCATCCGTAGAATCACCTCCTCTTCCTCAAGAGTCCTACTTCTCCTTAGTCCCTGCAACGAATTGCAAATGTGAGAACCACAGGCGGTATCTAATACCCAAGTAGAAATTTGATTTAATGACATATTCACTTCAATCATGAACATACCTGAATCAGAAGCGGCAGTCTCACTACCCTTCTTCTTCTTCAATTCTGCAAGGTAAACCTTGCAGTTCCTCTTCCAGTGCCCCACCTTGTTACAGTGGAAGCAAACAGCTTTGCTTTTGGGGTCTTCAGCTTTTGGTGGAACAGGCCTTTTCTCACCTACTTTCTTCTTCTTGGGAGGGTTCTTCTTCCTTTTCTTAGGATTGGAACCTTCACCAATTAGAAGAACAGAACTCTTCTTAGAGGGAAAATTCGATTCCGCAGTCTTCAACATGTTGTGGAGTTCAGCCAGGCTGGCGTCCAACTTATTCATATGAAAGTTCACAACAAACTGCGAAAACGAACCCGGAAGTGATTGCAAGACCAAGTCTTGACTCAGCTCCCCATCCATGTTGAAACCAAGTTGTCCAAGACGTTCAATCAAATTGATCATCTTAAGTACATGGTCATTCACAGACGATCCCTCAGACATCCTACAGCGGAACAACTCCTTCGATATATCATATCGAGCTGTCCTCCCTGCCACATCATACAACTCTTGTAGATGCGTTAGGATAGTGTGAGCATCCATATGCTCATGCTGCTTATGTAGCTCAATGTTCATGGAAGCTAGCATGATACATTGAGCAACATTTGCATCATCTATCCACTTACGATACACAACATGTTCATCATTATGTGCATCGTCAGCAGGTTCAGCAGGCTTAGGTGAGTTAAGCACATATTCCAGCTTCTCAACCCTGAGAACAATTTTCAGGTTTCGAAGCCAGTCAGCAAAATTAGGACCAGTCAATTTGTGAGCATCCAGTATGCTCCGGAGTGATAGTGCAGAAGACATAATGTATATAGTAAATCTGTAAATGATAAACACATAACAACACTTAGCAAATATTCAATTTCATTTTAAAACACTATATGAATCGGGTATTTATTCATAAGTGGCTCCCACTAGTTTACCTAATTTATACAACCCCTAAGTGGGAGCATTCATAATGCTAGTGGGAATAGGGATCCTACATTCCATTACACAACCTCGGCTGTGGCACGAAACGCCATGTGATGTTCAGTAGGCAGACAACTCTTGTCAATTACATCTCATGTTATTCCCTAATAAAACTTTAGCCTCTTGAATAATTGAGTCACGGCTGTAGCACGACAAACTCAATATTCTAAGTCAAGTCTAACCCAACATTTCATACAATTGAATCAGTCTCCAACAGCCCACGGCTGTAGCACGTAACGACAATTAGATTCTAATTCATTGTACACATCTCTATGTAATAGACAAGTATTTCTTATTTCGAAATCAAAGCCCTCGGCTGTAGCACGAAACGATAATGATTCAAAAATAAGAACTACTTTCTACCATGTTGGAAGGCTATGACCGACACAAGCCCGTTGTGTCATTGGCCAATTACTACTTGATATTATTTAATTTTAATTTTAGAGGGATTATATTATGTTACAACCATAATCATATTACTAGAAGATTCTCTTTTTCTTGAACAAAATACAATTATGATATTTAAATGAAAAATTCCCAGTGTGTTGGAGGGGTCACATCGGTCCCGCTTAAAACCCAACGGCCTAGACAGAAATTTTCATTTTCAACATCAAAAGAGTATTTCACTCTATGTTTCATAAACATAAGAATCTCATGGTTGTACTCATAATATTATTGTTAAGGCAAGAAACGATTCCTATTCTAGATTTTCTAGAGCACGCCTTATTTTGATTTAAGTTCACCTAAATCTATCATCGCATGGTAAACTAAGGCATATATCTCATATATAAACATAAATAAACATGTAAGCATGCTAGTAATATCATGTCATACAATGATATAATGATGTATGGATTTATTATAGTATTGAAAAACAATTAAAACAATTAAAACATGCTTTAAAACACTTCCGGGAATATAAACAGTTCAAAACTTTTATATAAACAGTATTTGACCACTCCATTAGATCCGTCTCGAAAAAAACGAATCCAACGATATAATGCACGCCCAAAACGGAGTTACGAAACTCCCAAAAAATCAAATTTAATGTGGCAGAAGGGCTGTAACGCATTTCATAAATGCGCCACACTATGTAACGCATTTATGGAATGCGTTACAACAGTTTAAGTCCATTAAATGCTGTAACGCATGACGCTCATGCGCCACAGCCCCTGTCACGCATTTCCTAAATGCGCGACCCCCCTTTCCGCCGGTTGTCTCCACGCGCGCGGGCAGCAGCTGACCAGTTTTTTTTTTTTTTTTTTTTTTTCTCTCTTGTCAGCCGACCGTTGTGATGTGTCAGTGCTTTTGTAACTGGTGCCTTTTCATGTAATATAACTGTTACACTTACTCCTTTAACTAGTAATAACTTTTATTACAAATATCTTAATTTTAATATTAATAAATTAATTAACAATTAATTAATTAATTAATAAAAAATTACAGGAATATGATTTCTCAAATCAGACAGTAGCAAAAAAAAAATTACCAGGTGGTTATATACATGCTTGATTATTTTATGAATTTTAATTAAAACAATTTTTAAAAATTCATAACAAATAATCTACACATCACAAAAATATGAAAAAATACCCAGATCATCCACAACACTTGTAGAACCCAGATCAATGGTCAAAATCTCATGCAAATAATATTTCGAATTAATTCATAATTAAATCTAAATAATCTTGCAAAAATCATAATAAATCCATACATGCATCAAAAAATCTAAAATTTTTACATGATTCTCTATATGCAACAACCTAGCTCTGATACCATTGAAGGAATATAAGGATGAGCGGAAGCATGAAATAACATTTTATTTCGTAAAATCCATATATCGCACATATAGAAAACTGTAAAATGATGTGGAATCAAAATCTTACCTTGAAAAATCGAAGCTTTGAATCGAGATGATCGTTAGCAGTAGCTTCTCAGAGTGTGAAGCCCTCTACCGGTATCCACCAAGAATAATTCTTCGATGAAGCTTTTTATAAAACTTGAAGCTTTATAAAATGGAGGTTTTCCTTTTTCTTTTGAGAGAGAGAGAGAGAGATCAAGAAGAAAGGAGGCAACTAGGTTTTTCACAAAAACAAAAGTGTGTCTAACTCTTCTCATCTCATCCTTTATATAGGGCTCAAGTAGGGTTAGTATATTTAATATATCAATATATATTAATATATAAATCCCTCACTTTCTCTTATAAAATGTTTAAATAATAATTAAAACTATTTTAATCATTATTATTATTCTCTCTCAAAATACCTTCATCAATAATTTAATCTTTTTATGGTGTGACCCTGTAGGTTCAATATTAAGCCGGTAGTAGAAATAAATAATAATAAACTTTTTACTTATTTATATGAATTCTAAAATTCATTAAATATAATTAACTGATTAATTATATTTATTCTACATCGTGAGTGATGCTTCTCAACATATCGCGACTATCCGGATAATATGAATTCACTGCTTAGAATACCAAGAACCTGTCAGTGACTAGTTACAGTACAATCATTCCTTCTACCCTACAATATCCCGATTAAATATAAGGCATGGATCTCGTGTCAGGCCTATCAAATTTAATCATATGATTTCTTATTCATAATGCTAAGTTCATATTAATGCAAATTAGAAACTCCTTTCTAATTTCATACACTCTGGCCAGAGATTCTAGAACTCGCATACTAAGAATAACATAGGATATTCTCTTCCTATACTGGAAGGGGTAGATCCTCTATTGACGTTAACTATCTCCATACACAAATCCCTATGCCCAGAATAGACCTAATGGATGTCCTTGAGACTAAGGACTAATCCAAAGCATAGTTCATTATATACAAGATAACTCTAACGATCTCAAGTCTAAGGACACTTGTACAACTATCACTCAGTGAATAACTATTGACACGTGAGTAAACTCCATTAGCTATTCAACTTATCGAGTCATGTTCAGTGAACTTATTCCCTAACAAGTACCTACATACTAGCTATAGTGTCACCACACAAATGCCTATGAGAACAGACATCCTCCTGACGGGAGCAAGCATAGTATGTACCAATCTTTGCGGATTCACCAACTTCCGATTAGTTATCCTATGATCAGGAACTGTTTAAGTCTAGAGTTATCATCTTCTAGATCTCACTATTATAATCTCATTATAATTCTAGAAGGTTTACTCTAAACTATGGAACATCTTATTTAAAACACTTTAAATAGATAAGGCCCGTAATAAAAACAAAACAAGTCTTTTATTAACATTAATGAAATCAAATAAGAATACAAGAAAGTTCTTCCTAACTCATCATACATGTTTGGATTTAGGACAAACACTTTCAGTATGGTGTGTCTAGACTTGGCAAATCGGATAATCGGTTCGGTTTCGGATCAGATCAATCTCGGATCGGATTAATGTTCGGTTATGATATATTTTTGGTATAGTTCGGATCGGATCGGATTTGATTCGGTTCGGGTATAATTCGGATTAAAATCGGATAAAATTTGGATTAAAATCGGATGAATTTGGTTCGGATCAAATTCGGTTCGGATCTTTTCGGATCATTACTCGTTCATTTTTTTTTAATTTGTAATACTTTAAAAATATCTTATTATTAAATATATTATTTTTTATATAAAATAAAGTACTTTTTCAAAAGTATTGATTAAATATCTATGATATTTTTTACATGAAATTATTGTAATTATGAATTTTGCTTATAAATAGATTAATTTATTGAATTAAAAGTGGCCTAATATATGTGGATTATGATCTGTAAATATCATAACTCAACTAAAACTGAATTCATCATTTTTTTAGTTCGGATTTAAATCGGATCTCGTATTTCGAATCATATTCGGTTCGGATAATTTATTATTCGGTTATGATCGGTTCGGATCATAATCGGATCGGATAATTTTCGGTTAAATTTTCGGTTCGGATAATTTTCGGATCGGTTCAAATCGGTTTTCAGATAATTATCGGTTTAACTAATTCGGATACAAAATCGGATTCGGTTCTATGAATTTCGGTCCAGTTCTTCGGATCCGAACCCATTTTGCCTGGTCTAGGTGTGTCTCAGCTGCGCCTTGTACATAAAAATATACATAAAAGTAAAATTTCATTAAATATTTATTATTCCGTCCCACTCAAACTGGTTTGTTTGACTTTTCTTGGTCAAACTGACCAAACTTTGACTAACTTTTAAAAATTATTGACTTACATTTCTTCAAATCTAAAAAATGTACGTTATAATAATTTCTTTATATTTCTTTATAAGATTTTTTACATTAATTATATTCAATATATAATATATGTAATTTACATTACAAAATTAGTCAATTTGACCAAGAAAAGTCAAACAAGTCCGTTTGATTGAGGCGGAGGGAGTATTATATTATATTTTCTTTAATATATACTATACATTGTATATTATATATATATATATATATAATAAAAATAAAATAATAAAATTGAAATAATAAATATTTTAAAGTATTTTGTATTTTGCACTAGATATAAACCCCTTTTCAATGGCAATTCGGTATCGGATTTGCTTACACTCTTATTTCAGTTTCAAGCCTAAATTTTTATCCTTTATAAATAACTGAAACTCCTTTTTTATGATATTTCGATACCCAATTTGGTTTCGCTTTTATTATATGTAATAATTTATAACCGGTGCGATGCACGGTTTCTTAAGTTTTATTTATAATATTTTTAAAATTAGTTTGAATTTTTTATTTAACTTAGAAAACGTACTCATATTTGATATATATTATTAAAATTACTTTTTAGTATTTGAATATAATGCTAATAACAATCAAATACACTTTTTTAATGTTAGATCTAACGGTTTTCATTCATTTATTTTAAGATCAACGGTCCTTTTAGTTTGGTGGTACAGGGACCAAAATTTTGAATAAGATCACTCTTGATAAGGATATTATTATATAGCAGTGTAGGAAACATGTAGAGTTACGAGTGATGTTCTCGCAAGCAGTTATGAAAAATTAGTAGTTGTGTAATTTACACAGATTCTTCAAGAAACATATATAAACTCTTGTAGTTTAGTATATAAAAGAGAGCATATCAGTGTAGAAAACTTGTAAAATTACAAGTGATTTTCTCTCTATCAGTTAGGCAAAATTAGCAGCTGTGTAAGTTACACAGATTTTTCAAGAATTATATGTAAAAATCCTCATGTAGTTGATACACTAACTACCTAAAACTATAATGATTGTTTCTTGTTGTGTTTAAGTTTTTTGTTTTAATTTTCATAAGTTCAAAGTTCGTGAAAGCTTTAAAATTTTTATGTTAACTCCCCATGTCACTTGTTAGTCTAGGGATAAACAAAACTTATTCTTTACAGGAAGAATAGAACTTACGGAAATGGGTGCCTTGAAGGCCATCAAGGGAATAGGTGAAGTACTTGTGGGAATAGGTGACTTAGAGGCTAGTTCTTGTAGAAACTACCTTTTATTTAATTCAAGCACATAATGGGTTGTTTAATTAGCCTCTTAATGTAGGTATATAATATTTAATTTTAACGCATTTTAAAAAATAGTTATTATTGTTATTCTTTGGCCCTCAAATAGGTCATAAGTAAATTTTATTGTTTAACTTTTCAATAAAATAGAATTATGATAATTTGTTTTATAAGGAGCCTTTTTCTCTAAATTTAAACTCGTGCTTTGCACCTACCTACCTACCTCTAAAGATGACAATTTTATATAAGTAATGCACTTTATCACTTTTGTCATTTTCTCAAACAACTTCTTGCTTATCCATCTTGTTTTTTTTTTTTTTGTGATTTTGTACTTGTGAAATTAATTTGTAACTTCATTCTTATCCTTTGTTAGGAATTAATCAGAGTTTAAAAATACAATCGTAATAGTGTTGGGTGTTATACTGAACTATTTGTTTGAAGTATATAACATTGTCCATTTTATTGAGAATCTTGATCACATATTATTACATTGTCTGTTTATTATATATTGTGGATAATCTAGTATCAAATGGGATAACAGAAGATTAGATTATCAGTGTCTATATATAATATAATAAAGGTTCACAGTCTAAGTGGTATTAGACAACCCACTGGAATGACTGAAGTATTATTTGAGAATAGTTTATCTTGACTATTGAATAATACTTGTATACTTTGTGTATATTGATTAGGATCAAAATATTAGAATTGTTTTTTTATTCTGATAGTTAAGAAGAACTAAGATTCTATGATATTATTATTGCTTAGGTTCTTAATCCGGATGTAGAGATTGACACTTATATGCAATACACATGCTTTGATTCATATAAGATGTAATTAATTATTAATTATAATATTGTGAGTTGAGCAATTACATTGCATGCAGAGTGGGATATTAATTACAGAAGGAATCCATGTCCTGATAATATTCGGGTTGATGATTTTTTGTGGAATAAAAAACGTACTTGTAAATTTACTGCTAGGGTTTAAGAGCTTTCAAGCTTTTAATGGTTGTTCTCGTGTTTCGTGACTAAATCGGTACTCACAAGATGCCTACGTATCTCAATCAATGCTGAGAATCAAGCCAAAAAAACGTAGTTTTTGGTGTTGCCCTCGGGGCTATGGTGGCATGGGCACACCAAGGACGTAGTGACATGTATGTCCTTATTCGAGGATGAAGTCTAAAACGTAGTTCTGATATGAAGGACCAGGGTCCTTATATAGGCGTCAGGAGCCTTGTATTTAGAGTATGTTTAGGAGACTTAGCGAATAAGTCTCTTTCTTGATGATGGATAAGGATTGTATTCCTTGGTGGGCCAGTCTTTTCCTTGTTGTAGGATAAGGACTGTGACTAATTATTTCCTTTATTTGAGATTCTAGATCCTTCTTTGAAGATTTTATCATATTTTGGACTCCTTTCATGGGCTGTATATTTTCCCTATTTATTAATTACTAAATTAATAAATAATTAGGGTTTCGAGCCTTGTTTCCCGGGCCGTATTTTTGGACCAATCTCAGTCTAATTAATACCTCATTAATTACACATCTAGGGTTATTTTTCAGCCCATATCATTTGTCCCCCAACTTCTAGGAAAATCTTTTTTAGATTATCGTAGAAGTTATTTTATTCGGGACTTAAAGAGTTTTCTCTCGCATTTCTCGTAATTGTCTGGTTCTGCGAACATATAGTTCTAAACCAATTTCTTTAAAAAAAATTCCCAAAATAGAAATCGAGACTTTTATTAATTTTCTGTAAAATAATCAAAATTCAAAAATCTGGCATAATTTCGACCAGGATTCTGGTCGAATTTTGTGCCACTTTAGCTCTTGGTCAAACACCTTCGACCATGATTGAGGTCGTAGGGTTCGACCAGGATTCCGGTCGAATATATGCTCCTTTTTGGCTCCTGGTCGA
This sequence comes from Heracleum sosnowskyi, assembly GCA_030848705.1. Lineage (NCBI taxonomy): Eukaryota > Viridiplantae > Streptophyta > Magnoliopsida > Apiales > Apiaceae > Heracleum > Heracleum sosnowskyi. The sequence continues at coordinate 53,318,975 of CM061241.1, forward strand.
AAGTGTTCGACCAGGATGAGGTCATAGGGTTTCGACCAGGATTCTGTTCGAATATATGTGTCATTTTCGCCCCTGGTCGAACACCTTCAACCAGGATGAGGTCGTAGGGTTTCGACCAGGATTCTGGTCGAATATATGTGCCATTTTGGCCCCTGGTCGAACACTTCCGACCAAAATGAGGTCGTAAGGTTTGGACCAGGAATGTGATCGAAACTTTGTGACATTTTGGCCCCTGGTCGAACACTTTCGACCAGGATTGATGTTGTAGGGTTCGACCTTGTTTGAGGTCGAACATTTCATTCATTTTGACTCTTGGTCGAACACTTTCGACCAGGATTGAAGTCAACCATTTCGATCCCGCTTGGGGTCGAACAAAATTCGTGAGTTTCTTCAAGTTGTACCTCTTGTGCTCTTTGAGGTCTACTTTTGTTGGGCTCAAATTGGGCCCAAGATTTTTTCTTTCTTTTACCGGGCCAATTTGTAATTGGGCTTATGAGCTATACCGGCTAGTGTCGGTTGCTCTTCTTTTAACCGACCCATTGACCAGTTATTCTTTCTATATAAGTGTGAAGTTCTACTCAATCATTTCTCACTTCTCACATTCTATTTTTCAAAGTTACTCTGCTAGAATTTCCAAAAAAATTCTCTGCTAGGGTTCTGCGGTAAGGCGATTCCCGGCGAGGTTTTCCGATAGAAATCACCGGTTTCTGGGTTTTTTTGTTTGAAGATTTGAAGATTCTGGATTTTTGCCTTGAAGATTTGAAGATTCTGGGCTTTTCTGCGTTTTGAAATGGCTTATCGCGCTTCCCAACGTCTCCAAAAAATGAATTCCGCTTCCAAACGAGGCACCCCCATTCCTATTCGTTCCAAATACATGTCTTTGCATGATATGATTAACGAACGTGGGGATGAATACCCTTCTATGTCTGCCTTAGACTCTTATGATTGTAGTAATAAATTTCATGATGTAGATAAAATCAAAGATTATAATAAGATGTATAGGGTTAAAGGCCCCTTAAAATTAGTCCCTGCCGGTGCCGACGACCATTCTTGTCACTGGCGGTCCAATGCCCTATGTATTTATAGAGACGCCATAGTTGCCGGTCTTAGGTTCCCATTTCACGAGTTTATACCTAGACTTCTGGCCGATGTTCAAGTTAACCCTTGTCAATTACCCCCAAATGCATGGAGGATAATTAACTATTTTATGGTATTATGCTTGCGTAACAACTTTCCACTATCTGTTCCTTTGTTTAGAAAGATTTTTCAATTTAAGAACAATTCTGCCAACAACTTGGGTTGGGTTTACATTAGCCATAGGGTTGGTTTTCCCTTCATTTTCCACCCAAAGTCTATCCCTGATAATAACCCTAGGTGGAAGAATGAATTTATGTACCTTATCTGGGAAGGTGGGGATTGGGGAACTTTGTTCCGTAAATCATTTGGTAGAGTTGCGGATGGTAGTCCCAGCAACATAATTTTGAACGACGAAGAGTCCCATGCCTACTCTGAGCTAGTCAAAGACAATGGGACTACCGTGACTTGGGAGCTTCTGGACGAATTTGTCCTCAAGTCTGTTCACCTTTCAAGTGTTTCAGACAAGGGTAAATTTCTTTATCTTCTTTGTTGCTTATTACTTTATTTATTTTTTGAGATTTCTTTGTAATGATTCTTTGTTTGTTTTACAGCTGCGGCCTTTATCAATAAAACAAACGAGCCCAAGGATGATGAAACCTCGAGGATGAAGAGGGCCAGGATAGGAAATGATCCTCGAGGGAGGCCTGATGTTCCTAGTTTCCTGATTCCTACCCAGGTTCCTGTGGATGAGGCATACATTCCGGTGTCCTCGAAGTCCTCAGTTTGGCGCCCCAACTAGGGTATTAGGAAGAGGGAAACCATTACTGGGGTGTCCAAGCATGTTGTGGATTGGTCATACCATTCACTCACTCCTTGCGACTACAAAGACTTCGTTGCAAATTCTACAATCGAGGGAGTTGAGCATCTGGGCGTCTAGGCCATTGCTGCGGTATTCTTCTTACCTTAGCATTTTTAATCTTTATTCTTCTTATCTAACCTTTATCTTACTTTAAATTCTTTTTATTTTTGGCAGAGCAATGCCAACTTCCAGGGGGCACTTTTTCAAGCTAAATCTTGGCGTACCTCTTCTGAGGCCTACAGGATTAAGCTAGAAAAGTTCGTGGATGAGGTAAAGTCTCTAAAAGAGGCTTCAGCTAGGAGGGAGAAGGAGCTCGCTGATGCTCAAGCTGATTTAGTTGAGCTGAGGAAGAGCAAGGATGACTACATTGATGAGTACCTTGACTCTCAAGAGTACAAGGACTTGATAGAGAAGCATGATGAGATCCTTTTCCCAGTCCAGCATTCAGCAAGATTGGAGGATGTTGTTCAGGCTATCTTGGCCAAACATCCCGAGGCTTTTGATCCTGCTCATTTCCCGACTCCTCATCCTCCTACTCCTCTAGAGTGCCTTCTGGCTGGGACAACTGATATGGAGGATGATGACAGGATTTTGGATCCTGCACATTCATCACCCCCTGGTGATACTTCTGTCAATGATCTCGAAGCCACTAATCACACTTCTGGTTCTAGCTCAGAGGAGGATGCTGATACTGGGAGCAAAGTCGAGGGCAACTAGTTTTTTTAGATTTACTTATCTTTAATGGCCGTCTGTGGCTCATGTTACTCTTTATGTATTCTTAGCCTTCGGGCTTAACTTAGATTGTCTATAAGTTTAATTTCGAATCTTTTAGTTTCTTCCAACTCTTAGCTTTGCATGTTTACTAACAATTTATGCATGTCTATCAATATGTGATGCACATAAAGTATCATGAAAACAGGAGAATGTTGAATAAAATCATAACTTTGAAAAATGGGTTCAACCCTTACATAATACTCTACTTTGTACCTCGAGTTAAAAACTCGGATTGGTTTCATCGACCTTATTTCTACTTGTCCTAGTAGTGAGTCCAGTTAGGAAACACTAAATATAATAGACTTTCAAGTTTGCAGCATGCCAAGTTCTTGGCATTTCAATCCCTTCGAGGGTTTCCAATTTGTATGAGCCCCGACCAAATACGTTCTTAACTCGGTATGGTCCTTCCCAATTTGGAGCCAACTTGCCTTTTTGTCCAACCCCGGATGCCTCAATCTTTCGGAGGACTAAGTCTCCTTGACGGAAGAATCTCTCTTTAACCCTTAGGTTATAGTAGAAAGATGCCCTTTTTTTATGTTCAACTACTTTAGCATTTGCCTCATCCCTAACTTCATCAATTAGATCTAAGGCTAGCCTCATGCCTTCTTCATTTTTATCTGGCTCATAAGCTTCGACTCTTGGAGATGTGTGAGTAATCTCCACTGGAACCACTACTTCTGCCCCATATGCCAACAAAAAGGGGCTTGCTCCAGTGGTGACCTTACAAGTAGTACGATACGCCCATAGTATGGGGAGCAATTCGTCCACCCAAGTGTTTCTAGAGCGTTCAACTCTTTTCTTCAGTCCATCTAGGATAATTCGATTTGTAACCTCAACTTGCCCGTTTGCTTGAGGATGAGCAACAGAAGTGAAACGTAATTCAATGTCATTCTCCTCACAATACTTCTTGAAATCTTCATTGTTAAACTGAGTTCCATTATCCGTGACAAAGATTCGTGGAATCCCGTATCTGCATATTACATTTTCTCTGCTAAAGGTTTAGCCTCAATCCACTTGGTGAAGTAGTCGATTGCCACTATTAAGAATTTTCTCTGCGCACTTGCCATTGGGAATGGTCCAAGCACTACGCCGTAGATGGCCTACAGTAACTACTGAACTATGTCACCTTAGACCCAATATAACGTTGCTACATGCCCAAAAAGGGCTAAGGTAACATCAGGGCTGGGTTAGTTTCTCTCCCAGTTGCCTTTGGCGTCAAAGGCAACATGTCGCCTACCCTAGGCTAACATAGCCTTTTATGTTACCAAAGATAGCCTACAGCAACATAGTAACCACTCTATTGCAACACCAAATCTATGTTAGCTTAGATATTAGAATTTTTTGAAATCAGTGGGTCCCACGTATGGGGCCCACACGTGAGTCCCACAAAATGTGCAGCAACATGTTTCAGTCTAGGGTAACACATGTTGTAACACCTATTACAACACTCTAGGTGTTGCCAATGAAGACATTTAGTAACATTAGTATAGTACCTAAGGTAACACCTGTAGTTTAACCAAAATAAAAATGTAAAGTTTAAATATAGCATTTTCCATTAGAAAAACAACCAATCCACACAAACCAAGTACATCATCCAACTACATAATCCATCATAAACAACCAACTACGTCTCCAATCACAAACCCAACTACATAATCTCATCAAATCCGCCAACACGAAGTTAAGAACAAAAGTAATTACAACGTTTAAGTGTACTAGAACACATTGACCTTAGCATCCACTTTTTCATTGACCTTCCTTTCTAGATTTGCTTCCTTTCTAGCTTTGCTTCCATGTCGCTAACAATCATAGTACTATGCAGCTGCAGCTTTTGCTTGGCGCTCTTCTTCCACTGCAGCTCGGACTCTTTCAATAAACTTGTCATCCTCCTCGGGGAGAAAATAACCTGCATAATTAAGAGACCTGTGATTGTTTGAAGCTAAGAAAAAGAGGAAAAGATGCATTTGATGCAGGCATATAGAGATTCATAGGACAGGAACCATTGCAAAATTCATATTAATTAATCCTACAATATAATTTATAATATAATTTATTAAGATAATATTATGTTAATATTAAAGAATTAAATGTAGATTGTTCATATTTGATATTTGTCTTTCATCAGAACACTACACTAATGCTTTCCAATAGAGTTTGATCAGTAATTTAACAAAGAAAGGTAATATATACCATGAAAAAACCAATAGAAGAAAATTATGGTATTCATTGTTGAGATTATCATTGTGTTCAACATGAAAGTGATGGATACTGTTATTTCTTCTTCAGTCAGTCCTACAATAGATTTATATATATTGACGCTCTCCTTAGTCCTTCGCAAGTATAAATCAACAATGTTAAAGTTATAGGACAATCAGCAGCTTTATTAAGATGAAGAATGCCATCTTCTGCTTGTTTGATTAGATTTATGAACTTCTTGGTTAACAGACCTACGTTGAATAACAGATCAGTGTCTTAACATATAATTGCACTAATTGCAAAAGCACAAGATGGAGAAGATAAAATATAAATTAATCTCTAGTATTAAGAAAAACAGAAATACAAAAGAAAAATTTCTAAATTACCTATGAATGACTCAAATGTATCAAATGAATACCGTCTACACGTGTCATTAGTATAGACCTAGGATTTAGAGGATTTGACATAAAAAACACTTCCACTCTAAGATATGTTAAAAGCTGATTATGGTTTCTTACCGATCAAACATAACTGGTTGTCCATGGTCCATAGGCAAAATATCTCCAAGTGATATTTGAAGAGCGTTAGGGTTAAAAGGTACTCCAGCATAGACAACAGTACAAGCAGCCTGATAAAAATAATTCATAGAATCATATAATATACACTTAATCTGTTGATGAACAAGTGTCATGTCACACCTATCAGATAGAACCACAAAGAATCAAAATTCCAAAGATTATTAAAAGAAATCCATAGAGGGAACCACATCTGCAACAACATACAGAACTTGAAAATATCATCATTGATATATTATTATTCAAATTATTACAGATTTTACGCATAAATCGACATCCACAGACAAAAGAATATATACAAAAAGTAGAGTAGAGTTAACCGCTGCATTGCTGCATTTTGATGAATCTAAGTCCAAAATACTGCATTCTACACAAGATCATTACACAAACACTTCCCAACTCAAACTCTTTCATTTCACTGCTTAAACTCTTCCACTCTCTGTTAACTCGGAAGGGCTGTGAGAACCACCCAAGTTGTCATTGCTATAGTCATATCACTGACAAAAAGAATAGTACTGAAGCTCTAGCTTATGGATGGTTATTCATCTGAATATATTAGTACTGAAGCTCTAGCTTGTAGAAGGGCTGTGAGAACCACCCAAGTTGTCATTGCTTCAGTACTATTATATTTTTCAATCTTTGCACATTTATTTTACCTTTACCGACCAGTTTTTGTCTTTCTGCTCAGAAATTAATAGACCAGAAAATAAGGGCCTTTCTGGTGCTTTGGATTTATTGGAGGAAGCAAAGAAGGAAATTGATTCATACTCAAAGGGTGGACCTATCTCATATTCAGATCTCATTCAACTTGCAGGTTAGGCACCACTAAGTATCTAGTTTACGTTATTATTGCAATCTAACTGCCAAACAACCACTTATAACGGAACACTTTTCATTTTTATTTTGTTTGGGACACAATTTAATCATAAATAGCCATTGATTTAGAATTGGAAGGATTTAGTTACTAAACTATGGCTCAGAACAACAGGTTCTTTTCTCAAGTTGTTACATTTGTAGAGTTAGTTAGAGCTAGCTAGATCTGCTACTCTGTGAGTTACGAAGTAAAAGCTGGCCTAAAAGAATGCCGCCAGTAAATATTCAACTCAAAGTTTGTGTATTAAGCAGTTCAAGAAAGGTAAAATGGCGTCGCTGCTCAACTACTCAATGAAGAAGTAACATAATTAGAGTTTCATTACTAATTTAGATTCATCACTAATTTAGTTTCAAGCTCTTTGTGAACTTGGTACTGCTGACCTTTGCGATCAAGTTGTTTAGTCTTCCTGTCTTATTTTTTTCTACATATTAGAAGGGTTCTCTCTCTTGAAGTAGTAGCGTGGAATGGAATGTGTGTATGAACCCACTTATTATTTGTTTCTCCTCTGTTTTCTATATGTTATTTCCCGGAATGATTTTCTGTTTGGAGATTGAAGCAGGTGTTAGTTTAGGGGATTGTTTTCCTCATTAAATGTTAATTTACTTAGGAACCTTAAACTTAGAAGACCTATTCAATAGTACTGAAGCTTGAACCCCAAATATAATAGTACTGAATCTCTAGCTTATGGATGGTTATTCTACAAGATATAAAGACATAATTGCATATAGATAAGTCTCGAAAATTTAATATATGGAAAAAACAGTTATGAGGAGAATTTTCCTCAAAAATATATATAAAAGATCGTAGCTACACTACGCCATAGATGGCCTATCGCAACAAACTAGGGGTGTTACCATATTGGATGTTACTATAGCTATACAATTTTTGTGCTATCGTAACGTAGTGATTTTGAATGTTACCAAAGCCATGAAACTATGTTACTTTAGTTGTAAAAGGTGTTACACTGGGCAACACAGTAATGTGTGTTACCTTAGAGTATAGTATTAATGAACAAATAAAATTAAATTTTATTTATAATTAATAGTTTGATAATTGTTTAAATCTAAAAGTAAATAATTTTAATAAAATCATTGAAATTATCATTAGAAAAAGTAACATTCCATCGAATTATTGAATTATTTATATTCCATAAAATTTAAAATATTTTTAATAAATTTAGAATTAAAGTATTTTAAAATATTGTTTAAGAATTATTAAATTTTCATTAAAATCATTAACATTTTTATTAGAGAAAATAATAATTTGTAAAAATTGTGAATTATTACAAAATAATGAATTTAATAATTTTAAATTAATATAAATAAATTGAAATAAATTTGTAATAATTTTTTTAAAAAATGAGAAAGGAAAGTAGTCTTGGAGGCCGGGCTGAGCGGCAAACAAAAACGTAGAGCGGCAAAACGAAAAATTAAAGCTGGGGCAAAACAAATCGGGGAAAATTAGAATTGGGGCAAATACTCTCAGTTCTCTCTCCCTCACTCGTCGTATCTCTCTCTATCTCTCTCGTCATATCTCTCTTCCCCTCTCTCCCTATCTCACCACTCACTCGTCTTTGTCCACTCAATCAACTTTCACGACTCACTCGGGTTTCACAAAATTTATTAGGACTTCATTCATCTCGCTAATTAATTCAATTAGGGTTCAATTGAATGGGGTTAGAACAGATTCAGTTTTGGTTCAACATCTACGGCTCAATCTTCGTTTGGTTTCAATTTTGAGGTATTCCCTTCACTTTATTAATTTGTGTATTCCTGTAATCTACTCTCTCTATCTGGGTTTAAAAATGTCTAAGCAGAAAAAAGATAAACACAACAATATCATAGCTCTCAGCGGAGCTGCTGGCGCTGCCGCTCTTCTCGTTTTCGCTCTCAACTTCGCCATTTCTTCACTCAATTCGAGAAATAAAAAGAAAGGTTAATTTTCAACTTGTTTATAATTAATTAATTGAATTTTTATTGTGCATCTGAATTTAAATTGTGATTAACTGTGTTTGTATTTGACTGTTTTGTTATAGTGATTGAATTAGTTTTGTATTTGACTTTATTGTTCCAGAACTTAAAGGCTCTAATGTGCATGTACTAAACGCTTGTTTTGCATATAATGATGTAAACCTACACTGGTGTATGTATATTTGCAGTAGCATTCATTTTGAGGTCATATATCAACCGAATTTTACATGTACTTGTCCTCCGTGTCTCGTGATTTCGTTGCATTGTACTTTGTACATGCTACATCCTGTCAATATCTAAAGTTATAACCAACTTAAATTTTAATTTACTTCCTTCAGGAAAAATATTGTTGGACACTCGGTTTATGGAAGGTTCAGTGCCCTTCTCCTTCTTTGTCTATTCATTTAGAAATCTTTTGTGTTAAAGGGCAGAATGATAGTAAGTGAAGCAAATGAATAGCTAAATCTGTATATTTCTAAGTATATCGACACATTTGATCAATAGTGAGAAGTTTACTGATCATCTAAGTTAACTTTTGAACAAAAAATCAAATTAATGTCAATAATTGCAAACAGGACTAGTGCACATGTTTAAAATTTAAAGGCAGACTTAGATTTCTTAGCTTCATGGTGTCTCTTATTTAATATTAAAAAAATTCAGTCACTTTGTAAAAATGAAGCTTGATTATTACTATTAGTAAAATGACCAAATTTTCATATTACTTGACAACAGAAAAGCTCTATTTTAGCTTGTTCTAAAATCTCCTAGTTGGCTAGTGGACTTAGTGGCATCACTTTCTGTCAAATTGTAACATTGCCTATTAAACTAATACACTCTCTATTTCCCTTTATTTCAGCGTCCAAGTGAAAAAGAGCTTTTAAAGCATCGATTTATCAGGAATGCTAGGAAGAGTCAAAAACTTTTAGAGAGAATCAGGTGAATCGTTATCTTGCGGGATTAACTGTTCCTTATATTAATTCTTGAACTATGATCTGGGCTTTATAGATGACGGTTATCTAATCTGTAAAAGTAAAACTTATTTGTTCACATCAAAAGAGAGATTAATAAATTCACTGCGTTTGGTTTTGGCTATAAGTATATGATGTCTTGCTTCACATTTCTCTAAATGGTAAAGCTTGCCTAGATTTCTGTTAGCTTGTTAAAAACTGGACGCTACTTGAATTGAACATATTGTTGACTGAACTCATACTTATACCATTATCTGAACCAATCAAATTGTGTTGATCTGGAAGCAATGGATGATTCTCAGGGGTATCTTGAAACACGAAGGGCCATGAATGCTGTGGGAATTGAATCGGCTGAGCAGGTTAATGTCTATATGATTTGCATTTATTTGCACTTCAAATTCTTGCTAATATTCTGTTTACAGGAGGCTATTTTTCGAGTGATTGCAGCTATTCTCCACCTGGGCAATATTGAATTTAAAAAGGGCTCTGACGCAGATTCTTCTGAACCTAAGGATGATGACTCTCAGTTTCATTTAAAAACCACAGCTGAGCTACTTAAGTTAGTGATATTTCAAGGCCCACTCAAGTCATTAATTGTTATGACTTATGAGTACCTCAAAATGCTATATTTTTCAGGTGCGATGAGCAAGCTCTTGAAGATTCCTTGTGCAAACGTGTGATGGTAACTCGGGACGATACCATTACGAAATTCCTTGACCCAGGATCTGCTGCAGTCAGTAGAGATGCTTTGGCTTTGAAAGTTTGAAGACAAACAGGTGCTTAACCGGTACGCTTTTGTTTTTATCTTCTGGAATCTTGCACAATTCTTAATGATGAAGTATCCACATGTGCATGTACATGTCTGTGCGTAATTTCACTGCTTCTCAACAATGTCTAGAAAGGTGTTTAAATGAACTAATATTACAGACTGTTGGGGGGGGGGGGGGATCCCAAGCTTCGTGTTAGTTTTTAATTCTATTAAATTATTCCACATTGATTATAAAATTCAGAGATTTAGGTGGATTTAGTTTGGGTTTGACTACTGACACCGGTAAATAGCTTGTACTCGAGTTATCTCTATTTTTAACTGAAATTTTCACACTCCCAAGTGTAATCCAATATTTTATTTTCTAGGCCTAGTTGAGATATTTTGGTGTAGCAGTACTACAATGTGCTGGTATGGATAAATACAATCTTTTATGTAGTGATATATTAAGTAATTACTTCGCAATTTTATCTTGCAGGTTAACTGGGTAGAACATGCAGAATACGACGAGGATTCAATCCACCACCTGTACCGTCCTTTGCTCAGGTCTGGCATGGGCTTATGTGCTGGAGTTTGTGCAACAATTAATGCACTACTGGGAAGTTTTCCAAGTTGGAAATATGGGCGAAGATGCAAGGTTGATGATACGGAAAGGTGTTCATGGACCAGGAGAGCCATCTAGCATAATTTTGAGTGCCACATTATCTGTTTGGATTCCTGTCCAACAGCAGCAATTGTTTGATTTACTGCAGAATGAAGAACTGAGGAGTCGATGGGATCTTTCGTCCCATGGTGGTCAAATGCAACAGATGGTCCACATTGCTAAGGGACAAGATTCTGGCAACAGAATCTCTCTTTCATTTGCCAATGTAAGTTCATGTAATCTTATATAAAAAAAAGTACTCGTGTAACATACGAGTCAACATTATCTATATAAGATGCATTATCGTATACTTGTAGTAATTTGACTAATCAATTTCTAAATAAAAGAAGAAAATATTTTTTGATGGAACATGGCTTATAAATCTATACCCCTTTATTTTGGTTTATAAATCTACAGCAAAAATCATGAAAAGAGCATCCTATTCTTTCACTCTTCACTCCTCAAGGTAAGTTTCCTTCTCCTCTTCTATATTTTATTATTTCTAATTTATACATTTGCAATAATCTTTTGCTTAGTTTTGTTGTTTGAGTTTGTATCATCACTTGATCTGATTTTAGGGCTTTTTTGTATTTTACTCATTTCCTTGTAGCAATACTAATTCTGATTTAATTACAAGTTCATTTCCAGTTAGTTTTGCTAATTATATTAATTCTTCCTTACTTCATGTTGTTTGTATGTAAATATAAGTGTTGTTGAGAATGCAAGAGCCAAGGGTGGCAATGTGTCGAGGGAGGTCCTGTCAAAGGTGGATCAAGTATAATTGCTTTTGTCAAAGATGCTGATGGCTATGCTTTTGAAATCATTCAAAGAGCTTCTACTCCTGAACCACTCTGTCAAGTTATGCTGGAAAAATAGGACAGGATGTTACCTGATGCTATTACAGGATGCTATTACAGAGTCAGAGGGATTTGCTCAAATCGCACTGAAAATGAGGTTGCATCATCTCCTAAAAACTGAGTTTGGGCTTCACTTGGAGTGTTGTGGTAAGGTGGTATATGCGGAAGAGATGATACTTGTTTCAGCTTTTGTTAATATTATTGGATTTTTTTTATGGGATGATGTAAACATGGAAATTTTGCAGCTGCCGAGGAATCCAGGAAAGTAAGTCAGAGTCATCCTAAAGAACTACTTATGTGTTGTAGATGCATACTCAAGCAAAAATGAAAATGTTGGAGGCAAAGAAGGAAGCTCTGACAAATGAGTGACAGACTTGGCTCTTAGACATCTAGTGGTTTAGACAGTGCCTTAGTGCCTTTTGATGACATAGTATAGGTTTTTCTATCCCGCTTATGACTTTGCAATGTGGTTGTTAAAAATGAACATGTAATTTTCTTGTAGTACTTGTACGTTTTAATTTATGTTCTCTAGTTTTGGTGGATATTATTGGTTGATGTGGTTGGTTTGTTATTGGATTGGTTATCTTATTGGTGAATGAAATTAGGACTTGGTTTGGTTGTTGGTTTATTTGGTGGGAAATATAATATTTAAACAACATATTTTTATTTTATTATACTTAGGGTGTTACTATAGGTATAATTGTGTGTTGCAATTGATAATATAACACGTGGGCCCCACATGTGGGATCCACTTTTTTGCAAAATTTTACTATCTTTGGTAAAACAGAAAGTATGTTGTTGTAGAATGTTTATTGTGTTGCTGCAGATATCTTTAGTAACACAGTTTGCTATGTTACCTTAGGGGTCCTCAGTATGTTACTATAGACCCCTATAGCAACTGCTGAGAACCTAACACAGCTCTGATGTTACCATAGCCCTTTTTGAGGCTATAGCAACGCGAAATTGGGCTTATAGCAACATAGTTTTGTGGTTGCAAAAGGCCATTTATGGCGTAGTGCTAGTGCACAGTGCACAACTTTAGTTGTTATATCTACACTGAACAAATAGTAATACACGATTACGCGGACAAAAGACATATCTTAGCTCGAATTTCTAATCCTAATAAAGAAGAACATGACAATAACAAACATTGATTATAAACAAATAGAATAAAGGTATCTTCAATTTCAGGGCTAAAATTAACAAAAATAAGTAAGAAAACAAAACTAAATAATATACAAGTTATATGTTATTATCAAATTACCATAACATTACAGTACATTACATTACAGAATGCTCGATCAACAACTTTCCCACATTATTCCGATTAGTGATCTCTGTTATACTGGATTTTCGGTAATGGGCCCTAGACAGGTCCCTAAGTGATTTGGGCTTAGAAATGAATTATGTTTTGGGAAAGATTGGTGTGAACTGGGGTCGGGCTCGCACCATGAGCTATGTTGAGCCCAAAATCCTTCCAAGTATGGTGGGCTCGCATCATTAACTTGTGGTGAGCACCTATCCTTATGAGTTCTCATCTTAAGCAAGGGGTCTCACAAGGATCTCATCATAATTGGGCTCGCTTCGCTAAAATTAATATTGGGCTCTCTTTCTTATGAGTTCACCATGATGAGCTCGCATCTCCATTAATAGACTCTCACTATAAGCTTATGGACTCTCACCATTATGAAGTAATGGGCTCGTGTTACTTATCAGAAATAAGAATAATTGAACATAGGTGAGCTCGCACCACTTGAACTACGAAAGGGTAATTTTCATATGTTTTGTGCGATGCGAGCCTGGCCAGCTCGCATCGTGGGTGAAGCCCAAAATATGGAAATTCCTGTTCACGAAGTGAGTAAATCTTGGTTGACACGGGACATAACTGCAATCACGAGAAGAAATGCGGAGATGCCGCGAGATTGTAGGAAAACGTGTGACGACCAGACTATTTATGGGAACATGAGGTGGATTAATAATCCTTGGACTATTTATGGGAACATGAGGTGGATTGATTGTTAATCCCAAATGACCTAACAGAATTGTAGAAGGGGGGGGGTTGAATACAATTTTGATATTTCTTTAACTTGAAATACTTTATAAAATTAAACTGAACTGAATAAATAAAAACACAAGATATAAATAATTCAGTTGGATTGTTTGATGATCCAACTGAAGTGTTTTTATTGCGGAAATAATCTGTGATACAAATGTACACAGCTGCTCAGTTACAAGGTGGTAGAGAAGAAAAATGCTCTCAAAGATAGCTAATACAAACTCTTTGTTTTTCTTCACTCACAATAAAGTAACTGCTACACTTGGTTATATAAACCCAAGTTTACAACCCTATTTTTGGCTACACTAATAGTACAATGAGTAACCGCCAATAGTTTGCTTTTCATCCCTTTGTCCAGTGGTCCTTGGAGATCCTTGCTTTTGACTTCATGCTTATTATGATCACTCCCAAGAGCCCAATTGGAAACTGGGATGTTTCCTTATTCCCCATGTCCATTTTAATGGTTTCCAATGCAAAGTACACTTCCACATCTCCTTTTTGATCTGTCAGGAACCTGTCACTATCACTTTGTCAATTGTATAGAAAAGCAATAATGATTCGTTGATGGCATAGAGATGTGTTTCGTTGATAGCTTTATTCTTTGTTTCGTTGATGAGCTTCCTTGTTTCGTTGATAGAGTAATCTTCATTCCGTTGACATGTCTTCACTTAGGCAAAATTACAAGGCACTAAATATTTACAATTAACCAACCTATTTTGCCTATCTAACCATTTAGTCAACATGACTTAGAAAACCTATCTAGTACTCAACAAACTGCATATCAAACTATGAAGTAATGTACAGTGCAATTGCTACATCACTCATTCCGTTGATGAGCTTCCTGTCAACGAAACACTGCAAAGCATGCTATTCCGTTGACAGTTACAAAATAACTTAATACAAAATCTACTAAGTGTTTTTATAATTATCATCAAGAACAACATATTCCTAACAATCTCCCCCAATTTATGACTGATAGAATAACAGCCATAAATCAAGAGCCTTGATGATAACAAAAACACTCAGGCATATTACACATGATAAAAGTAAAAGTTGTATTGAGCTTCATAAAGTTTTTAGAAATAATGCAAGACTTACAAAACTAATGCCCAAATGTGCTCCTCCAGACTGAGCAAATAATTCATCTTTGTCTTCTTTGGGGCATAGTCTTCTTCCCTCTCCTAGAGTTGTTCTCCTCAATCTGGACCTGTAGCCTTCTGTAAAAGATCTTCCCTTCTTCATCTTGATCACCAAGCTTGGATTGCATAAACCTTAGAGTTTGATTAGATGCCTTGTCCAGCTGGTCTTCCATCCTGAAGAACCTTCTGCAGTTGTCCTTGTCCTTGAATTCCATCATCCAGAAAGGTTGAAGATGGATCTTCTTTCCTGTTGAGGGCACTCTTAGCATCCTGGGAAGAGCCTCAGGCTTGTTCCAGCTAGCCTTTATTTGACATATTCTGGAGACCACCTCAGACTTGGCTGTTTTGGTGAAGCCAAAGTCTTTCTTCAAGCATCTAAACACTGTGAGTAGTGTTTGGTAGTCTTCTCCTAGAATTCTGTAGAGAGGCCAAATTTGTTCTCTACCACCCTTGTATGTGAAAACCAATCTTTCAGGTAGCTTCTGAGAAGCTGCAATGCCCCTTACTTCCACCAGGTTGTCTAAATCAAGATGCAAGCTGGATTCTTCCCTGATGTCAGCAATGTACATGCAGTCCTCTGGATTTGAAGGGGGTTTTTGAGGTTGTGGCTTTCTCACAAATACTGGCTTTGTCTTGACAGCCCTTTGCTTCAATTTCTTCTTTGGATCCATCTCAAAAAGGAATTTAGGAAAGTTTGCCTCATCAAACTCAATTGGCTCTTCCTTTGGCTCAATTGGCTGATCATGATAATTAACAAGATGTTTGGGATCACAGGCTAACTTTAAAGATGGATCAGGAATTATTGGAGGTACAGAAGAGTCTGATGCAATACTCTGAGAGTCATCATTTTCAAAGGTTATGTTTCTTCTAGCCCTTGCCTTTGGTTGCCTTGTACTCTTCTTTTCACTCCTTTCCTTTTGGGCTTTTTCTTCTTGCTGTCTTTCTTCTTCATCTAGAGCTTGAGCTACTGCAAGAGCTTGCATAGCTGCTCTTTCTGATTCCTCAGCCTTGGCTTCAGCAAAGTTTGGATGACCAGCCCAAACACAGATTTGTTGTCCATTCCTGTAGACAATTGCCCTTTGCTTCCTTATCTCATGATTATTACTTTCCTTGCTTTTTGTGATGAGAAGTCCAAGTAGTTTGAGCTCATCTGGATAAGGTGCAGGATAGAAAGTCCTTGCTATGTTTTTGCCTTTTGGTTTAGCAGGAGACTTGGGAGATAAGCTTCTTTGTAATGTAGCTTCTTCCACATCCCTAATGCATGAAGTTTGTCCTTTCTCCTTTCTTGGTCCTTGAATGACTCCATGTAGAAGGGGCTCTATAGCATAAGAGCTCTTGAACTGTGGCTCCACTTGTGCAGTCACCATTGCATTTGTTGATGGCTGATCTGTCTTTGAAGATTCAGTAATTTTCTTGAACCTTGCTTCTATGTTGGACCAATGATCTTTGATCTGTGCTGCAAGTTGTATCCTCATAGAAGCTTCCTGGATCAAGTCAATGCCATCCTTATTCTTCTTTCCAAACTCCCCCATTGCTAGTGGCTCCTGTGGCAATGTGATGGTTGGGACCAGCACCTTTGTGATTTGAATGGTTAGCTCCTGAGATTTCTCCCCCTTTTTGTTATCATCAAGAGAGACAACTGGGAGTCCTTGAGCTGCCACTAGCTGGGCCAAAAGTTGAGTCTGCTTCTCCTGTTCCTTTTGCATTTGAGATAAAGTAGCTTCCACCTTGTCCACTCTAGAAGAGAGAGTCTTCAAGGAGGTAGCCACTTCAGGTTCCTTAGAGAAAAACCTGTTCATTTTGGACATAGTGAGAAGAGGGAGCTTTTCATCCATCATCCTGTAGTTAGCATCCCTGAAATTGCTAATAGAGTCCTTGATTTCTGTAGCCTCAATCCTTGTCTGCATCATTTGTAGCCTTTGAATTTCCAGAGAATCCATGATGGCCTTGTAGAATTTCTTGTCTCTTGCATTTGCAGACTCATGAGCTAAGTAGGCTTCATTGTACTGCCTGGAGATAGCAGCATCTAGAGTGGCTCTACCATGCATACCTTGAGAAAGCCAGCCTGGTGTAGGAGGCACCACAGAAGTCCCAGTCTGTGAAGTGGTGGCCACCTGTAGATTATCACCATAGCTGTCCTCAGCATCAGAAAACTCAAATTCTCCACTTGCTGCAGCTCCTGAAGGTAGATTGGTCAGGGCATCCTTTGCTCTTTGCATTGATGCAGTTGTATGAATTAGATTTAGTGACCTTTCTGCCTCCACATTGCCCTGCTGAGCCATAATTTGATAGGCTGGCACAGGATGAGTAAAGGTCTCAGGATCCAGGGAAATACTATCCAGAGTTTGTTGATAAACCTCTTGGAAAGTAGGTTCCCTTTCTCCCTCACTGACCTCCATTAACTCATTAGCAATGGCTGCTTCCATCCTTATTTCTCCTGTAGTCCCTTCTCTCTCTCCACTCTGTTCTTGCATCATGGGCTCCCCATGGCTCACACCTCTCACACCCTCACCTTCACCTTCTAAGGTGGAACTCTCAATCTCTCCTTTTGCCTGGCTGGAAGAAATAGCCAGCCTCTCACTCACATTCTCTCCTTTTGCCTGACTGCAAGCCAGCCTCTCAGTTTCACTCCCTCTCAGTCCTAGAAGTGTCTCAACTACCACTAGATCATCTGCACTAGTTGTGGGAACAACTTGATTTTCAATTAAAGGTGCAGAGTGAACTATCAACGGAATGGTAGTTTGAACTGTCAACGGTATGGATACCGTTGATGGAGAAACACTTGTCAACGAAATAGACTGTTTCGTTGATGGAGTCAAGAAAGCACTTTGAGAATGAGAAATTACAGTAGAGTCTGTGGTGATTGATTTTAAAGAATGGTCCACAGATCCCCTTGCAACTTCAGGAAAAATTGGTTGATGGCCCAACAAATCACTTAACAAGTGATGGCCACCAGCTTCAGAGTGGGGCTTCTCCAAGATTAGAGTTGGAGAATCAGGAATAGATGTATGGATCATGTCCACATCTAAAGATTGAGTTGGTGAATTGGATGGAGATAATTCAAGATTGATGTTTAGAGAATGGGACTGTAACCCCAGAGTAATGATAGGGGTTACATCAAACTGAATTTGAGAAACTGGAAGTGTTGCTTCCAGTGTGTGTGCACCCTGTGTACCCTTGGACTTTTGCTTCACTCTCCTTTGGTATTGGGAAAATGTAGACTTTGGGCTTGAAGTGTCCCTTACCCTCTTGGACTGTGCTCTTGGTGGAGAGCTTGTTTCAATAATCACATCCTTTTGGGAGGATGCAATTAGACTTGTGTTTAAATCCATTTTACTCATTGTGCCTTGTTGGGAAGACACAATGGGGCTTGGCTGGTACACACTAACCTGTCCTTCCTTATCCTTGGGGTTTCTTTGATGTTCACCCCTTCCCTCACCTCTTACAACTCCAGACTCACTCCCCTTAGGTTGTGTGGTAGTTTTTACAACAGGTGCCTTTTGAGAAGCACCTGAGGTTGGCTTGGAGGATTTCTTTGATTTAGGTTTTGTTGCTAGGGTAGGAGCCTGTTGGGTCACAGCTACAGACTCCATAGCAACATTGGAAGGTAAAACAGTAGAGGAGTTAGCTACACTAACAGGGATAGTAGTAGTTACCTCAATGATTGGCAGATACACCACTGGAACATCACCATTGTGGTTCAGCCTGAGTATGTCTGTCAATACTCTCTTTTCTTGCACAAAGCACTCGAACCTGGCATTAGGGTTAGAGATAACTAATGGTGCTGGACTAACATGGTTAGCCAACATCATCAGAAACCTAGCATAATAGATATTTTTCTTCCTATTCGCTTTGTCACCCAACTTAGCACCAATTTCATACATAAGTTGGGTGCTAAAGTTGTGATATCTATCATTTAGAAGCATGGTTAGGAGAATTAACATAGAGTTAGTTAATGCATCAAAATTACTAATCTTTCCAGAAAAGACCTTAATGAATGCATCAGCTAAATAACTGTATTCTCTAACCAAACCTCTCCTAATTATTCTACCCAGATTATCAGTAGGCAAAGAGTAGTTTATAGAATTTAACATGGTAGTTATTTCAGTGTTAGTAGGCAAAGCATCACAGTTATTATCAGGAATATGTAAACATGCTTGCAAAACATCAGAATTAACTATGTACTCATTACCTTGAAGAGTGAATTGTAGTGTGCAGTTTGTTCCACTATACTCACATGAGGTCCAAATCTCCTCGATTATCTCATTGTAGAGTGGTGTAGAGTGAAACATTGCATAGCTCAACTTGCAATTCTTCATGAAATCCATCATTTTGAAGAACAGACTGTTCGGGTTTTCCTTGACAACAAAAGGGATGGAGTTGTTCTTCTCATAGATGAACCCTCCAGCAGACATTAGCTTGACTATGGGTGCCATTGTTGATTAAAGGAAAGCTTCGAACTGAATTGATTGATAGAGAAAAGAAGAGAGAAAAAGCCTTTGAAATTTTTGAGAACAGGTAAAAAGAAATAATAAAACTAAAATTTCTTAAATACTCCCCCAAAACTTCTCAGAAAATGAATCCAATAATAAATGTAAATTACTGGATTGGCTTAAAAATATAACCGTTACTCTTAAAGTATTACCATGATTTATACTTACAGGGGTGTATGCATAGATCGTGGTAAAAGACGTGTCACATTTCAACGGTTCAGATAAAAAGCGCTAAATCAACGAATCAGGATTGGGCGGTTAAAGTCCCGTCTTATTTCGTTGATAAAGCTGCGTTTCGTTGATATAAAAGAGCTATCAACGAAACACCCAGAAAACTGCTAAGACTGTCAACGAAATGGTGCATTCCGTTGGCATAGTAATTTTGACTTAGACAAAATTTTACCTTTTCCTGAGAAAATTTATTCACAGAAAAAAAACATAGCAAATTTCTGGCTGCATTATGACTTGCAAATATCTCAAAAATAATTAAGAGAAATTTAGCATACCTAGCTCACTTACTAATCTTGAGAATGTTGATTCATCAAGTGGCTTGGTAAAGATGTCTGCAAGTTGTTGTTCACTTGGAACAAAATGTAACTCCACAGTACCATTCATAACATGTTCTCTAATGAAATGGTACTTGATGTCAATGTGCTTGGTTCTTGAATGCTGCACTGGATTCTCAGTAATGGCAATGGCACTAGTGTTGTCACAGAAAATAGGAATTTTCTCAACTCTTAATCCATAATCAAGTAGTTGATTTTTCATCCATAAAATCTGTGCACAACAACTTCCAGCTGCAATATACTCAGCCTCAGCTGTGGAGGTGGAAACTGAGTTTTGTTTCTTGCTGAACCATGACACAAGCTTGTTTCCTAAGAATTGACAGGTGCCTGTTGTGCTTTTCCTGTCAATTTTACATCCTGCATAATCTGCATCTGAATAACCAATTAGTTCAAAACCAGATTCTCTAGGATACCAAATGCCAAGGTTTGGTGTTCCTTTGAGATATCTGAAAATCCTTTTAATAGCAACTAAATGGGATTCCCTAGGATCAGCCTGAAATCTAGCACATAAACATGTAGCAAACATAATATCAGGTCTACTAGCTGTTAAATATAAAAGTGAGCCAACCATGCCTCTGTAACTTGAAATGTCCACAGATTTTTCCTTAGTATTCAATTCAAGTTTGGTGGCAGTAGGCATGGGTGTTTTGGCAGGAGAGCATTCCATTAAGTTAAACTTCTTCAATAAATCAAAGATATATTTTGTTTGACTAATGAAAATGCCTTCATTAACTTGCTTTACTTGAAGACCAAGAAAGTAAGTTAATTCTCCCATCATGCTCATTTCATACTTACTTTGCATAAGCTTGGCAAACTTTTGACAAAGTTTCTCATCTGTAGACCCAAAAATTATGTCATCTACATAAATTTGAACAAGTATTGTAGAGCCATTCACAATCCTATGAAAAAGGGTATTATCTACAGTACCTCTAGTGAAGTGATTCTCAAGAAGGAACTGTGAAAGTGTGTCATACCAGGCTCTAGGTGCTTGTTTCAAACCATAGAGTGCTTTGAGGAGAAAGTACACATACTCTGGAAAATCATCATCTTCAAAACCAGGAGGTTGACTCACATACACCTCCTCTTCCAGTTCCCCATTTAGAAAAGCACTCTTAACATCCATTTGATAGACCTTGAAATTGGCATGGGCTGCATAGGCTAGGAAAATCCTTATTGCTTCTAGTCTTGCAACAGGAGCAAAGGTTTCATCATAATCGATTCCTTCTTCCTGTGAATAACCTTTTGCAACCAATCTAGCTTTATTCCTTGTGACTATGCCATTTTCATCCATCTTGTTTCTGAACACCCATTTTGTGCCTATGACACTCCTGTCCTTAGGCTTGGGCACCAGCTTCCATACATTGTTCCTTTCAAATTGGTTTAGCTCTTCTTGCATAGCCAAAACCCAATCTGGATCTAGAAGTGCATCCTCAACTTTCTTTGGCTCATCTTGAGACAGAAAGCTGCTATATAGACATTCTTCTTGAGTTTCTCTTCTAGTTTGGACTTTTGAAGAAACATCACCTATAATGAGTTCAAAGGGATGATCTTTAGTCCATTTTCTTGAGGGAGGTAGATTTGCTCTAGACGAGGTAGCTTCATGATCATGATTGCCTTGATTGGACATTTGTCCTTGAGAAACTCCCCCTGAGTTTGTTGTCCCTAAATGATCACTTCTAGAACCATTTCTATGACTGTCAACGGTATGACCATTTTGGTTGTCAACGAAACGCTCATTTTGACTGTCAACGAAACCACCATTATGACTGTCAACGAAATGATCATTTGGTCTACTAGCAGCTATTCTTTTCAATCTTAATGCAGCAACTTCATCTTCACTGCTGCTTTCATCTGTGCTAGTTACAACAACTTTAGGCTGTTTCTCAGTAGCCTTAACATGATTCATTCGATCTCCTTCCTCATTCTCAAAAGAGAGACTTTCATGGAAACCTTCATCACAGAGACCTTGAATTTTGAGATCATCAAAAACAACATGTACAGATTCCATAACAATGTTGGTTCTGAGATTATAGACTCTGTAAGCTTTCCCTGCTGCATATCCCACAAATATTGCTTCATCTGCCTTTGCTTCAAATTTCCCCAAATGCTCAGCTTGATTTCTCAGAACAAAGCACTTGCATCCAAAGACATGAAGAAAATCTAATAGTGGCTTCTTTCTTTTGAGTAACTGATAAGGGGTCATTCCTTTGGCCTGATTAATCAAAGAAATATTCTGAGTGAAGCAAGCTGTGTTAACTGCCTCAGCCCAAAAATAAGTTGGTAACTTTGATTCATCTAGCATTGTCCTTGCAGCTTCAATAAGTGTTCTGTTTTTCCTTTCAACTACACCATTTTGCTGTGGTGTTCTTGCTGCTGAAAACTCATGCAAAATACCATTTTCTTCACAGAACACCTTCATGCTTGAATTCTTGAATTCTGTCCCATTGTCACTCCTAATCCTTCTTACTTTGAAATCAGGATGATTGCTTACCATCTTGATGTGATTGATAATGATTTCACTTGCCTCATCTTTAGAGTGCAAAAAGAAAGTCCATGTAAATCTAGAAAAATCATCAACAATCACAAGACAGTATTTCTTCTTTGAAATAGACATGACATTTACAGGGCCAAACAAATCCATATGAAGTAACTCAAGCTGATGAACAATTGATGACTCTGTCTTGCTTTTGAATGATGCCTTCTTTTGTTTCCCTTTTTGACAGGCATCACACAAACCATCCTTGGAAAACTCCACCTGTGGAATTCCTCTAGCAAGATCTTTCCTTACCAAATCATTCATAACCTTGAAATTCAGATGAGATAATTTCTTGTGCCATAGCCAACTTTCATCCTTGCTTGCTTTGCTGAAAAGACAAGTGATGGTGTCTGAACTTGTGCTACTAAAGTCAGCAATGTACACATTCCCTCTTCTGAATCCAGTCATTACCACATTGTTGTTTCCTCCTTTAGAAACAACACAGGCTTCTTTTGAAAAAGTAACTAAAAATCCTTTGTCACAGAGTTGACTGATACTAAGCAAATTGTGCTTAAGACCATCCACCAATGCAACCTCATCTATGATGACATTCTCTTTTGAAATCAAGCCATATCCCTTTGTGTAGCCTTTGCTGTCATCTCCAAAAGCAATACAAGGGCCAGCTCTTTCCTGAAACTCTGTGAGCAGGGTAGAATCACCAGTCATGTGTCTTGAACAACCACTATCCAAGTACCAAAGATTCCTTTTGTCTCCCTGCACACAATAAAACCAAATCAAGTTGATTTTGGTACCCAAGTTTCCTTGGGTCCTGTCTTGTTAGCCTTTGCATTCCCTTTTGTACCATTTTTCACTTTGGACTCAGATTGATTCAAATCAATCTTTACCCTTGGTGTTGATTTCTGAGGGTTGCTCATATTTTCATTCATAGCATGCATAGTTGGAGGAACAATCATGTTATTCATGTTCCATGGCATTTGTGGCATGTTAAACATATTCATGTAAGGATTAGACACAAATGGCATGCTAGCATATGGATTCTGAAATTGTGCATATGGAGCAAACATGTTAGGCATAACAGGCATTGTAGGCATGGAACTGTTCATTGCAGGCTTGGGCATTTTCACATTAGCAGATTTCTTAACAGATTTGCAGTTAGTAGACAAATGACTAACACTTCCACAATTAACACATGTCTTTCTAGGAGCATATTTATCAGGTGTGTAATTGTTGTGTTTGTTAATTCCTACTTTGCCATTCCTGTTATTCTTTTTATTTCCCTTAGCCTCATTATGAACTTTCTCTACCTTGTCTTTCAATTGCTTGTTAGACAAGTGACCTACATTAGCTCTCTCAACAGGCTTCTCAACTTTCTTTGAATTACTAGACTCACCTTGAACAAAGTTCTTGGTGACAGGACCATACTTGTCATTAAGTCTAGTGAGTTTCTCTTTTCTTTTGTCTGTCAACGAAACAGCCTGATCGGTTGATGGTTCATGTGTCAACGAAACATTGCATTTCGTTGACATATCAACCTCCAACAAATGATCATTGTTGTTTGTTGACTCTGTTTCTGATTCTAAGGTTTCACCAACACACCCTAGCTTCTCTTTGTTCTTTTTCCATGATTCCTCACAGAAAGATTCCATACCTTGAACATTAATGATGTTGGTAGCAACATTCCTGGAATCTTTCCATTTTGCAATCACACCTTGTTCTATTTCAAGTTGTGTTTTAAGAATTTCTTCCCTTTGTAACACGTTCTCAAGTTCCTTCTTAGCATCCCTACTAACACATCTCATTTTCTCAAATTCAATGAGCTGTGCTTCTAACATTGCATTCCTATCACTTAAGAGCAAATTAGTCTCTTTTATTCTAGAATTCTCCTTGGTAAGTGATTTAAGAGTAACACGCAAATTATATAGTACAGTAGACATTTCATTTACTGCACTATCGCATTCCTCTTTAGAAAGCTCAGAAAGATTAGTAATTGTTACCTGGTTGCTTGAGGAACTTGCTTCCTGCTCATGATTGTCAGCCATAAGAGCCAAGTTGACATATTCAACATCATCATCAGAGTCTTCACCATTACCAGCCCAGTCATACTCCTGAGACATGAAAGCCTTTTCTTTTTCCTTGAGAAGTTCAAAGTATTTCTTTTTATAATCAACAGGCTCAAATTTCCTGTTGCCCTTCTCAACCTTGGGCTTTCTGCAGTCTCCAGCAAAGTGACCAAGCATTCCACAATTGAAACATTTTGACTTAGACTTTTCAATCCAGTTTGTTTTGCTAGGTTGAAAGTCTCTTCTTGGTGGCCTTGCTTCTGAGTTTCTTTTGAACTTGAACTTAGAGAATTTCCTAGACAGAAAAGCAATATGCTCATCAATCTCATCTAAGTCATTCAAGTTGGCTGGTTCTGATTCTTCTTCTTCTTCTGTCATCTTGTCTTTACCCTTGCTAACATCACTCCTACAACTAGGTCGACTAGTTGTGGCCTTTGCAGTTTCTTTGTTGTCATCTTCCAGTTGGTTCACAGATGCAATTAATGCAATAGATCCACCCTTCTTCTGTACCTTTTCAATTTCCTCATCTTGCTCCATTTCCAGCTCATAAGTCTTCAAGGTTCCATAAAGCCTTTCAAGAGTGTAGTCTTTGTACTCTTGAGTGTTTCTAAGAGAAACAGTCATAGGCTTCCATTCTTTTGGAAGAGCTCTGAGAAATTTAAGGTTTGAATCCTTAGTTTGATAGATCCTCCCATACAGCTTTAATCCATTCAAAAGCTTCTGAAACCTACTAAACGTGTCATTTAGGGTTTCACCAGCTTTAAAATGAAAATGCTCATATTGTTGTATAAGGAGTTGCATTTTATTTTCCCTGACTTGCTCAGTTCCTTCACAGAGAGTTCTAACAGTATCCCATACTTCCTTAGAGGTTGTACAGTTGATAACATTGTCAAACATCTCTTGCTCCAAACCATTAAACAGAATGTTCATGGTTCTTTTGTCTTTATGGACTTCTGCAACATCTTCAACAGTCCATTCTGAGACAAGTTTTGGAATCTCTACGTCAGGAGCATTATCTGGCAATCCAACTCTAGAATCAAGCTTCATGGGAACGTGTGGACCTTTCTCAATGCAGTCTACATACCTCTCATCCATAGACATGAGATGTAAATGCATCTTTACTTTCCAGTGAAAGTAATTGTCCTTATCAAGAACTGGTATCTTCACACCTGCATCCTTCTTCACCATGGTTTCTGTTTTTGGTCTTGATCTTTAAACTTCTTGTATGTTAGAAGCTTGCTCTGATACCAATTGTTAATCCCAAATGACCTAACAGAATTGTAGAAGGAGGGGGGTTGAATACAATTTTGATATTTCTTTAACTTGAAATACTTTATAAAATTAAACTGAACTGAATAAATAAAAACACAAGATATAAATAATTCAGTTGGATTGTTTGATGATCCAACTGAAGTGTTTTTATTGCGGAAATAATCTGTGATACAAATGTACACAGCTGCTCAGTTACAAGGTGGTAGAGAAGAAAAATGCTCTCAAAGATAGCTAATACAAACTCTTTGTTTTTCTTCACTCACAATAAAGTAACTGCTACACTTGGTTATATAAACCCAAGTTTACAACCCTATTTTTGGCTACACTAATAGTACAATGAGTAACCGCCAATAGTTTGCTTTTCATCCCTTTGTCCAGTGGTCCTTGGAGATCCTTGCTTTTGACTTCATGCTTATTATGATCACTCCCAAGAGCCCAATTGGAAACTGGGATGTTTCCTTATTCCCCATGTCCATTTTAATGGTTTCCAATGCAAAGTACACTTCCACATCTCCTTTTTGATCTGTCAGGAACCTGTCACTATCACTTTGTCAATTGTATAGAAAAGCAATAATGATTCGTTGATGGCATAGAGATGTGTTTCGTTGATAGCTTTATTCTTTGTTTCGTTGATGAGCTTCCTTGTTTCGTTGATAGAGTAATCTTCATTCCGTTGACATGTCTTCACTTAGGCAAAATTACAAGGCACTAAATATTTACAATTAACCAACCTATTTTGCCTATCTAACCATTTAGTCAACATGACTTAGAAAACCTATCTAGTACTCAACAAACTGCATATCAAACTATGAAGTAATGTACAGTGCAATTGCTACATCACTCATTCCGTTGATGAGCTTCCTGTCAACGAAACACTGCAAAGCATGCTATTCCGTTGACAGTTACAAAATAACTTAATACAAAATCTACTAAGTGTTTTTATAATTATCATCAAGAACAACATATTCCTAACATTGATAATCCTTGGACTATTTATGGGAACATGAGGTGGATTGATAATCCTTGAGCTATTTATGGGAACATAAATCTTGACTATTGTATGGGCTTGGACTGAATGGGCTTATTCAATAACTTGTTTTCCAAGAACTACGTGAGGCTTGATCCCTATATAAAGGGGTACGTAGGCACCTTGTATGATACACAATTGACACTCGGCAAAAGCAAGAGAAAAAACCCATTCTCTATTCAAATTCTGAGGAGTCATCATACAAGTCCAGCCATAACTTTCCATAAACCTCCAACACACTGTTGTACCAAATTCCTCCAACAATAATCTCCAATTTACTTTTCACCATAATCTGATCTTATGCAACAGAACAAACAGACTTAACTTATCTATGACATCTAATCCTCATCAAAAAGTCCGTGAAGAAAACGTAACATAGATTATAAACAAAACAAATAAATGTGCACGTGTGAGTGTTTTAGGAAAGTAAAGATATCAAATTGAGAGGATCCATGTTCATATTCAGAACATTCTCAACCATTTCATCTTGATCAGCAAGAAACTCCAACTGCAATAATTAAATAAAATCCCCCCTACAATCAGTAAATCACCAAAAATATACAAATTATCAAATACCCACTATCAGTAAACCACTAAAATTACATCTCTATAATTCAATTCTCCAAGAAAAGAAAAACCCACAACACTAATTATACTAATTATGAACAATATTAATCCAAATTAAAAAAATGACGCTTAAATAAAATCAACAGCCACAAACATCATAAATTAAGAAAAGCATACATACATGAGAGTGTGTGTGATAGATAGACAGAGAGTGAGTACAAAGCCTGCTTCGATTAAACCCAGCTCAAACCCTAATTGAATCCCTCCATCAAGTTTCGATTAACCAGCACAAACCCTAATTTAATTCCTCAATTAAGCTAAGTAGGGCAAACCCTAATATAAACCCTAATAGATGAGAAGTGAGAAGTGAGAAGTGAGAAGAGAGGATGAGAAGACAGAATGAGAGGATGAGAGTGAGACTAGTTTTTTTCCCCAATTTTTCCCCCTCC
The DNA here is from genome assembly GCA_030848705.1 of Heracleum sosnowskyi. Classification (NCBI taxonomy): domain Eukaryota; kingdom Viridiplantae; phylum Streptophyta; class Magnoliopsida; order Apiales; family Apiaceae; genus Heracleum; species Heracleum sosnowskyi. The sequence goes on from CM061241.1 coordinate 53,346,660, forward strand.
CAGTGTTTTCCCCAATTCCCCCGTCTAGTATTTTGACCATATTTAGTTTGCCGCTCAGTGTTTTTTCCCAATTTCATTTTGCCGCTAACTGATGAGTTGTATATTTTTTTAAAACATAATTATTACAAATTTATTCTAATATGTTTAATATTAAATTATAATTTTAGTTTATTATTTTAATTATTTCGCTCTTACAATCTATTTTTAAATCTATTGTTAAAATTAGTTTTGAAAGCTGTTACTTTCTCTAAATAATTTTTTATTGGTTTTAGTCAAAATTTAATGATTTTGATTTTTTTTTAAAAACCTTTTCTAATATAAATTGATTAAAAATATTTTATAAAAACAGCTCCAAGGGCAGTGTTAGAAACTGTCAGTTATAAATAGAGAGTTTCTCCTAGTTTTGGCTTTGCCAACAATGGTGCCTCAGCCATGTAATTCTTCAAGGCCTCAAAGGCCTCCTGGCTTTCTGTTGTCCACTAAAAAAATTTCACATTTTTCAGTGCTTTAAAGAAAAGTAAGCACTTTTCTCCTGACTTGGAGATGAATCTCACCAATGCTGCTACTCTTCCTGTTAGCTTCTGAACATCCTTGACAGACCGCGGTGGCTCCATGTCTAGGATTGCTTTGATTTTGTCGGGGTTAGCCTCAATTCCTCGTTTAGAAACCATTAGGCCTAGAAACTTTCCTGATCCAATGTCGAAGGCGCACTTAGCTGGATTCAACATCATCTTATGGTGCCTCAGCACTTCAAATGCTTCCCGTAGATGGTTTACATGATCTGCCTTATCGAGGCTCTTAACCAGCATGTCATCCACATAAACCTCCATGGTTTTTCCAATCAGGTGTTCAAAGATTTTGTTCACCAACCTTTGGTAAGTTGCTCCTGCATTCTTGAGTCCAAATGCGATAACCAAATAACAGTAAACACCAAAGTCAGTTATGAATGATACCTTGGAGATGTCATCTTTGTGCATTTTGATTTGGTTGTATCCACTGAAGCCATCCATGAAGCTCAACATCTCGTGTACAACTGTGGCATCTATCAGAGTATCAATTCTTGGCAAGGGAAAACAATCCTTGAGACATGCGTCATTCAAGTCTATGAAGTTCACACACATCCTCCATTTTCCATTGGCTTTTTTGACCATCACTGGGTTAGCCAACCATTCTGGAAATTTAATTTCTTCAATAAACCCGGCTTCTAAAAGCTTATCAACTTCCTGCTTGATGACCTCTTGCCTTTCTGGAGCAAAATTTCTCTTCTTCTGTTTCACAGTCTTCCTTTTGGGATCTACATTCAATTTATGTGTTATCAACTAGGGATCAATCCCTGGCATGTCGGTCGTTGTCCAAGCGAAAACATCGTTATTTTCTTGAAGAAAAGATATGATCTTGCTCTTCAATGGTTCAGGTAACAATGCTCCAACGTAAGTCACCTTCTCCGGTTCACCAGGAACTAAGGGAATTGGGATTAAATCCTCAGCTGGTTTCCCTCTTCTATCCTCATTATCTCTAGCATCCATATCCTCAATGGGGAGGACCTGCCCCACTAATCCATCAGGCCTTAAAGCGGGTACATAACAACTTCTAGCCATCTTTTGGTCACCCCGTTCTTCACTAATCCCATTTCTTGTTGGGAACTTAATTTTCAGATGATAAGATGAGGCAACAGCCTTGAACGCATGAAGGCCTGTCCTTCCCAAGATTGCATTGTAGGTTGAAGTTGCTTTTATAACTATGAAGTTCAAGATTTGAGTAGACGTTTTCGAACCTTGCCCCATTGTCATAGGGAGTTGAATTGTGCCTTCTACCTTTGATTCCACTCCATTGAACCCATATATGGGCAAAAATGAGGGTGTCAATTGGGAGTCATTATAGCCCATCTTGATAAAAGCATCATGGAACAAGATGTCTACTGAGGCTCCATTATCAACCAGAACCCTCTTTGTCTCAGAATTGCCTATAACAGGTATGATGACTAAAGGATCATCATGGGGAAATTTCACTCCCTCTAAGTCAGAATCATCGAAACATATTGCTACTTCCGTTCTGGCACGTTTCGGTGCTTCTCCAACCACAGTCATTACCTCTCGGGCATAGGCTTTCCTTGAGTTTCGGGAGGACCCAGCAGCGGTTGGTCCTCCAAATATCATGTTGATGACAGGCCCTCGGGGTTTGGGATTACGATCTTGATTTTTATCCCTTTTATCGTAATCCTTTCTTTCGTAGTTTCCTCTTTGACTCCCTTGATTTCCATACTTAGTAAACTTATTGAGTTTTCCTCTCTGAATCAAAAACTCAATTTCATCTTTCAGTTGTCTGCAATCATTCGTGTCATGACCAACTTCTTTGTGGAACCGACAGAATTGGTTTTTATTCCTTTTAGACATGTCAGCCCTTAGTGGCTTCGGTCATCGGAGATCCTCTTCTTTTGCTATTTCCATCAGAATTTGGCTCCTGGGAGTGTTTAATCTTGCATACTCCGTGAACCTTGGCCCAAAATTGTTCCTCTTAGGTGGGGAATCAAAATCCTTTGACATTATAGGAAACTTGTCCTTAACATCGTATTCCTGGGTTTCTTTTCTTTTCTTTGAATTTCCACATCCACCAGTAGTGGGTTCATTCTTCCTCATGTTCTCTTCAGCTTTGATGTACTTTCTGGCTCTATCTTGGAGCTTCAACATGCTTTCGGGCGGATGTTTTGCCAAGGACCTCTTAAAGTGGTCATCAGTGGTTCCTTGTTGCAAGGCTATCATAGCTACTTTGTCTTCCAAGTCCGGGACTTTCAGGGCCTCCCTGGTGAATCGATTTATATAATCTCTTAAAGCTTCATTCTTTCCTTGCTGGATTCCCATGAGCGATGGAGAACTCTTCTCTTATACCCTTCCACTAACAAATTGGTTGATAAACGCCTTACTCAGCTCCTTAAAGGATCCAATAGAATTGGGAGGTAAACGGCTATACCAACGTTGATCCATGCCCGCTAGGGTTTGTGGAAACGCTCTGCACTTAACCGCATCATTGGTTGGCTGCAACAGCAGTGCATTAGAGAAGGTTCTCACGTGATTCGCGGGATCTCCCGTTCCATCATAAGCTTTAATCGTTGGCATCTTAAATTTCCTAGATATGTTAGCTTTCATGATGTCCTGAGTAAATGGTGGTGTAGGATCATCAAGATCTCCTAGGGGCAACAAAACACTAGGATCTCCCCTTGGGGCTTCAGCCCTCTTGGTTCTTCTTGGTGCCGGATTTAAATTAATCACCGGGACTATTCCAGTTGCTTGGCTTTGTGCTTTGGCAGCCTCCTCTTCAGCCAGTAATTTCTTGAGTCTTGCGGCCTCTGCCTCATGGGCTGCAATTTTTTCCTTAGTAGTTTGCTCCCGTTTCGTTTGGGAAGAACGTCTTATCCTTAGGGCAAGATCCCTCTCTTCGCCAGTTGAGTCATTCTCATCCTCAGTGTAGGGTCCCGAATAATCTTGAATCAAAGGGGTCTGTCGAGTTTGAGTTTGTTGGTTTTGGGGTCCCAGACCTTGTATGTAAGGGGGAACATATGCTTCATGATAGTTTGGGTTGATACCACTACTGCCCACCGTGGGTCGAGGGGGTATGCCATAGGTTGGCATCCCTAAGGTCTGAGTTGCGTATTGGGGGAGATCCGTGGTATGAAGTTGAAGACCACGAGGTGCATTCATGAGCAGTGGGGAGGTTGTGATTGGTTGCTGGAGAGTGGTCTCTTGTGGATTAGGTCCATGAACGACCATTTGCAGGGGATTCGTCCCTTCAACCGAAATCGGGATTTCCAGTCCTTGAGTGGTGGTGAGGGGGATATTCGCCCCTTGAGTGCCAGTAGTTGGTGGTGGCTGGCTTCCCTGAGTCTCCGTTTTAGATGTCAGAGGAAGTCCTTCAGAAGTATGAGCATCTCGAGTCGTTCTTCGTGTGTTTTCCATGGTTAATGTTGTTTTCCCACAGACGGCACCAAATGTTGTGGAATAAAAAACGTACAAGTAAATTTACTGCCAGGGTTTAAGAGCTTTCGAGCTTTTAATGGTTGTTCTCGTGTTTCGTGACTAAATCGGTCCTCAAAAGATGCCTATGTATCTCAATCAATGCTGAGAATCAAGCCAAAAAACGTAGTTCTTGGTGTTGCCCCCGGGGCTATGACGGCATGGGAACACCAATGACATAGTGACTTGTATGTCCTTATTCGAGGATAAAGTCTAAAACGTTGTTCTGAAGTGAAGGACCAGGGTCCTTATTTAGGCGTCATGAGTCTTGTATTTAGAGTATGTTTAGGAGACTTAGCGAATAAGTCTCCTTCTTGATGATGGATAAGGATTGTATTCCTTGGTGGGCAAGTCTTTTCCTTGTTGTAGGATAAGGATTGTGACTAATTATTTCCTTTATTTGAGATTTTAGATCCTTCTTTGAAGATTTTATCATATTTTGGACTCCTTTCATGAGTTGTATATTTTTCCTATTTATTAATTACGAAATTAATAAATAATTAGGGTTTCGGGCTTTGTTTCTCGGGTCGTATTCTTGAACCAATCTCGGTCTAATTAATACCTCATTAATTACACGTCTAGGGTTATTTTTCAGCCCATATCAATGATGTCCTCTTGAAAGCTGATAAAGATAATTATGTGAAGCCCTGCAGGCAGATTAATTTCTCACATAATTATAAGGTTGAGTGGATGATCAAGGATAAATAAGATATTAATTAAATTAATTGTCAGTGATTAATTTAATTAATGGACATGCGATATCGTAAACGTGGGGAATTTAATAAACAAATAATATATGAGCCGAATTAAATAATAAAAGAATTGTGGTATTAGGAACGGTAGTGCAAATATTAATTTTTTAGTGGATTGAATTAATATTTAATGACATTGGGCTTGACCCCGAATGTCATTGGAAGGCCCGACCTAAATGTCCATGATCCCTACTGAAGCCTATATATATTCTCGTTCTCCTTAAAGCTGGTTACACAACAGAAATTAAAATTGAGACCTAGGGGCAGCCGCACACAGCTAAAGTTTTGGAATTTCGAGGCTTTGAGGATAGGAAACTTTGGGAGATCGAAGGCCACACTTCGCTCAAAGGGAATCAAGGAATTCAGTAGAAGACGTGGAATTGAATCACTTGCGCCGTAGCGATTCAGGTTAATCTTATTTTCGAACTCTTTAATTTATATCATAAAATACAGCACCGTGATTTATATGTTCCAACAATTGGCATCAAGAGCCTAGTTCTAGGGTTCTGCGTTTTATGATATGATGTCCATGTCGTAATTATATATGCATGTATATAGTGGTTGCTCGTATGTATTTTATGATGTAGGTTGCTACTCACTATTATGGCCATGTTTTTATAATTATGTGATTGGATCCTACGTGGTCTGCAAGTTAAAGATTTGAGAAAAAAATTAGAGATTTGAGGGAAATTAGAGATTTGACCGGATGAAACCTCTAATATTAGTATTTGGTAGTTAGCAGCTAATTTTCAAAAAGTTACTTAGATGAGTTTTTTCAATTAGAGGATTGTGATGTGTCTAGTTGATATACAAAAAACTAACTCAAACAGCTAATTACCAAAAAGTTTCATATAAAACAGGTAATTCAATCCGCTAGTCAAAACAGCTAACCCAATCCGCTAGTCAAAACAACTAACTCAATCAGCTAACCGCTATCAGCTAACAGCTAATTACCAAACACGGCCCAAAATTTTTTGTAAAAATTTATTGGAATCCAGTTGGATATTATTAAAATATTTGGGATTTTTTCATTGTGATTCTTATTAATAATAAGACTGACAGCTTTGAATCATTTATTCTTTTTGTGTGGGAAAGCTATCCACTTTGATATCCCATACTCCATTGTCGCAATAGGTTGTTAATATTATAGTTGGGGCACAGAGTTAAAAAAATGAATAAAAGGCAAAGTAAATTTAAAAAAGTGGGTGGAAGTTAGTCGGATCCTTTAATGTTAGGTCCTGATATGTTTGTAGAAGGGGGGTTGAATACAAACGATATCGTTTAATCGAATTTGTCCTTTGAATAATTTAACAATTAAGAACAAATTAATGCGGAATAAAACTGAAACAATATTCAAGTTAAATATAACTTATATTAAACTTGACGAGTGTTACAATTTGATCACTGATTACAAGGGTTCTTAATAAAACAAACCTAGAATAAATTCGACATGAATTTATCAATTTTTGTAATAAAAAGGATTGAATACTAAAAAGTAGTTCGATATAAAATCTAGGGATTATGATCCGCTAGAAAGTCAAGGTAGTACAAGAGATACAATTCTTATGGATTAAATGTTTAAGAAAAATCAAGAATTAAATTCTCCTGCAGAAATAAAGCTTGACAGTTGAAGAGAATTGAAGACAGTGGAATGTTATGTTAAATGCTCTGTCTTTTCTTTTTCTTCTGCGTGTTGTAATTGAATGATATCATGTCTTCTGTCTTCTGCCTTGTATATATACTAATTGCTTTTCTTTTAATCCATTCCACGTGCAAGCCAATTAACAGAATGTAATTAGCACTAGGAAGACAAGCAGAAGAACAATCCATTTTGCCTTAGAAGACTTTCGGGAAGACAATGAAATGAGTTAGGAAGACAATCGGGAAGACTAGGTTTAGCCTAGGAAGACAATCGGGAAGACTCACTTGTGACTCTTCCTAGTTCAATAAACTAAGTCTTCCTAGTTCAAAACTAAGTCTTCCTAGTTCATTTTTATTCTAATTTAAATAATCAACTAAATAAATTATGTATTAAATTAATTCTTTACAGAATTAGTTTAATAAATAATTTACTTAATAGTATTAATTATTTATAAGAGAATAAATAGAATTAGTTGACTTCTCAATTAATTTCAGAATCACTTAAAACTTAGATAAAAAATAAACATAATATTATGTTGACACTCAATGCACTGTCTGGTTCATGAGTGACTAACGACAATGTCTGTTCTTCATCTGTTTGACTTTAAGCAGTGATTCACTTCCTTCTCATTCAAGAACTCTGTAATCAGTATCTTTTGCTGTCACCACTTGAAATCTCTATCATTTTAATAAATCCACTGAGCTTGAATACTTCACTGAGGCTTGATCAACAAATTGATCTTCTTTCAATGTAGAATCACTTCAAGTCTGTAGATGACTTTAATCTTCATTCTTTGATAGATATAATCTTCTGATATTCCTGTGACATTTGATTTTTATTATTTACTTATTACATCTTAATTAAAGTTGAGTAGAATCCTCCGTGTTTACAAATAGGCCTAGACATATGCCTTTCAATCTCCCCCTATTTGTTTGTTAGACAATAACAACCAAATACTCTAGAGGATAACTCAACTAAAACAAGAAAAGATAAAACTTTTAAGAGCCAAGCAAATAATAAAAGTTCTGGATTAAATATAACAATTTCCAGATTCAAACAGTAAAGATAAATACAAGATAGATGTTCCTCTAGTCTGAACAAATGATACATTTTCCTATCTTGATTTACCTAGCTCTAAATATATAACATTTACAAATTTGAGCTAACTATATCATGTCTTAGTCTCTAATTTCACCTTCTTCAGCTTCTTGCAAGGTGACTAGAAGATCTTTGTCAAGGACACGATCACTTTCAGAAACCACACCACTTGGCATTACTGGTTGAGTGGTAATCTTCTTCAATCTGTTCTTCATCTGAGCATACCTTGGAACTTTCTCCGTGCAGTAGTCTGAAATCATATCAGCAACTTCAGACTTCTCTACAGTAGTAAACCCAGAAGTTCTCAGAAGATTCTCCAACTTCACCAGTTGCATTGCAGTCTGTAGCTTCAAAGAATCAGGATCCAGCCTCACAGTTTCTAAAGTTGTACCTCTATAGATTCTGACTTCATACGGGAAGTGTACAACTTGAGGGCTGACCTTCATTGCAGAATCTCTTAGCCTGTCATATAGAAGCTCGTTCAAGCAAGAAGATCTCTTTACCTTACTCATAAGAATCCACAATTCAGAGAGAGATCTTCTTTGTAGGAGTTCAAGAGAAACGGTGAATGACCCTTCAAGAGCACTTGAGACATAGATGTACAGTTCTTGCCTCACTTGATCAAATGCAGATGTAATCCTTAGGATATCTTCCTTCAATGCCTTCATATATAATGAGTTGTCCGGATTAACAGTTCTGATCTTCTTAAGCAACTTCAGAAAAGTAGCATCATTGTTTGTGCCTCTCTAAGGGATATCAAACATCTCCCTTGCCTTATCCCACTTGCCTCCTTGCTTCATCCTAACATCCAATCTCCTTTCCTTGACATGAATACTATGAAGACGTTGTTTGTCTTCATGTTCAGCCTTTTGAATTTTCAGCTTCTGAGCAATGATGTCGGAGATCTTGGCATTTTCATCCTCCTTTCTTCTGAGGTCTGCCTGTTGCTTCTTCAGCTCCTTTTGAAACAAAGGGTCAGGTGTGTATAAATCAGCTTCATCTTCCCAATCATCAAAGTTGGCTGCCTCTTCAACCTCCTCCTCACCAAAAGCTTCTTCAGGAATGGTCTTCTCCAGATCACCAGATGTGTCAAATTGGAAGTCATCATGTTCACCATAGTAGTAGTAGGCATCATCAAAGACAGTATCCTCCAGTGATTGTTTCCCTTTCCCCTTATCTTTTCCAAATCCAGAAGCTCCTCCAGCTTCTCTTTCTCCTTTCTTCTCCTTCTCCCCCTTAGTTGAGGAATCCTCTACAGTTTGAGCTTTGGAAGCCCTAGGATTCACCTCAGAAGTTCCCCTTATCTCTCCTTCTTCTCTCCTTTCTCCTCTATCTCCTCCTTCATTAGCATCATCATCCTTATCTTCATCATCTCCCTCAAAGAATGTTCTTTGTTGTGAGTTCTTTATCATATTATACAAGTGTTAGGAATATGTTGTTCTTGATGATAAACATAAAACACTTAGTAGAATTTGTGTAAAGTCATTTTGTAGCTGTCAACGAAATGGCATGCTTTGCAGCATTCCGTTGACAGGAAGCTCATCAACGAAATGAGTGATGTAGCAATTGCACTGTACAATACTTCTAGTTTGATATGCATTTCGTTGTAGATATTGGATAGGTTTTCTAAGTCATGTTGACTAAGTACTAGATAGGCAAAATAGGTTGGTTAATTGTAAATATATTATGCCTTGTAATTTTGCCTAAGTGAAGACATGTCAACGGTATGAAGATTACTCTGTCAAAGGTATGGAGTTTACTCATCAACGAAACGAAGATTACTTATCAACGAAATGAAGAATAAAGCTATCAATGAAACACATCTTACTACTATCAACGAATCATTATCACTTTTCTGAATAGTTGACAAAGTGATAGTGACAGTTTTCTGACAGATCAAAAGGAGATGTAGAAGTGTACTTTGCATTGGAAACCATTAAAATGGACATGGGGAATAAGGAAACATTCCAATTTCCAATCTGGTTATTGAGTGGGATCATTATAAGACTGAAGACAGAAGACAAAGATCTCCAAGGACCATTGGACAAAAGGGATGAAAAGTAAGCTAATGACGGTTACCTTTAGTGTACTTTAGTGTAGCCAAAAATAGCTTTGTAAACTTGGGAATATATATATAACCAAGTGTAGCAGTTAAAATTAATGAAAGAGAAGAAAAACAAATAGATTGTATTAGCTATCTTTGAGAGCATACTTCTCTACATTCTTGTAACTGAGCAGCTGTGTACTTTTTGTATCACGGATTATTTCCGCAATAAAAATCACTTCAGTTGGATCATCAAACAATCCAACTGAAATTATTAAGCGCTTGTGGTTTTTATTTTATAAGTTCAGTTTTAATTTGTAAGGTATTTTTAAGTTTGAAAAATATCAAGAATTGTATTCAAGCCCCCCCCCCCCTTCTACAATTCTGTTAGGTCATTTGGGATTAACAATTGGTATCAGAGCAAGCTTCTAACAAACAAGAAGTTTAAAGATCAAGACCAAAACAGTAACCATGGTGAAGAAGGATGCAGGTGTAAAGATACCAGTTCTTGATAAGGACAATTACTTTCACTGGAAAGTAAAGATGCATTTACATCTCATGTCTATGGATGAGAGGTATGTAGACTGCATTGAGAAAGGTCCACACGTTCCCATGAAGTTTGCATCTAGAGTTGGACTGCCAGATGATGCTCCTGATGTAGAGATTCCAAAACCTGTCTCAGAATGGACTATTGAAGATGTTGCAGAAATCCATAAAGATAAAAGAACCATGAACATTCTGTTTAATGGTTTGGAGCAAGAGATGTTTGACAATGTCATAAACTGTACAACCTCCAAAGAAGTATGGGACACTGTTAGAACTCTCTGTGAAGGAACTGAGCAAGTTAGGGAAAACAAAATGCAGCTCCTTATACAACAATATGAGCATTTTCATTTTAAATCTGGTGAAACCCTAAATGATATGTTTAGTAGGTTTCAAAAGCTTTTGAATGGATTAAAGTTGTATGGGAGGATCTATCAAACCAAGGATTCAAACCTTAAATTTCTTAGAGCTCTTCCAAAAGAATGGAAGCCTATGATTGTTTCTCTCAGAAACACTCAAGAGTACAAAGACTACACTCTTGAAAGGCTTTATGGAACCTTAAAGACATATGAGTTGGAAATGGAGCAATATGAAGAAATTGAAAAGGTACAGAAGAAAGGTGGATCTATTGCATTGATAGCATCTGTGAACCAACTGGAAGATGACAATGAAGAAGCTGCAAAGGCCACAACTAGTCGAGCTAGTTGTAGGAGTAATGTTAGCAAGGGTAAAGGAAAGATGACAGAAGAAGAAGAACCAGAACCAGCCAACTTGGATGACTTAGATGAGATTGATGAACACATTACTTTTTTGTCAAGAAAATTCTCTAAGTTCAAGTTCAAGAGAAACTCAGAAGCAAGGCCACCAAGGAGAGACTTTCAACCTAGCAAAAATAACTTGATTGAAAAGTCTAAATCTAAATGTTTCAATTGTGGAATGCTTGGTCACTTTGCTGGAGACTGCAGAAAGCCCAAGGTTGAGAAGGGCAACAGGAAATTTGAGCCTGTTGATTATAAAAAGAAATACTTTGAACTTCTCAAGCAAAAAGAAAAGGCTTTCATGTCTCAGTAGTATGATTGGGCTGGTAATGGTGAAGATTCTGATGATGATGTTGAGTATATCAACTTGGCTCTTATGGCTAACAATCATGAGCAGGAAGCAAGCTCCTCAAGCAACCAGGTAACAATTACTAATCTTTCTGAGCTTTCTAAAGAGGAATGCGATAGTGCAGTAAATGAAATGTCTACTGTACTATATAATTTACGTGTTACTCTTAAATCACTTACCAAAGAGAATTCAAGAATAAAAGAGACTAATTTGCTCTTAAGTGATAGCTAGGAATGCAATGTTAGAAGCACAGCTCATTGAATTTGAGAAAATGAGATGTGTTAGTAGGGATGCTAAGAAGGAACTTGAGAACGTGTTACAAAGGGAAGAAATTCTTAAAACACAACTTGAAATAGAACAAAGTGTGATTGCAAAATGGAAAGATGTCAGGAATGTTGCTACCAACATCATTAATGTTCAAGGTATGGAATCTTTCTGTGAACAATCATGGAAAAAGAACAAAGAGAAGCTAGGGTATGTTGGTGAAACCTTAGAATCAGAAACAGAGTCAACAAACAACAATGATCATTTGTTGAAGGTTGATATGTCAACGAAATGCAATGTTTCGTTGACAGATGAACCATCAACCGATCAGGCTGTTTCGTTGACAGAGAAAAGAAAAGATGAACTCACTAGACTTAATAACAAGTATGGTCCTGTCACCAAGAACTTTGTTCAAGGTGAGTCTAGTAAATCAAAGAAAGTTGAGAAGCCTGTTTAGAGAGCTAATGTAGGTCACTTGTCTAACAAGAAATTGAAAGACAAGTTAGAGAAAGTTCAAGTTGAGGCTAAGGGAAATAAAAAGAATAACAGGAATGGCAAAGTAGGGATTAAAAAACACAACAATTACACACCTGATAAATATGCTCCTAGAAAGACATGTGTCAATTGTGGAAGTGTTAGTCATTTATCTACTAACTGCAAATCTGTTAAGAAGACTGCTAATGTGAAAATGCCCAAGTCTGCAATGAATAGTTCTATGCCTACAATGCCTGTTATGCCTAACATGTTTGCTCCATATGCACAATTTCAAAATCCATATGCCAGCATGTCATTTGTGCCTAATCCATACATGAATATGTTTAATGTGCCACAAATGCCATGGAATGTGAATAACATGTTTGTTCCTCCAACTATGCATGTTGTGAATGAAAATGTGAGCAACCCTCAGAAATCAACACCAAAGGTGAAGATTGATTTAAATCAATCTGAGCCCAAGGTGAAAAATGATATAAAAAGAAAAGCAAAGGCTAACAAAACAGGACCCAAGGTAACTTGGGTACCAAAATCAACTTGATTTGATTTTAGTGTGTGCAGGGAGACAAAAGGAATCTTTGGTACTTGGATAGTGGTTGTTCAAGACACATGACTGGTGATTCTACCCTGCTCACAGAGTTTCAGGAAAGAGTTGGCCCTTGTATTGCTTTTGGAGATGACAGCAAAGGCTACACTAAGGGATATGGCTTGATTTCAAAAGAGAATGTCATCATAGATGAGGTTGCATTGGTGGATGGTCTTAAGCACAATCTGCTTAGTATCAGCCAACTTTGTGACAAAGGATTTTTAGTTACTTTTTCTAAAGAAGCATGTGTTGTTTCTAAAGGAGGAAACAACAATGTGGTAATGACTGGATTCAGAAGAGGGAATGTGTACATTGCTGACCTTAGTAGCACAAGTCCAGACACCATCACTTGTCTCTTCAGCAAGGCAAGCAAGGATGAAAGTTGGCTATGGCACAAGAAACTGTCTCATTTGAATTTTAAGGTTATGAATGATTTGGTGAGGAAAGATCTTGCCAGAGGAATTCCACAAGTGGAATTCTCCAAGGATGGTTTTTGTGATGCCTGTCAAAAAGGGAAAGAAAAGAAGGCATCATTCAAAAGCAAGACAGAGTCATCAATTGTCCATCAGCTTGAGTTGCTTCATATGGATCTGTTTGGCCCTGTAAATGTCATGTCTATCTCAAAGAAGAAATATTGTCTTGTGATTGTTGATGATTTTTCTAGATTTACATGGACCTTCTTTTTGCACTCCAAAGATGAGGCAAGTGAAATCATTATCAATCACATCAAGATGGTAAGCAATCATCCTGATTTAAATGTAAGAAGGATTAGGAGTGACAATGGGACAGAATTCAAGAATTCAAGCATGAAGGTGTTCTGTGAAGAAAATGGTATTTTGCATGACTTTTCAGCAGCAAGGACACCACAGCAAAATGGTGTAGTTGAAAGGAAAAACAGAACACTTATTGAAGCTGCAAGGACAATGCTAGATGAATCAATGTTACCAACTTATTTTTGGGCTGAGGCAGTTAACACAGCTTGCTTTACTCAAAATATTTCTTTGATTAATCAGGCCAATGGAATGACCCATTATCAACTACTCAAAAGAAAGAAGCCACTATTGGATTTTATTCATGTCTTTGGATGCAAGTGCTTTGTTCTGAGAAATCAAGCTGAGCATTTGGGGAAATTTGAAGCAAAGGCAGATGAAGCAATATTTGTGGGATATGTAGCAGGGAAAGCTTACAGAGTCTATAATCTCAGAACCAACATTGTTATGGAATCTGTACATGTTGTTTTTGATGATCTCAAAATTCAAGGTCTCTGTGATGAAGGTTTCCATGAAAGTCTTTCTTTTGAGAATGAGGAAGGAGATCAAGTGAATCATGTTAAGGCTACTAAGAAACAGCCTAAAGTTGTTGTATCTAGCACAGATGGAAGCAGCAGTGAAGATGAAATTGCTGCATTGAGATTGAAAAGAATAGCTGCTAGCAGACCAAATGGTCATTTCGTTGACAGTCATGGTGATGGATTCGTTGACAGTCAAAATGAGCGTTTCGTTGACAGCCAAATTGGTCATACCGTTGACAGTCAAAGAAATGCTTCTAGAAGTGATCAATTAGGGACAACAAACTCAGGGGGAGTTTCTCAAGGACAATTATCCAATCAAGGCAATCATGATCATGAAGCTACCTCGTCAAGAGCAAATCTACCTCCCTCAAGGAAATGGACTAAAGATCATCCCTTTGAACTTATTATAGGTGATGTTTCTTCAAAAGTCCAAACTAGAAGAACAACTCAAGAGGAATGTCTATACAGTAGCTTTCTGTCTCAAGATGAGCCAAAGAAAGTTGAGGATGCAGATCTAGATCCAGATTGAGTTTTAGCTATGCAAGAGGAGCTAAACCAATTTGAGAGGAACAAAGTTTGGAAGCTGGTGCCCAAGCCTAAGGACAGGAGTGTCATAGGCACAAAATGGGTGTTCAGAAACAAGATGGATGAAAAGGGAATAGTCACAAGGAACAAAGCTAGATTGGTTGCAAAAGGCTATTCACAGGAAGAGGGAATTGATTTTGATGAAACCTTTGCTCCTGTTGCAAGACTAGAAGCAATAAGGATTTTCCTAGCCTATGCAGCCCATGCCAATTTCAAAGTCTATCAAATGGATGTGAAGAGTGCTTTTCTGAATGGGGAATTGGAAGAGGAGGTGTATGTAAGTCAACCTCCTGGTTTTGAAGATGATGATTTTCCAGAATATGTATACTTCCTCCTCAAAGCACTCTATGGTTTGAAACAATCACTTATAGCCTGGTATGACACACTTTCACAGTTCCTCCTTGAGAATCTCTTCACTAGAGGTACTGTAGATAAAACTCTGTTTCACAGGGTTGTGAATGGCTCTACTATACTTGTTCAAATTTATGTAGATGACATAATCTTTGGGTCTACAGATGTGAAACTTTTTCAAAAGTTTGCCAAGCTTATGCAAAATAAATATGAAATGAGCATGATGGGAGAATTAACTTACTTTCTTGGTCTTCAAGTGAAGCAAGTTAATGAAGGCATTTTCATTAGTCAAACAAAATATATTCATGATTTATTAAAGAAATTTGACTTAATGGAATGCTCTCCTGCCAAAACTCCCATGCCTACTGCCACCGAACTTGAATTGAATACTAAGGAAAAATCTGTGGACATTTCAAGTTACAGAGGCATGGTACGCTCACTTTTATATTTAACAGCTAATAGACCTGATATTATGTTTGCTACATGTCTATGTGCTAGATTTCAGGCTGATCCTAGGGAATCCCATTTAGTTGCTATTAAAAGAATTTTCAGATATCTCAAAGGAACACCAAACCTTGGCATTTGGTATCCTAGAGAATCTGGCTTTGAACTAATTGGTTATTCAGATGCAGATTATGCAGGATGTAAAATTGACAGGAAAAGCACAACTGGCACCTGTCAATTCTTAGGAAACAAGCTTGTCGCATGGTTCAGCAAGAAACAAAACTCAGTTTCTACCTCCACAGCTGAGGCTGAGTATATTGCAGCTGGAAGTTGTTGTGCACAGATTTTATGGATGAAAAATCAACTACTTGATTATGGATTAAGAGTTGAGAAAATTCCTATTTTCTGTGACAACACTAGTGCCATTGCCATTACTGAGAATCCAGTGCAGCATTCAAGGACCAAGCACATTGACATCAAGTACCATTTCATTAGAGAACATGTTATGAATGGTACTGTGGAGTTACATTTTGTTCCAAGTGAACAACAACTTGCAGACATTTTTACCAAGCCACTTGATGATTCAACATTCTAAAGACTAGTAAGTGAGCTAGGTATGTTAAATTTCTCCTAATTATTTTTGAGATTTTTGCAAGTTACAATGTAGCCAGAAATTTGCTATGTTTTTCTGTGAATTAATTTTCTCAGGAAAAAGTGCAATTTTGTCTAAGTCAAAATTACTATGTCAACGAAACGCACCATTTTGTTGACAGTCTTAGCATTTTTCTGGGTGTTTCGTTGATAGCTCTTTTATATCAACGAAACGCAGCTTTATCAACGAAATAGATGGGACTTTAACCGCCCAATCCTGATTCGTTGATATAGCACAGTTAATCTGAACCGTTGAAATTTGACACGTCTTTTACCACGATCTATACATACACCCCTGTAAGTATAAATCATGGTAATACTTTAAAAGTAACGGTTATATTTTTAAGCCAATCCAGTAATTTACATTGATTATTGGACTTAAATTCTGAGAATTTTTGGGGGAGTATTTAAGAAATTCTATTTTTCTTTAATTCTTTTTTACCTGTTCTCAAAAATTCCAAAGCCTTTTCTTTCTTCTTCTCTTTAACAAGCAATTCAGTTCGAAGCTTTTCTTCACTCAACAATGGCACCAATAGTCAAGCTTATGTCTGCTGGAGGGTTTATCTATGAGAAGAACAACTCCATCCCTTTTGTTGTCAAGGAAAGCCCGAACAGCATCTTTTTCAAAATGATGGATTTCATGAAGAATTGCAAGTTGATCTATGCAATGTTTCACTCTACACCACTCTACAATGAGATAATCGAGGAGATTTGGACCTCATGTGAGTATAGTGGGACAAATTGCACTTTGCAATTCACCATCCAAGGTAATAAGTATATAGTTAACTCTGATGTATTGCAAGCATGTCTACATATTCCTGAAAATAACTGTAATGCTTTGCCTACATATACTGAAATGATTAACATGCTAAATTCTATAAACTACTCTTTGCCTACTGATAATTTGGGTAAGATTATTAGGAGAGGTTTGGTTAAGGAATACAGTTACTTAGCTGATGCATTCATTAAGGTCTTCTCTGGAAAGATTAGCAATTTTGATGCATTAACTAATTCTATGTTGATTCTCTTAACCATGCTTCTAACTGATAGATATTACAACTTTAGCACTCAACTTATGTATGAAATTGGTGCTAAGTTGGGTGATAAGGCTAATAGGAAAAAGAATACCTATTATGCTAGGTTTCTGATGATGTTGGCTAACCATGTTAGTCCAGCACCATTAGTTATCTCTAACCTTATTTCCAGGTTCGAGTGTTTTGTGCAAGAGAAGAGAGTTTTGACAGATATACTGAGACTTAACCACAATGGTGATGTCCCAGTGGTGTATCTGCCCATCATTGAGGTAACTTCTTCTAACCCTGTTAGTGTAGTTGTTACTTCTATTATTTCACCTACCAATGTTGCTATGGAGTCTGTAGCTGTGTCCCAACAGGCTCCTGCCCAAGCAGCAACGCCTAAATCTAAGAAATCCTCAAAGCCAACCTCAGGTGCTTCTCAAAAGGCACCTGTTGCAAAAACTACTTCACAACCAAAGGGGAGTGATTCTGGAGTTGTGAGAGGTGAGGGAAGGGGTGAAAATCAAAGAAACCCCAAGAATAAGGAAGGAAAGGATAGTGTGTCCCAGCCATGCCCCATTGTGTCTTCCTAACAAGGCACAATGAGTAAAATGGATTTAAACACAAGTCTAGTTGCATCCTCCCAAAAGGATGTGATTATTGAAACAAGCTCTCCTCCAAGAGCACACTCCAAGAGGGTAAGGGACACTTCAAGCCCACAGTCTACATTTTCCCAATACCAAAGGAGAGTGAAGCAAAAATCCAAGGGTACACAGGGTGCACACACTCTGGAAGCAACACTTCCAGTTTCACAAATTCAGTTTGATGTAACCCCAATTATTACTCTGGGGTTACAGTCCCATTCTCTAAACATCAACCTTGAACTATCTCCACCAAATTCACCAACTCAGTCTTTAGATGTGGACATGATCCATACATCTATTCCTGATTCTCCAACTCTTATCTTGGAGAAGCCCCACTCTGAAGCTGGTGGTCATCACTTGTTAAGTGATTTGTTGGGCCATCAACCAACTTTTTCTGAAGCTGCAAGAGGATCTGTGGACTCCAATCTCATATCAATCACCACAGATTCGATTGTAATTTCACTTTCTCAAAATGCTTTATTGACTTCATCAACGAAACAGCCTCTTTCGTTGACAAGTGTTTTTCCATCAACGGTATCCATACCGTTGACAGTTCAAACTACCATTCCGTTGATAGGTCATTCTACACCCCTTATTGAAGATCAAGTTGTTTCCACAACTAGTGTAGATGACCTGGTGGTAGTGGAGACACTTTTAGGTTTGAGAGAGAGTGAAACTGAGAGGCTGGCTTGCAGCCAGGCAAAAGGAGAGAATGAGAGTGAGAGGCTGGCTATTTCTTCCAGCCAGGCAAAAGGAAAGATTGAGAGTACCACCTTAGTAGGTGAAGGTGAGGGTGTGAGAGATGTGAGCCATGGGGAGCCCATGATGAAAGAAAAGAGTGGAGAGAGAGAAGGGACTACAGGAGTCATAAGGGAGGAAGCAACCATTGCTAGTGAGTTAATGGGGGTCAGTGAGGGAGAAAGGGAACTTACTTTCCATGAGCATTATCAACAAACTCTGGATAGTATTTCCCTGGATCCTGAGACCTTTACTCATCCCGTGCCAGCCTATCAAGTTATGGCTCAACAGGGCAATGTGGAGGCAGAGAGGTCACTAAACCTAATTCACACAACTGCATCAATGCAACGAGCAAAGGATGCCTTGACCAATCTATCTCCAGCAGCTGCAGCAAGTGGAGACTTTGACTTTTCTGATGATGAGGACAGCTTTGGTGACAATCTACAGGTGGCCACTACTTCACAGACTGGGACTTCTGTGGTGCCTCCTAGACCAAACTGGCTTTCTCAGGATATGCAAGGAAGATGCACTCTAGATGCTGCTATCACAAGGAAGTACAATGAGGCATATCTAGCTCATGAGTCTGCAAATGCAAGGGACAAGAAATTCTACAAGGCCATCATGAATTCACTGGAAATCCAAAGGCTACAGATGTTGCCGACGAGGATTGAAGCTACAGAAATCAAGGATTCCATTAGCAACCTCAGGGATGCTACTGATAGGAGGCTAGATGAAAAGCTTCCTCTTCTAACTATGTCCAAGATGAACAGGTTTTTCTCCAAGGAACCTGAAGTGTCCTAATCTTTGAAGACTCTTTCCTCTAGAGTGGACAAAGTTGAGGCTACACTTTCTCACATGCAAAAGGAACAGGAGAAGCAAACTCAGCTACTCACCCAGCTTTTGGCAGCTCAAGGACTCCCTATCATCTCACTTGATGATAACAAAAAGGGGGAGAAATCTAAGGAGCTGGAGAATTCTAAAGAGCTTGATATACAAATCACAAAGGTTTTGGTCCCAGCCATTTCCTTACCAAATGAGCCACTAGCAATGGGGGAGCTTGGACAGAAGAAAAAAGATGGCATTGACCTAATTCAGGAAGCTTCTATGAGGATGAGACTTGCAGAACAGATCAAAGATCATTGGTCCAACATAGAAGCAAGGGTCAAGAAAATTGCTGGAACTGCAAAGAACTCAAATCCATCAACGGATCAACCATCAACGAATGCCATGGTTGTAACATCAACGGAATGGGAGCCACAGTTCAAGAGTTCTTATGTTATAGAACCCCTTCAGCATGGAGTCCTTCAAGATTCAAGAAGTGAGAAAGGACAATCTTCATGCTTTAGGAATGTGGATGCAAGAGGGATATCTCCAATATCACCTTTCAAACCCAAGGGCAAGAACATTGCAAGGATATTTTATCCTCCACCAAAGCCAGATGAGTTCAAAGTCCTAGGGAAGCTGATCATTGAAAGCAAAGAGAGCAATCATCCAAGCATAAGGAACAAAAGGGCCATCATCTACAGGGATAGCAAAGAAATCTGCATTTGGGTTGGTCACCCAAATTTTGCTAAGGCCAAAGCTGAAAAATCTGAAAGGACAGCAATGCAAGCACTAGCAGTTGCTCAATCGCTTGAAGATGAAGAAACCCTACAGGAAGAAAAGGCTAAGGATGAAGCTAAGTAAGCTGGAAAGGAAAGGAAGAGTGTAAGGCAGCCAAAGGCTAGAGCTAAAAGGAATCTGAACTTTGACAAAGATGATTCTCAGGACACTGCTCAAGACTCTTCCACAACAAGTGCACATCAAATTCCCGTTGATCTACCTCATGAAGGAAAGTTGGCCTGTGATCCTGCACATCCTGTCAACTTTCATGATCAACCAATTATGCCAAAAGAGGAGCCTCTTGAATTTGATGAGGCCTACTTTCCAAAGTTCCTATTTGAGAAGGATCAACCAATGAAGACAAAGAAAAGGGCTGTCAAGGCAAAGCCAGTGTTTGTGAGAAAGCCACAACCTCAGAAACCCCCTGCAAATCCAGAGGACTGCATGTACATTGCTGACAACAGGGAAGAATCCAGTTTACATCTTGACTTAGACAACCTGGTGGAAGTAAGAGGCATTGCAGCTTCTCAAAAATTACCTGAGAGACTAGTTTTTACATTCAAGGGAGGTAGAGAACAAGTGTGGCCTCTCTATAGAATTTTAGGAGAAGACTATCAAACACTACTCTCAGTGTTTAGATGCTTGAAGAAGGACTTTGGCTTCACCAAAACAGCCAAGTCTGAGGTGGTCTCCAAAATCTGTCAGATAAAGGCTAGCTGGAACAAGCCTGAGGCTCTTCCCAGGATGCTTAGAATGCCCTCAACAGGAAAGAAGATCCATCTTCAACCATATTGGATGATGGAATTTAAGGACAAGGACAATTGCAGAAGATTCTTCAGGATGGAAGACCAGCTGGATAAGGCATCTAATCAAACTCTAAAGTTTATGCAATCCATGCTTGGTGATCAAGATGAAGAGGAGAAAATCTTTTACAAAAGGCTACAGGTCTAAATTGAGGAAAACAACTCTAAGAGAGGGAAGAAGACTATGCCACAAAGAAGACACAGATGAAACATTTGCTCAGTCTAGAGGAGCACTTTTGGGCATTAGTCTTGTAAGTCTTGTATTTTGTCTAAAATATTATGAAGCTTAATGCATTTTCTACTTTTGTAATTTATGATGTATCTGAGTGTTTTTGTTATCATCAAGTCTCTTGATTTATGGCTGTTATTCTATCAGTCATAAATTGGGGGAGATTGTTAGGAATATGTCGTTCTTGATGATAAACATAAAACACTTAGTAGAATCTGTGTAAAGTCATTTTGTAGCTGTCAACGAAATGGCATGTTTTGCAGCATTCCGTTGACAGGAAGCTGATCAACGAAATGAGTGATGTAGCAATTGCACTGTACAATACTTCTAGTTTGATATGCATTTCGTTGTAGTTATTGGATAGGTTTTCTAAGTCATGTTGACTAAGTACTAGATAGGCAAAATAGGTTGGTTAATTGTAAATATATTATGCCTTGTAATTTTGCCTAAGTGAAGACATGTTAACGGTATGAAGATTACTCTGTCAACGGTATGGAGTTTACTCATCAACGAAACGAAGATTACTCATCAACGAAATGAAGAATAAAGCTATCAACGAAACACCTCTTACTGCTATCAACGAATCATTATCACTTTTCTGAATAGTTGACAAAGTGATAGTGACAGTTTTCTGACAGATCAAAAGGAGATGTGGAAGTGTACTTTGCATTGGAAACCATTAAAATGGACATGGGGAATAAGGAAACATTCCAATTTCCAATCTGGTTATTGAGTGGGATCACTATAAGACTGAAGACAGAAGAAAAAGATCTCCAAGGACCATTGGACAAAAGGGATGAAAAGTAAGCTACTGACGGTTACCTTTAGTATACTTTAGTGTAGCCAAAAATAGCTTTGTAAACTTGGGAATATATATATAACCAAGTGTAGCAGTTAAAATTAATGAAAGAGAAGAAAAACAAATAGATTGTATTAGCTATCTTTGAGAGCATACTTCTCTACATTCTTGTAACTCAGAAGCTGTGTACTTTTTGTATCACAGATTATTTCCGCAATAAAAATCACTTCAGTTGGATCATCAAACAATCCAACTGAAATTATTAAGCGCTTGTGGTTTTTATTTTATAAGTTCAGTTTTAATTTGTAAGGTATTTTTAAGTTTGAAAAATATCAAGAATTGTATTCAACCCCCCCCCCCCCCTCTACAATTCTGTTAGGTCATTTGGGATTAACAACAAGTGCTTCATACCTTCATTCAGATGCTCCATTCCTCCTTCTATCCTCGACATCCTTTCTTCATTAAACCTTTGATTTTCATCAGATGTTTGCAGAATGAAGTCCACCTTGGTAGAAATAGAAGCAATCTCCTTGACACTCTCCGATATCTGAGCATTTGACGTTGTAAGATCAGAGATGTCTGAAGCCACCAGTACTTGAGATTGTTGGATTGAATTCAGCCTCGGGAGTAGATTATTCTTCAATCCTTGCAGGTCATCTTTAACACTACCCAGCTGATTAGAGACAGAGGTGGAAGATTGTGCAACTACTTGTGCTTTAAGAAGATTGTTCTCGGCCTGGGTTTCTTGTAACTTTCTCTGTAGATTAGCTAGCTAGTTCAACAACAAAGCAGTGTTTGTGTTTGTGTGTGCACTCACTTCAATTTCTCTCAGTGGTGTTTCACTCAACTCACGTGCTTGTGTTTGACTCTCATCTCTCACAACTAACTGTCTATCCATGTTTTCAGAAGATGTACCTGCATGAAAAATCACCCTAGTCCCTTCAAGAGAGGTCAGTGGTGGTGCAATGGGAGTTCGCAAATCCCGATCCCTGGTTGAGTCTGTCAAAATATTTGACATTGTATACTGAATTGCTTCAGGGACAGACTCACCAGGTTGCCTTTCACTTTCTCCAATATAAACTGCGAGTGAAAAACCCCTTAGGGGAGCCAGAGATGTTCCCTCTGGGAGGGGAGAAAATGATTCTATTATTGGTGGCGAAGAATCGGATTTTCCCTCTGATGCCTGTGAAGACACTTCTACCGTAACTATGGTAGGCACTGTTTCAAAATCAAAAGTAAAGTGCTCTCCTTGCATAGTGTCCTGAGTATAATCTATTTGGATATCTTATCCCATTGTGGTAGGCATTGTTCAATGGCCATATCTATGTCCATATCCTGTTTTGAGGATACAGATGGGCTTACAGATGCCTCCCTATAGGTTTTTATTTTCTTTAAGGGTGGAGACAGAGCTGTGGGAGCACTCTTTTCAGCTATTTCACTAACTCTTCTTGAACTGGTTTGTACATTAGGCTCCGGTTGTGTATCAGGAGTGTTTGACTCTCTGTTTGGCTCTATGACCCGGGTCAGAGACTGTGGTTCTACAATTTGTGGGTCAGCCCTAACAACCACTTGGGTTTGAATTATTGTACCAGAAGAAGATCCAGGGTTAGGAATAACTACATGTAGTGGAACTGGATGTGACCTAGGAACTTATTCACCAAAGATAGGAAGATTAATGAATTGACTCATCAATGGTGAAACAAGAACAGGTATGTTGAGGAATTTGGATGAGACATCAAGTCTGGTGTAGAATTTAGTGTCTATGGTTGAAGAGGTTTCAAATCTAGTTTCCCTAAACAGTTCTACCTTCTCAGCAGTGAGAAGATGATTAATGATAAGAGTGAGAAAGCGAGGGTACCAACACTTCACTTTCACATGATTATCAGAATCTCTCCTAGACTGAGCAAGCCTATTAAGCATTAGGTTCCACAGAATTTCAGCAAAGTTTAATCTACGACCAAATACAATAGCATAAGCAATATATTGATTAAGACTGGTAATGCCATGAAAATTTGTTTTTGTGCAATTACCAAATACTCTTGCTATTGTATCAAAGAACAGATCTCATTCCCTTCCAAGAAAACTCTTAGACAATTTGACCATTTGTATGGGACCCTGATAATGAATATTCACAAAAACTGTGATAACTCATCATCAGTGGGTAAAGGATCAAACCTGTCCTTTGGAAATTGTAAAACATCACAAAATAACTCAAAAGTGACTGTATATTGCTGGTTTAGAATATTGAAAGTGAAAGATTTTGAATCTCCAGCAATAACAGCACTTGAACATAAAAACCTCAATGGATCAATCCTAAGAAGTGCTGAGGCACAAATAGCATGACTGACACAAGTCTCGCTATTTAAAAATTGAATCCAAGGTTTAAAACGTTCCACCTTACATTTAGACGGATCAAAATACCCAACATAATTATTTAAAACAAGTTCAAAATTAGGATCCATTTTTATAAAACAAGAAATTTTAATTAACTTAAAATAAAATTAAAATTTTAGGGATTTTTAGAATTAATTAAAATTAAATAAAATCCACAAAATCACAATTTTATTAAAATTAACCAAACTTAAAATTTGTAATCCTAAACTTTCGAACTTAACACTTTGAAAAGAAAAAAAATGAAAGGGCAATTGATATTTTTAAAGCACACACAGTTCAACACACACAGAATTCAACTAAGATCACTAACACAAGAATTACTTAGCAATTCAAACACAAAAGTCGAAATGATTGGGGGGAAAAAAATCAACAGCACTTCGACTTGAAAAGTGTGATTTAGAAAGAACAGAGAGTTTTGCTAAGTAATAACTTGAGCAAGTAAGGATCAAAATCAAGGATTCTCCAGAAATGAGAGAATTCGAAAGGTGTTTGTGAAAAACTGATAAGAAAACTGATAAGGAATGCGTATAGGTGTGTGCAGTGTATGTATATATATTTATTTAAGAAAATAACTATTAAATGAAAAGAAATAAACTGAACGGTTGTTTTTTTTTTAAATTTGTATTGGGAAGACAATCGGGAAGACTTAGGATAGTCTTTCCGGTAGTCTTCCTAATACAAATTAGAAAGTCTTCCGGAAAAATAATAAAGAAAAACATAAATTAAAATAAGTAATTCTAAGTCTTCCCGTTAGTCTTCCTAGTTCAAAAAACTGGGAAGACTTAGGAAAAGACTTAAAATTAAATAGAAAAAACAAAAAACAAAATGAAAAATCCTTAGTTTTCCCGGTAGTCTTCCTAGTACAAAACTGGGAAGACTTAGAAAAAACTTAGAATTTAATTAAAATAATTACAGAATAATGCAGAAAAATAATAAAAATGCATGAAAAATATTTAAAAGCCTAGAAAAATTCACAGAAAATTCCATAAATCCTAGAAAAATATGCAGAATAATATAAAAGTGCATAAAATTAATATAAACTTGCAGAAAAATTTAAACAACAATATTTACAATCTGAAAAACATCTAAATAATTCTAAATAATTACATTTTCAATAAAAATACATTTCTCCACTTAAAAAATGAGAAAAATATTTTTAAAGAAAATAAAATATTCAGAACTATTTAAATTTACAAGCATGTAATATTAAATGAGAATTAGCAATAAATATCATTTAAATGACAAGAGAAAATGAATTTTTGAAAGAACAAACATGACAGAGATATTGTTAATCACTAAGACTGTTTAACATACCCAATTTACCAACTAACTTGATAAATGTGGATTCATCAACAGATTTAGTGAATATATCTACAGTCTGTTCTTCTGTGGGTACAAAGTGTAACTCCACAGTTCCATTCATGACATGCTCTCTGATAAAATGATACCTGATATCAATGTGCTTCATTCTCGAATGCTGCACAGGGTTGTTAGAGTTTGCTATGGCACTTGTATTATCACACAAAATGGGAATTTTATCTAATGCAAAGCCATAGTCCTTCAATTGATTCCTTATCCATAAGATCTGAGCACATCAGCTTCCAGCAGCAATATATTCAGCTTCTGCTGTTGAATTGGAAACGGTTTGATGTTTCTTGCTATACCAGGAAATCAATCTACCTCCTAGGAATTGACAACTCCCAGAGGTACTCTTTCTATCCACAACACTGCCTGCACAATCAGAATCTGTATATCCAACAAGATTAAAACCAGAATCTTTAGGGTACCAGATACCTAAATTAGGTGTACCCTTAAGATATCTCAAGATTCTTTTAACAGCAACGAGATGTAAATCTCTAGGGTCCGCTTGGAACCTTGCACACAAGCATGTAGCATACATAATATCTGGTCTACTTGCAATACGATAGAGTAAGGAGCCAATCATACCTCTGTAGCTTGTAATATCTACCTTGATAGAGTTCTCACAAGCTCCCAGTTTGATTGCTGTTGAAGATGGAGTCCTTGCTGATGCTGAATCCTCCATGTGATACTTCTTGAGGAGTTCTTTGAGATATTTGGATTGACAAATAAATATACCATTTGACCTTTGACTTACTTGTAATCCAAGAAAGAACTTCAGCTCACCCATCATACTCATTTCAAACTTACTCTGCATTAGCTTAGCAAATCTCTTACAAAGATCATCATTAGTAGACCCAAATATGATGTCATCCACATAGACTTGGACTAATATCATATCACTTTTGTGTTTCTTTGAAAAAAGAGTTTTGTCTATGATACCTCTAACAAAACCATTTTCTAAAAGAAAACCAGAGAGAGTGTCATACCATTTTCTTGGGGCTTGTTTGAGACCATAGATAGCCTTGAAGAGAAAGTACACAAAGTCCAGCAGCTCCTGATTTTCAAAGACAGGTGATGTTCCACATACACTTCTTCATCTAGCTCACCATTCAGGAATGCACTCTTAACATCCATTTGATAGACTTTAAAATTGGAGTAAGCTGCAAATGCTAAGAACATCCCGATGGCCTCAAGTCTAGCCACTGGTGCATAGGTTTCATCATAATCAATGCCTTCGGCTTGTGAATACCCTTGTGCAACTAGTCTTGCCTTGTTCCTTGTAACAATGCCATCCTCATCCAGCTTGTTTCTGTATACCCATCTAGTACCAACTACTTTCTTGTTCTTTGGTCTGGGTACCAGCTTCCAGACTTGTTGTTGTTCAAATTGATTGAGTTCATCTTGCATAGCAATCACCCAATCTGGATCAGTCAGTGCTTCCTCAGTCTTCTTTGGCTCCATTTCATATAGAAACCCTGAATAATGACATTCATTCTGAGTAGCACTTCTAGTTCTAACTCCAGCACCTGGATCACCAATGATCAGCTCAAAGGGATGAGCTCTATTCCATACAATCTGTCTTGGAAGATTTGATCTTGATGATTCGTCTTGAAATTCATTGTGGTGTTGTGACTGACTAGTAGATCCATCATTTCCTCCCCCTGAGTTGTTGCTTGATTACCTTGATGATTCTTATTATCAGGCCTTTGTCAGGCAAAACAACATCTTTAACCTTAACTATATAAACCTCTTTCACAAAAGAGCGTTTCCATTTATAGCCAGCCTTAACACATTTCTGAGTAGGATTAGGGATAAATGGATCCACTCTAGTCTTCGGAGGACTAGTAGTCTTAGATCTAACATGCTTCTTATTATTAACATGTTGACGTGGAGCAGTCTTATTATCAGATACATGCTTACTATTAAAATAAGCATACATAACATTGAAAGCACAAGACATGCAATTTACCACACCACATGCTTTATGAGAAAGATTAATAGCAGGCATGTTGGTTCTACAGTTGTTTTGATCCACTTTATGAATGTCTGACTTAGTCTTCGTTGCAGAAACAACTTTGACTGGTTTGTCAGACTTACACTTTTTGGACTGTTCAAGATCAAAAGCACGATCCTCCATAAGTATCTCCTCTTCAATAATGATAGAGTATTCATTCAGAGGATCTGCTTGAGACTCTCTAAAGAAAGGCTTATCAATACCCTTAAGCACATCTGGTATACCCCTTTCTTCAGCACTGACTCTATTAGGGGTATTTATGCTTAATTCACCAATAGACTCATTATAGTCATACCCTATTCCTACAGTATGACCAATACTTTGTTTATTGATGATTTCTTTAGCAGTCTTACAAGAGTTATAATAAGCATTAGCCTTGACTTTAAGTTCACTGATCTGACCCTTAAGAATGGTTTCCAGTTGAATATAGCATTTAACCCTATTCTCAAGAAATGCTATTTTCTCAGTTAGTTCATCCTGATTAACATGCACAAGTTTTAATTCTTTTATTTCCTTTTCAAGGGCTGTGTTCAAAAGAATTATTCTATCATTTTCTCTACGTGCACATGAAACAGTAGTACTAAGATGATAGATCATTTCAGTATTAGTAAACTTTACCTCTGACATGTAAGTTGATGAAGTGCTTGCCTCATTAGCCATTAAAGCAAGGTTTCCAATCTCACCTGCTTCTTCATCACTATCAGTATCATCCCAACTCTTGCCTTCAGCAACATAAGCTTTCTCAATCTTATTCTTCTTGCTAGAATCAAATGAGTTCCTTCTCACTTGCTTTGGCTTTTTTACATTCTGTAGCAAAGTGACCCAACTCATTACAATTGTAGCACCTGATTGTGCTTCTTTCCACAGTTCCAGTTTTGTAGCCACCCCTTGTGCTACTTGAAGAGGAAGATCCACCTCTCTGAAACCTGGGCTTGAACTTAAGATTGGGATTCCTTCTGAATCTGAACTTCCCAAACTTCCTGACTATCATGGCCAAATCACCATCCTCCAGTTGATCAAGTTCTTCCAAAGAGTGGTAGTCACCACCAGATTGATCAATGGATGTTAAACCAAATTCAGCATCAATAACATCCAAGTTAGAACTGGAAGGTTGAACAACCTTCACTTCCAGTTCCATATAACTCATTCTGTTGAATCTGCTCCAGCTCATAGGTCTTCAGAACACCATACAGTCTTTCCAGAGAAATTTCTCCAAGATCTCTTGCTTTTCTGATTGCAGATATTCTGTGCTCCAAATGAATTGGAAGTGTCAGGAGGAACTTCTTGTTGATTTCTTTGATAGTATAGTGCTTCCCATTGAGGTTCAGATCATTGATTAATTTGTTGTATCTCTCAAAAACCTCAGAGATACCTTCACCAGGGTTTGATCTGAAATGCTCATAAGAAGAGGTGAGAATTTCCAGCTTATTCTCTCTAACTTCCTATGTCCCCTCATTGATTATCTCTATTGTGTCCCAAATGTGTTTGGCAGTAGCACAGTTTAGGACATGATTATGCATGATAGGATCCAGACAATCAACCAGTATCAACTGTAGACAGGCATCCAGTGTAGAATCCTCTTTCTCATCAGGAGTGTAGTCCTTGGGGTCCTTGAGGTACATCCTAGAAGCTCTAGTAACCACATCATTCTCTATCTGGTCTCCCTCAACAATCATAGGGATTTTGGGACCATTCTTCAGCACTCCTAGATATTTAACATTTGCAACTTGAAGAAACAGGAGCATTTTCTTCTTCCACATGGGATAATGCTCCTTGCTGAACATGGGGATTTTGACTGTACCAACTTTCTGAGTAGTAGACATCTTTTGAGATTTTTGAAAAATTAAAAATTTCAGAGTATAAGAAAAAATCTCAAAACAATTGGATCTTTGATTAGTATATCAATCAAAAGGCTCTGATGCCAATTGTTAGGTCATGATATGTTTGTAGAAGGGGGGTTGAATACAAACGATACCGTTTAATCGAATTTGTCCCTTGAATAATTTAACAATTAAGAACAAATTAATGCGGAATAAAACTGAAACAATATTCAAGTTAAATATAACTTATATTAAACTTGACGAGTGTTACAATTTGATCACTGATTACAAGGGTTCTTAATAAAACAAACCTAGAATAAATTCGACATGAATTTATCTATTTTTGTAATAAAAAGGATTGAATACTAAAAAGTAGTTCGATATAAAATCTAGGGATTATGATCCGCTAGAAAGTCAAGGTAGTACAAGAGATACAATTCTTATGGATTAAATGTTTAAGAACAATCAAGAATTAAATTCTCCTGCAGAAATGAAGCTTGACAGTTGAAGAGAATTGAAGACAGTGGAATCTTATGTTAAATGCTCTGTCTTTTCTTTTTCTTCTGTGTGTTGTAATTGAATGATATCATGTCTTCTGTCTTCTGCCTTGTATATATACTAATTGCTTTTCTTTTAATCAATCCCACGTGCAAGCCAATTAACAGAATGTAATTAGCACTAGGAAGACAAGCAGAAAAACAATCCATTTTGCCTTAGAAGACTTTCGGGAAGACAATGAAATGAGTTAGGAAGACAATCGGGAAGACTAGGTTTAGCCTAGGAAGACAATCGGGAAGACTAACTTGTGAGTCTTCCTAGTTCAATAAACTAAGTCTTCCTAGTTCAAACCTAAGTCTTCCTAGTTCATTTTTATTCTAATTTAAATAATCAACTAAATAAATTATGTATTAAATTAATTGTTTACAGAATTAATTTTAATAAATAATTTACTTAATAGTATTAATTATTTATAAGAGAATAAATAGAATTAGTTGACTTCTCAATTAATTTCAGAATCACTTAAAACTTAGATAAAGAATAAACATAATAGTACGTTGACACTCAATGCACTGTCTGGTTCATGAGTGACTAACGACAATGTCTGTTCTTCATCTGTTTGACTTTAAGCAGTGATTCACTTCCTTCTCATTCAAGAACTTTGTAATCAGTATCTTTTGTTGTCACCACTTGAAATCTCCGTCACTTCAATAAATCCACTGAGCTTGAATACTTCACTGAGGCTTGATCAACAAATTGATCTTCTTTCAATGTAAAATCACTTCAAGTCTGTAGATGACTTTAATCTTCATTCTTTGACAGATATAATCTTCTGAGATTCCTGTGACATTTGATTTTTATTATTTACTTATTACATCTTAATTAAAGTTGAGTAGAATCCTCGATGTTTACAAATAGGCCTAGACATATGCCTTTCATTTAACATTAATAAAAAATAAAAAATCTATCGAGACGAAGGGAGTATTACTTACTTTAAAATTTTGAATTATTTTTTATTAGGCTAATTGATTAAATATCAAAAGTATGGATTATACAATAAATATATAAAATAGATATTCAACAAATTTATTTGTAGTATTTATGTAAAGAAATTTCCTATTTCATTCTTAAAAGAAACAATTGATCTTTTTATACCAATTTCTCATTTCATTCTTTCAATACAATTCACTCGCATCATCCTTCAACTATTACCTTTCACAAATTCACTTTCTCATTCTTTACTATCGATCTAC
Source organism: Heracleum sosnowskyi (assembly GCA_030848705.1). NCBI lineage: Eukaryota > Viridiplantae > Streptophyta > Magnoliopsida > Apiales > Apiaceae > Heracleum > Heracleum sosnowskyi. Next base: position 53,377,689 of record CM061241.1, read on the forward strand.
ATATTCACTTGATTTTTTTCGCATTCTTTACTATCGATCTTCATATTCACTTTCTATAAACTTGTGAATTATCTTAGAGCAGAATTGTGGGTGTTGATTTGAAACGATACAGAGACGCCTAGCATTGCATAGGTAAGAGTTTTTATTATGTTTGCTCTCGCTGAAACTAAAGCGTAAGTTTTTTTCCAAGTTGAATTTGATCTTAAAAAATTTAATTTACATATTTATTTATCTTAAAACTCCATAAAAATTTATTATTTACGTTTACATAATTGAGGTTTAACATTGTTTTGTCTTTAGAAAATTTTCATTCATCTAATTCGTGCAATCCGTTACTTCGTCAATTATTTTGATGGAGTTTGTTATCATGTAAAAAAAATTACTTTTTAAATTTTTAATTTTTATATAACAGTTACAAACTAAAAATGGTTGACTAATTCAACGAATTAATGAATTAATGAAGTTTTACCATTGGAGCCGTGATTTGTTGGTCAATCGAATTTAATGATAGTCAATCCATCATCAACTTCTTCAATTTTTAGTGGAATTGCTAACGAATTAATGGAGTTTGATTTTATTGATCAATAAAACAATGATTTTATATTGATGCATATGTTGTCGAAATTAGATTAAAATTTTGTTCTAGATGATATACTCACATGGTTGTATTTTATACAAGTTAGATTTTGCACCAATTACATTATTTTTTACTAGTAGAAAGTATTCATACTTTTTTATAATTTGATTGATTAAATAATTTTGTAATATATTGGTATTAGGAGAGTATCAGACGATATTCCAAAGTTGTTGTCAATGGCAGAAAAAAAGTTGAAAGAGCAACTACGAGCCGAGAAAATTGAGGTAATGTTTGTCTCCTGTACTATCCCATCTCAATATCCTTTTATCTTTGAGAATTATTTATTAAAGTTTAGGGATAATATTTGGAAAAAATGTATCTTAACTTTTAATCATAAGTTATTAATATTAAATTTTAAAATTAATTTTATTACATTTATATAAAAAAAAACTATTTTACTAAGCCGCGCTTTGCAGCGGCTTTATAATAATTTATCCAAATTTTTCTAAAATCTATTCTACAAAAAATGTTTTTTTTAAAAAAAATATTTATAACATGAAATTAAGGTTTCTTTTAAATTATCCGTTTAGTGTTGTTCATTACTGAAATTTTGAATAATTATAGAATAGGTAAATGTTTTTAATATATTTCATTATTTTAATATTATATCAAATATTAGTATATTAATCACTTTATCTACTTATGTTTGCATAAATTTATCATCGGTATGGTTAAATTTATGAAACAATTGATAAAAACATAATTCTAAGCCGTTTAGGTAGAGAATTTGTTAGGAATATGTTGTTCTTGATGATAATTATAAAAACACTTAGTAGATTTTGTAAAGTCATTTTGTAGCTGTCAACGAAACGGCATGCTTTGCAGCATTCCGTTGACAGGAAGCTCATCAACGAAATGAGTGATGTAGCAATTGCACTGTACAATACTTCACAGTTTGATATGCATTTTGTTGTATGTATTAGATAGGTTTTCTAAGTCATGTTGACTAAATGCTAAATAGGCAAAATAGGTTGGTTAATTGTAAATATCTCGTGCCTTGTAATTTTGCCTAAGTGAAGACATGTCAACGGAATGAAGATTACTCTGTCAACGGAATGAAGTTTACTCATCAACGAAATGAAGTTTACTCATCAACGAAATGGAGAATAAAGCTATCAACGAAACACATCTCCCTGCTATCAACGAATCATTATTGCTTTTCTGAATAGTTGACAAAGTAATAGTGACAGTTTACTGAACAGATCTAAAGGTGATGTGGAAGTGTACTTTGCATTGGAAACCATTAAAATGGACATGGGGAATAAGGAAACATCCCAGTTTCCAATTGGGCTCCTGGGAGTGATCATAATAAGCATGAAGACAAAAGCAAGGATCTCCAAGGACCACTGGACAAAGGGATGAAAAGCAAACTATTGGCGGTTACCTTAAGTGTACTTTAGTGTAGCCAAAAATAGCTTTGTAAACTTGGGAATATATATAACCAAGTGTAGCAGTTAAAATAAGAGTAAGAGAAGAAAAACAAATAGATTGTATTAGCTATCTTTGAGAGCATACTTCTCTACACTCTTGTAACTGAGCAGCTGTGTACATTTTGTATCAAAGATTATTTCCGCAATAAAAATCACTTCAGTTGGATCATCAAACAATCCAACTGAAATTATTTATGTGCTTGTGATTTTTACTTTAAGTTCAGTTTTATTTGTAAGTTGTTTTTAAGTTTAAGAAATATCAAGAATTGTATTCAACTCCCCCTTCTACAATTCTGTTAGGTCATTTGGGATTAACAATTGGTATCAGAGCAAGCTTCTAACATACAAGAAGTTTAAAGATCAAGACCAAAACAGTAACCATGGTGAAGAAGGATGCAGGAGTAAAGATACCAGTTCTTGATAAGGACAATTACTTTCACTGGAAAGTAAAGATGCATTTACATCTCATGTCTATGGATGAGAGATATGTAGACTGCATTAAGAAAGGTCCACACGTTCCCATGAAGTTTGCATCTAGAGTTGGACTGCCAGATGATGCTCCTGATGTAGAAATTCCAAAACTTGTCTCAGAATGGACTATTGAAGATGTTGCAGAAGTCCATAAAGATAAAAGAACCATGAACATTCTGTTTAATGGTTTGGAGCAAGAGATGTTTGACAATGTCATAAACTGTACAACCTCCAAAGAAGTATGGGACACTGTTAGAACTCTCTGTGAAGGAACTGAGCAAGTTAGGGAAAATAAAATGCAACTCCTTATACAACAATATGAGCATTTTCATTTTAAAGCTGGTGAAACCCTAAATGACACGTTTAGTAGGTTTCAGAAGCTTTTGAATGGATTAAAGTTGTATGGGAGGATATATCAAACCAAGGATTCAAACCTTAAATTTCTCAGAGCTCTTCCAAAAGAATGGAAGCCTATGACTGTTTCTCTCAGAAACACTCAAGAGTACAAAGACTACACTCTTGAAAGGCTTTATGGAACCTTGAAGACATATGAGTTGGAAATGGAGCAAGATGAAGAAATTGAAAAGGTACAGAAGAAAGGTGGATCCATTGCATTGATTGCATCTGTGAACCAACTGGAAGATGACAATGAAGAAGCTGCAAAGGCCACAACTAGTCGAGCTAGTTGTAGAAGTGATGTTAGCAAGGGTAAAGGAAAGATGACAGAAGAAGAAGAACCAGAACCAGCCAACTTGGATGACTTAGATGAAATTGATGAACACATTGCTTTTCTGTCAAGAAAATTCTCTAAGTTCAAGTTCAAGAGAAACTCAGAAGCAAGGCCAGCAAGGAGAGACTTTTAACCCAGCGAAAATAACTGGATTGAAAAGTCTAAATCTAAATGTTTCAATTGTGGAATGCTTGGTCACTTTGCTGGAGACTGCAGAAAGCCCAAGGTTGAGAAGGGCAACAGGAAATTTGAGACTGTTGATTATAAAAAGAAATACTTTGAACTTCTCAAGCAAAAAGAAAAGGCTTTCATGTCTCAGGAGTATGATTGGGCTGGTAATGGTGAAGATTCTGATGATGATGTTGAATATGTCAACTTGGCTCTTATGGCCAACAATCATGAGCAGGAAGCAAGCTCCTCAAGCAACCAGGTAACAATTACTAATCTTTCTGAGCTTTCTAAAGAGGAATGCGATAGTGCAGTAAATGAAATGTCTACTGTACTATATAATTTGCGTGTTACTCTTAAATCACTTGCCAAAGAGAATTCAAGAATAAAAGAGACTAATTTGCTCTTAAGTGATAGCTAGGAATGCAATGTTAGAAGCACAGCTCATTGAATTTGAGAAAATGAGATGTGTTAGTAGGGATGCTAAGAAGGAACTTGAGAACGTGTTACAAAGGGAAGAAATTCTTAAAACACAACTTGAAATAGAACAAAGTGTGATTGCAAAATGGAAAGATGTCAGGAATGTTGCTACCAACATCATTAATGTTCAAGGTATGGAATCTTTCTGTGAACAATCATGGAAAAAGAACAAAGAGAAGCTAGGGTATGTTGGTGAAACCTTAGAATCAGAAACAGAGTCAACAAACAACAATGATCATTTGTTGAAGGTTGATATGTCAACGGAATGCAATGTTTCGTTGACAGATGAACCATCAACCGATCAGGCTGTTTCGTTGACAGAGAAAAGAAAAAATAAACTCACTAGACTTAATAACAAGTATGGTCCTGTCACCAAGAACTTTGTTCAAGGTGAGTCTAGTAATTCAAAGAAAGTTGAGAAGCCTGTTGAGAGAGCTAATGTAGGTCACTTGTCTAACAAGCAATTGAAGGACAAGTTAGAGAAAGTTCAAGTTGAGGTTAAGGGAAATAAAAAGAAAAACAGGAATGGCAAAGTAGGGATTAACAAACACAACAATTACACACCTGATAAATATGCTCCTAGAAAGACATGTGTCAATTGTGGAAGTGTTAGTCATTTATCTACTAACTGCAAATCTGTTAAGAAGTCTACTAATGTGAAAATTCCCAAGCCTGCAATGAACAGTTCTATGCCCACAATGCCTGTTATGCCTAACATGTTTTCTCCATATGCACAATTTCAGAATCCATATGCTAGCATGTCGTTTGTGCCTAATCCATACATGAATATGTTTAATGTGCCACAAATGCCATGGAATGTGAATAACATGTTTGTTCCACCAACTATGCATGCTATGAATGAAAATGTGAGCAACTCTCAGAAATCAACACCAAGGGTAAAGATTGATTTAAATCAATCTGAGCCCAAGGTGAAAAATGATATTAAAGGAAAAGCAAAGGCTAACAAAACAGGACCCAAGGAAACTTGGGTACCAAAATCAACTTGATTTGGTTTTATTGTGTGCAGGGAGACAAAAGGAATCTTTGGTACTTGGATAGTGGTTGTTCAAGACACATGACTGGTGATTCTACCCTGCTCATAGAGTTTCAGGAAAGAGCTGGCCCTTGTATTGCTTTTGGAGATGACAGCAAAGGCTACACTAAGGGATATGGCTTGATTTTAAAAGAGAATGTCATCATAGATGAGGTTGCATTGGTGGATGGTCTTAAGCACAATTTGCTTAGTATCAGCCAACTTTGTGACAAAGGATTTTTAGTTACTTTTTCTAAAGAAGCCTGTGTTGTTTCTAAAGGAGGAAACAACAATGTGGTAATGACTGGATTCAGAAGAGGGAATGTGTACATTGCTGACTTTAGTAGCACAAGTCCAGACACCATCACTTGTCTTTTCAGCAAGGCAAGCAAGGATGAAAGTTGGCTATGGCACAAGAAACTGTCTCATCTGAATTTCAAAGTTATGAATGATTTGGTGAGGAAAGATCTTGCTAGAGGAATTCCACAAGTGGAGTTTTCCAAGGATGGTTTGTGTGATGCCTGTCAAAAAGGGAAACAAAAGAAGGCATCATTCAAAAGCAAGACAGAGTCATCAATTGTCCATCAGCTTGAGTTGCTTCATATGGATTTGTTTGGCCCTGTAATGTCATGTCTATTTCAAAGAAGAAATATTGTCTTGTGATTGTTGATGATTTTTCTAGATTTACATGGACTTTCTTTTTGCACTCCAAAGATGAGGCAAGTGAAATCATTATCAATCACATCAAGATGGTAAACAATCATCCTGACTTGAAAGTAAGAAGGATTAGGAGTGACAATGGGACAGAATTCAAGAATTCAAGCATGAAGGTGTTCTGTGAAGAAAATGGTATTTTGCATGAGTTTTCAGCAGCAAGGACACCACAGCAAAATGGTGTAGTTGAAAGGAAAATGGTATCTATGCATACACCCCTGTAAGTATAAATCATGGTAATTCTTTAAAAGTAACGGTTATATTTTTTAAGCCAATCCAGTAATTTACATTTATTATTGGACTCATTTTCTGAGAATTTTTGGGGGAGTATTTAAGAAATTCTATTTTCTTTAATTTCTTTTTACCTGTTCTCAAAAATTCCAAAGGCTTTTCTCTCTTCTTCTCTCTAACAAGCAATTTAGTTCGAAGCTTTTCTTCACACAACAATGGCACCCATAGTCAAGCTTATGTCAGCAGGAGGGTTCATTTATGAAAAGAACAACTCAATTCCATTTTTTGTCAAGGAAAGTCCAAACAGTATCTTTTTCAAGATGATGGGCTTCATGAAGAACTGCAAGTTGAGCTATGCAATGTTTCACTCAACTCCTCTCTATAATGAGATAATCGAGGAGATTTGGACCTCATGTGAGTATAGTGGAACAAACTACACACTACAATTCACCATCCAAGGTAAAGAGTACATAGTTAATTCTGATGTATTGCAAGCATGTCTACATATTCCTGAAAATAACTGTAATGCTTTGCCAACAAATACTGAAATGGTTAACTTTCTAAACTCCATAAACTACTCTTTGCCTACTGATAATCTGGGTAGAATAATTAGGAGAGGATTGGTTAGAGAATATAGTTATTTAGCTGATGCATTTATCAAGGTATTTTCTGGTAAGATTAGCAATTTTGATGCATTGACCAATTCTATGTTAATTCTATTTACCATGCTCCTAACTGATAGATATTACAACTTTAGCACCCAACTTATGTATGAAATTGGTGCTAAGTTGGGTGATAAGGCTAATAGGAAAAAGAATATCTATTATGCTAGGTTTCTGATGATGTTGGCTAATCATGTTAGTCCAACACCATTAGTTATCTCTAACCCTGTTTCCAAGTTTGAGTGTTTTGTGCAAGAGAAAAGGGTTCTGATAGATATACTGAGACTTAACCGCAATGGTAATGTCCCAATGGTGTACTTGCCCATCATTGAGGTAACTTCTTCTAACCCTGTTAGTATAGTTGCTACTTCTATTATTTCACCCACCAATGTTGCTATGGAGTCTGTAGTTGTGTCCCAACAGGCTCCTGCCCAAGCAGCAAAACCTAAATCAAAGAAATCCTCAAAGCCAACCTCAGGTGCTTCTCAAAAGGCACCTGTTGCAAAAACTACTTCACAACCAAAGGGGAGTGATTCAGGAGTTGTGAGAGGTGAGGGAAGGGGTGAAAATCAAGGAAACCCTAAGAATAAGGAAGGAAAGCAGAGTGAAATCCAGCCAAGCCCCATTGTGTCTTCCCAACAAGGCACAATGAGTAAAATGGATTTAAACACAAGTCTAGTTGCATCCTCCCAAAAGGATGTGATTATTGAAACAAGCTCTCCTCCAAGAGCACACTCCAAAAGGGTAAGGGACACTTCAAGCCCAAAGTCTACATTTTCCCAATACCAAAGGAGAGTGAAACAAAAATCCAAGGGTACACAGGGTGCACACACTCTGGAAGCAACACTTCCAGTTTCACAAATTCAGTTTGATGTAACCCCTATCATTACTCTGGGGTTACAGTCCCATTCTCTAAACATCAACCTTGAACTATCTCCATCAAATTCACCAACTCAATCTCTAGATGTGGACATGATCCATTCATCTATTCCTGATTCTCCAACTCTAATCTTGGAGAAGCCCCACTCTGAAGCTGGTGGTCATCACTTATTAAGTGATTTGTTGGGCCATCAACCAACTTTTTCTGAAATTGCAAGAGGATCTGTGGACCAATCTCTAAAATCAATCACCACAGATTCTACTGTAATTTCACTTTCTCAAAGTGCTTTATTTACTTCATCAACGAAACAGCCTCTTTCGTTGACAAGTGTTTCTCCATCAATGGTATCCATACCGTTGATAGTTCAAACTACCATTCCGTTGATAGGTCATTCTACACCCCTTATTGAAAATCAAGTTGTTTCCACAACTAGTGTAGATGACCTGGTGGTAGTTGAGACACTTTTAGGTTTGAGAGGGAGTGAAATTGAGAGGCTGGCTTGCAGCCAGGCAAAAGGAGAGACTGAGAGTGAGAGGCTGGCTATTTCTTCCAGCCAGGCAAAAGGAGAGATTGAGAGTACCACCTTAGTAGGTGAAGGTGAGGGTGTGAGCCATGGGGAGCCCATGATGCAAGAAAAGAGTGGAGAGAGAGAAGGGACTACAGGAGTGATAAGGGAGGAAGCAGCCATTGCTAGTGAGTTAATGGGGGTCAGTGAGGGAGAAATGGAACTTACCTTCCAAGAGCATTATCAACAAACTCTGGATAGTATTTCCCTGGATCCTGAGACCTTTACTCATCCTGTGCCAGCCTATCAAGTTATGGCTCAACAGGGCAATGTGGAGGCAGAAAGGTCACTCAACTTAATTCATACTACTGCATCAATGCAAAGAGCAAAGGATGCCCTGACCAATCTATCTCCAGCAGCTGCAGCAAGTGGAGACTTTAATTTTTCTGATGATGAGGACAGCTTTGGTGACAATCTACAGGTGGCCACTACTACACAGACTGGGACTTCTGTGGTGCCTCCTACACCAAACTGGCTTTCTCAGGATATGCATGGTAGATGCAACTTGGATGCTGCTATCACAAGGCAGTACAATGAGGCATATCTAGCTCATGAGTCTGCAGAAGCAAGGGAGAAGAAATTCTACAAGGCCATAATGGATTCTCTGGAAATTCAAAGGCTACAAATGTTGCAGACAAGGATTGAGGCTACAGAAATCAAGGATTCAATTAGCAACCTTAGGGATGCTACTGACAGGAGGCTAGATGAAAAGCTTCCTCTTCACACTGTCTCCAAGATGTCAAGGTTTTTCACCAAGGAACCTGAAGTGTCCTCATCTTTGAAAACTCTCTCCTCTAGAGTGGACAAAGTTGAGGCTACACTTTCTCACATGCAGAAGGAACAGGAGAAGCAAACTCAGCTACTCACCCAGCTTCTGGCAGCTCAAGGAATCCCTATCATCTCACTTGATGATAACAAAAAGGGGGAGAAATCTAAGGAGCTAGACATTCAAATCACAAAGGTTATGGTCCCAGCCATTTCCTTACCAAATGAGCCACTAGCAATGGGGGAGCTTGGAAAGAAGCAAAAGGATGGTATTGACCTAATACAGGAAGCTTCTATGAGGATGAGACTTGCAGAACAAATTAAAGACCATTGGTCCAACATAGAAGCAAGGGTCAAGAAAATTGCTGGAACTACAAAGGACTCAAATCCATCAACGAATCAACCATCAATGAATGCCATGGTTCTAGTGTCAACGAAATGGGAGCCACAGACCAATTCTTTCTATAAGGTAGAGCCCCTTCTACATGGAGTCACTCAAGGTCCAAGGAAGGAAAAAGGACAAACTTCATGCATTAGGGATGTGGAACAAGCTACACTCCAAAGAAACTTATCTCCCAAGTCCCCTGCTAAACCAAAGGGCAAAAATATAGCAAGGATTTTCTATCCTGCACCTTATCCAGATGAGCTCAAGCTTCTTGGTCTACTTATCACAAAAAGCAAGGAAAGCAATGATTATGAGATAAGGAAGCAAAGGGCAATTGTCTACAGGAATGGACCAGAAATCTGTGTTTGGGCTGGTCACCCAAACTTTGCTGAAGCTAAAGCTAAAGAGTCAGAAAGAGCAGCAATGCAAGCCCTTGTTGTTGCTCAGTCTCTTGATGAAGAAGAAATACAGCTAGAAGAAAAAGCAAGAGAGGAAAGGAGTGCAAAGAAGAGCACAAGGCAACCAAAGGCAAGAGCTAGGAGAAACATAGCCTTTGAGAATGATGACTCTCAGAGCATTGCATCAGACTCTTCTGTACCAATTGCACCTCCAACAATTCCTGATCCAGTTTCAGAGGTAAAGTTAGCTTGTGATCCTAATCATCCTGTAAATTTCCATGATCAGCCAATTGAGCCAAAGGGAGAGCCAATTGAGTTTGATAAGGCCAACTTTCCAAAATTCCTCTTTGAAATGGATCCAAAGAAGAAATCTAAGCAAAGGGCTACCAAGGCTAAGCCAATTCTGGTAAGGAGACCACAAGCTGAGAAACCTCCTACCAACCCAGAAGACTTCATCTACATTGCTGATATCAGGGAGGAGTCTGACATTCATATCAATCTTGATGACCTGGTTGAAGTGAGAGGAATAACAGCTTCTTAAAAACTACCAAAGAGATTGGTATTTGTCTACAAGGGTGGGAGAGAACAGGTTTGGCCTCTACACAGAATTCTGGGAGAAGACTATCAGACACTGCTATCTGTGTTTAAATGTTTGAAGAAAGATTTTGGTTTTACCAAAATAGCCAAGTTTGAGGTTGTCTCCAAGATTTGCCAAATCAAAGCTAGCTGGAACAAGCCTGGTGCACTTCCCAGAGTATTGAAGGTCCCTCAAACAGGAAAGATAATTCATCTCCAACCTTTTTGGATGATGGAATTCAGAGATAAGGACAACTGTAGAAGATTCTTCAGAATAGAAGACCAACTGGAGAAGGCATCCAATGAAACTCTAAGGTTAATGCAATCCAAGTTGGGGAATCAAGATGAAGAAGAGAAGATTTTCTACAGAAGACTTCAAGCTCAAATTGAGGAGAACAATGCAAGAAAAGGGAAGAAAACAAGACCACAGAGGCAAAGATGAAAAATCTGCTCAGTCTAGAGGAGCAACTATGTGCACTTGTTTTGTAAGATTTTCTACTTTGCATTTCAATTAAATTCAATGAAGCTCAATGCAATTTCTACTTTTATCATGTGTAATATGTCTGAGTGTTTTTGTTATCATCAAGGCTCTTGATTTATGGCTGTTATTCTATCAGTCATAAATTGGGGGAGATTGTTAGGAATATGTTATTCTTGATGATAATTATAAAAACACTTAGTAGATTTTGTAAAGTCATTTTGTAGATGTCAACGAAATGGCATGCTTTGCAGCATTCCGTTGACAGGAAGCTCATCAACGAAATGAGTGATGTAGCAATTGCACTGTACAATACTTCACAGTTTGATATGCATTTTGTTGTATGTATTAGATAGGTTTTCTAAGTCATGTTGACTAAATGCTAAATAGGCAAAATAGGTTGGTTAATTGTAAATATCTTGTGCCTTGTAATTTTGCCTAAGTGAAGACATGTCAACGAAATGAAGATTACTCTGTCAACGGAATGAAGTTTACTCATCAACGAAATGAAGTTTACTCATCAACGAAATGGAGAATAAAGCTATCAACGAAACACATCTCCCTACTATCAACGAATCATTATTGCTTTTCTGAATAGTTGACAAAGTGATAGTGACAGTTTACTGAACAGATCTAAAGGTGATGTGGAAGTGTACTTTGCATTGGAAACCATTAAAATGGACATGGGGAATAAGGAAACATCCCAGTTTCCAATTGGGCTCTTGGGAGTGATCATAATAAGCATGAAGACAAAAGAAAGGATCTCCAAGGACCACTGGACAAAGGGATGAAAAGTAAACTATTGGCGGTTACCTTAAGTGTACTTTAGTGTAGCCAAAAATAGCTTTGTAAACTTGGGAATATATATAACCAAGTGTAGCAGTTAAAATAAGAGTAAGAGAAGAAAAACAAATAGATTGTATTAGCTATCTTTGAGAGCATACTTCTCTACACAAGGGGTTGAATACAATTCTAGATATTTTTAAACTTAAAACAACTTTTAAATAACTTGACAGAGAAAATAAAAACACACAAGCAAATATAAAATTTCAGTTGGATGTTTTGAGGATCCAACTGAGATGTTTTTATTGTGGGAATAATCTGTGTTACAAACGTAGCACAGCTGCTCAGTTACAAATGTAGAGTGAGAGTGCTCTTCAAAGAAAGCTAATACAAAATTATTCTATCTCACTTCTTACAATTAAATGAACTGCTACACTTGGTTATATATCCCAAGTTTACAATGCTATTTTTGGCTACACTAAAAAGTACTAAAGGTAACCGCCAACAACTTGCTTTTCATTCCTTTTGTCCAATGGTCCTTGGAGTTCTTGTCTTTTGTCTTCATGTTTATTATGATCCCACTCAAGAACTTAAATGGTAATTGGAATGTTTCCTCATTCCCAGTGACCATTTTAATGGCTCCCAATGCAAAGTACACTTCTACATCACCTTTTGATCTGTCAGGAAACTGTCACTATCACTTTGTCAACTGTTCAGAAAAGTGATAGTAATCAGTTGATAGTAGTGAGATGTATTTCGTTGATAGCTTTATTCTTCAATCCGTTGATGGTACATTCTTCAATCCGTTGATAGTGTAATCTCCAATTCGTTGACATGTCTTCACTTAGGCAAAATTACAAGGCACATTATATTTACAATTAACCAACCTATTTTGCCTATCTAGTACTTAGTCAACATGACTTATAAAACCTATCTAATACCTACAACAATTGTTTATCAACTAGTGAAGTATTGTACAGTGCAATTGCTACATTACTCATTCCGTTGATGAGACTCATTCCGTTGATGAGACTCATTCCGTTGATGAGCTACCTGTCAACGGATGCTGCAAAGCATACCATTCCGTTGACAGCTACAAAATTGACTTGGCACAAAATCTACTAAGTGTTTTTATAATTATCATCAAGAACAACATATTCCTAACATATATTCGGTTTCCTCCGTTAGAAAATAGTAATAAGGAAATTGAGAATTTATGTAATATTATAAAGGCAAAAATGTTAAAATTGTATATTTATTTCCCTCCATTAGTAAAAATTTAAAAGACAATTAAGATATTTTCTAATAAAATAATTTATGAGACTATTAAAATTGTAAATTTAGTTTCATCCATTAGCAAAGATTTTAAAGACAAGAATATTCGAATTGTATATTTAGTTTCCACCATTAATAAAGATTTTGAAGGCACACCCTCGTATTCTCCTTTATATAAGTATATTGATTGATTGGATAAATAGAGAGAATATTAACATACTATATTTAGTTTCTTCCGTTAGAAAATAGTAAAAAAGAAATTGAGAATTTATCTAATATTATAAATGTAAGAATATTAAAATTGTATATTTACTTTCCTCCATTAGTAAAAATTTCAAAGGCAGTTAAGATATTTTCTAATGAAATAATTTATGAGACTATTAAAATTATAAATTTAGTTTCATCCATTAGTAAAGATTTTAAAGGCAAGAATATTAGAATTGTATATTTAGTTTCCTCCATTAATAAAGATCTTGCAGGCAAGAATATTATAATTGTATATTTAGTTTCCTCCATTAGTAAATATTTTAAAGTCAATTGAGATATTTTCGAATCTTTAACATTAATTATTCAAAAAATTGAGAAAATTAGAAAAATAGATCGAAGCAATTTGAGAGGCGCCACATCACCGCCATCATCTTCTATATAAGTACTAGTCGACTAAGCCGCGCTTCGCAGCGACCCTATAATATTTTTGTAAAATTTTAAATATTAACTATATAAGAAAAAATCAAGGAAAACAATTATATATATACTATTTTATCTATCTATACTATCTTATAATAGACGAAACATTAAAAGTTTGGTCGGTCGGTACTTCGTGATTTTACTTAATTACCCCTACTTATTGTTTTTTAAAAATATTGTTAAATAATAACATTATTTATAACTAATAACCTTTTGAGCTAAACTACATTACTTTTTCTAACAAAATCCCCTCTTTTTGTAAAACAAATCACGGGCAATTACCTTTTTTAACTAAAACACATTAATTTTTCTATTTTTCCTTACTAAAATACCTCTTTTTACAAAATATCATGGACAAATACTTACTTACTTATTTTAAAACCTATTTTCATAATTTTAATTACGGGCAATTAACTTTTTCAACTCAAACATGTTACTTTTTCTATTTTTCCTTACTAAAACCTTTATTTTCCAAAAATATCACGGACAAATCGTTAGTTAATTATTTAAAAATATATTTTAATACCTTTAATTATTTAAAAAAAGTTAACACGCCTACTTATTTTTTTAACAAATACAATTAACAATATATTAAAACTGAATAATAAAAATAATAATTATTAAAAATATTTCGTGCATCACATGAGTTTTAAGCTAATATATGTGATAGTGAACATAATATTTAACAATGTAACATACATAAACAATAAAATAAACTATTGACATGTTTTTATGCCGATTTTGTATAATTTTTTCTTGAATCAACACTCGTTACATTAAATGCTTATAAAGAAATACTTAAAATATACAGTAATATAAATTTAAGTATTAACCACCACTTAATTCTTCAATCATTCGTATTTATCACAAAAATTACAAATTTCTTAAATATTCTTAGACTTTATATGTCCATTTTGTGTCATGCTTTTTGAGCTGAGTCCCATTGAATAAATACATATAAATAAAAAATAATAATAAAATATGAAATAATAAAATTTAGGTATTAACCACCGCTTCAAACTTCAATTATTAGTATCATAACAAAAATTTCAAATTTCTTAAAATATATTTAAACTTTATATGCCGATTTTGTGTCATACTTTATTGAGGCAACGTCCATTACACTAAATACATATAAATTAAAAATACTAAAATTAACCAATAATAAAATTTAAGTATTAACCACCGCTTCAAACTTTAGCTATTTGTATTAAAATAATCAATATTAAATATAATAAATTAAATATTAATATAAATTTAAAAAATATTTAAATTTAAATTAAATATTTAAATTAATATTATATTTATATTAATATTAATATTTAATATTTATATTAAATATAATATTAAATATTTATATTAATATGGATTATTTAAGTATTTATTTTGAGAAATTTATAAATTAATGCACACAATATATATTATAAAAATTAAATACATGTAAACAATATAATAAACTATTAATATTTATTTCTTTTATATTAATTTATACCATTTTTTTTTGGTAGACAACCATAATAATATATAAATTACCATATATACATAAAGAGTATATATACACAAAAAGAATATGGATCATGAGGTTGATTTCTAGATATTTTTCTAAATGATCTAAAAATTACAATTTATAATCGATACACATGAAAAAAATAACTATATTTTGTCCGGATAGAGATGGTGTTGATTTAGGAACTCTTATTCTAAATCAAGAAAGATCATAGTAATGTCCAAAAAAAAAATTAAACTGTCCCGAACAATTTTCTGAAATTATTAGTCAAAAAAATCATATATGATACATTATACACGCATAATAAAAATTAAATATGACATCAACACTTAAAACATAACATTAATAAAAAATGACAGACCACATTTTTAAAAATTGTACAGGGAGTTCTTGTGCAAAGTAAACATTCTCTTTACATGGTGTTAACTTGAAAATAAAGATCAGTTCCTCGCAAAACAAATTATAAAATACAACTACAAAATTAACATAAAAGTGCATATAATGTAATTGTGGGAGATGTAATTTGCAAGACAATGCATCTGCATGATTAAATTGATGAATGATGAGAATGGTGAACAAAAAAAAAATTGGATAATAGAGAGAAAGGAAGAAAAGGTTGCACCACTTACCGAACTTCAAAACCTGTATTCTTATTCTGGTATACATAATACTACAAATGATCTATCCATTTGCAGGTCTTGAGAAACATGGAAAAATCAATAATAATTTCAATCTCTTATTCATTCTCTTTTAGAACTAATGTAACAATCGTAGATGTTTAATAATTGTTATACGTTATTACGTTTTAATTAAAAGTATTTCGGTATGTTATGACTTTATTTAAAATGTAGATAGAACTATTAAAATATAGGAATAAAATATATATTTAATTATAGGATATTAATTTTAGAGTTTATTTATTACTTTGGGTTGATTTTTCTTTTCTTTGGCCCAAATTTGAGAAGGCCAAAGTAGAGGCCCAATAGTTAGTTGTGGTTTTAATTAGTAGTAATATTAGATTAGGCTAATCTAACCCCATCAGTTTTCATTCCACGGCCGACAAAACACAAAAAGGAGATAATTAGGGTTCATACCAAAAGGGTAAAACCTTTGATTTCATCTTTTAAATGATTTTGTTTTCTTTCAATAAATTTGTCGTCGTATTTGATTAAATAGATTCGTAGTATAGTTTTGTGTTCTTTGTTTTATTATAATTAGGGTTCTTGTTGATTTGGGGATTTCTGTTTTTGGTTTGATTTAGTATGATTCTGATTGAATTGTGTTAAATCGAGTTGATATGGAGTGAATAATATTTGGTATGTTTTGAATTGGAAGTGGAGTATTGGGGTTGGTTGTTGAATCGGTGGAGGGGAAGAACCACCGCGGCTTTTGTCGCCGGCGGTGGTGGTGTTCGATCGGAAAAGAAAGGAGAGGGGAGAGAGAGGGGAAAGAGAGAGATGAGAGGAAGAGGGACGAGAGAGAGATGGTCCAGAGAGGAAGGTGCGGGAGAGAGGAGTGAAGATGGTGAGAGAAGGTGAGGAGCCACCACCACCGATGGCGGTGGTGGTGGCGGTTGGCCGGAAATCGAGAGGGAGAGAGAGAGAGAGAGAGAAAGACAGAAGGAGAGAGAGATGCAGGAGAGAGAGATTCCGGCGGAGCATAGTCGGTGTGTGGCCCACACGCGCAGGGCGTGTGCCACGTGTGTGCCGCATGTGTGCATGTGTGCCACGTGTCGGCTATGTGTGTGAGTGGGTGATTAAATTTGGATTAATTGTTTTATATGAATAAAAATGGGATTAATAGAATAATTATTTAATAATAGTTTTGAATTAGAGTTTTAAAAAGGGATTAATTATTTAAATGGGATTTAATTTAGAGGACTAATTAATTTGTAATTAATGATTAATTTTGGTTTATTGGAATAAAAGAGATGATTTATTTTTGAATAATTGGAAAAAATAGATTATTTTAGAGAAAAAAAGGAGGTTATTTGGAGAAAATTTTAGAAAAGATTTTTTCCTTTTAGAATGGGATTTGGAGACGTTAAAATAGAATAACGTTTCTACAATTCGAATAATTGATTTTAATTGGAATAAAATAGGATTATTTAATTGAGAATTATTGAGGTATTTGTCCCGTTAATTATTTTAGAAATATTTGAGAAAACCTTGTAGTTTAACAGGGATTAATTATGACTTAAGTTTGTTCCGAGGTTTTATTTATTTAAATAGTTTTAAATTTGAGAAAAGACGTATAGAGTTCCCTAACCAGATTAATATTTAAAAGAGAAATGCGTAGTGCCGATTTAAGCAATGTAGACGTCCTGTTTGTTTTTATTATTATTATTTGATTTTGTTTTATTGTTGACCTGGTTTATTTACCACAATTTGCTCACGTACTTGTGGTTAATTCTTTTAGAGAATTTCCCCTTGCCCGTAATTGAAGGCGATCACGAGGGTAGAGTATAATTATTATTTGATTTGGTGCACAGCGAGATCAAGGCAAGTTCTTTCTAACCCTCACTCCTACTGCATTATTTTGAGGAATATTTATTTCTGAAGTTTGATTTAATTATTCTTTTCTGGAATATTTATTTAATAGTCCTATCAGTTTATCTTGAGAAATATTATACTTCTTGATTGTAGAGACGCGCCAAACATATTTCCAGTCCTTAAAGCGTATTTAATTCAATTTGCTGGGCATCTTATTTGTTCAAGATGACCTTAAAAGTCATTCAGTTATAGCTACTCTCCTCTATCGAGGTAGTTAAAATTTATTTAATTCATTCGGATTTATTGTTCAAATCTGATAATTTTATTTTAAATTTCTAAATTTGATTCATTCTCCGGGTCAAATTATTTACATTCAAAATAGTAGAAAGCTGGATAAAGATTTCATCAGAACTCACTCTTAAATAATTATTCTAGCGTATTGATATATTGTTTGGTTGATTCGAGTCGTTCCCATCATTCGGGATGATTCCAGATAATTTATTTCATTCAACGAATCTCTTTTGTTCGAGGTTTGTTAACATGTTCGTCTTGTGTTGACATATTGTTCGTGTAACGACCCATTGTTCGGGTCGTCATCGCACAAACAATAGAATGGCGGTCGGCCAGAGTTGAATAGAAATTTCCTATTAATCTATTCACACTTCATTCTCATAACTTTCTAGGGGAATAATCTTTATTCCAACTTGTCAACGTGGGAGTGGCCCACGGATTTTCTTTCTGATCAACACGAGATATAAACTCGTGGTATCAAGAGAGGAATACATTTATTTTGGCACAATGGATGCCGGGTTGATTTTTTAACCCACTAATTGCTAGCAAAACAAAATTGTGATACTTGAGACATAGTAGTGATCGTTCTATGGGGTATCACGGGTGTGCGGTACTTGAGACACGGTAGTTGATCTCGTCGTGGGGTATCGTAAAGGAGACAGACCAGTATCTTCTACTCTCAAATTTCAAATGCGATTGTTTTGGAGACAAATGATTCGGTCAACCATTGGACTGTTGGTTCGTTAGAATAAATTGTCACACTTCGAGTCTGGTAGATACTATTTCCTTTTTCCTCAATAGTAGTGTTGGTATGAGAGAGCCAATTAGTGGAATTTGTTGAGCACATAGTTGCTCACCCTTGTTGTTAATCATATTTTTACAGTTAAAGAGGAAAGAGGTGATTCATCCCGCTACAGAGCTAAAGGGAAGGAGAAGATGCATCAAGGCACCGACTTGGAGTAGCATCGTTGTTTCATAATGTTGTCAGGGGAGCTTTACCAGAGATCATTATCTACCAATAAACTCTATGTATTTAGTGGTTTGGTATGTATTATCTAGTAATGATGTAATAAATCAGAGATAGATCGATGCCTGGACTTGTGGGCTGAAACCACTATTTGTTGTATATATTATAATTACTATGATATGTATTATATTTGGTGTGTTGCGGATGATCATGGATCGTGGCGTCCTGAGTCTACTGATTGTGGATTTGGGGGCGTCACAGTTTTGGTATCAGAGCGGTAGTTATATTCTTAGGAAAACGTGAGATCCTAGGGATATAATACGACGATAGAGTTAAGATAGTGAGACGTGTTTTCGATTACTTAGAGCTATAGCTCCACATATAGATTTCTATACTTTGATGAGTTTTAAGCGTATATCGCCAAATATAGCTATACATGCTTCTAGATAGAACATGTTATGATAGAATTTTATGTACTTTTGTAGATGTCTTCATCAGATCTCCATGTTGTTCGAGACAGATCTCTTACTCCTATTGGAAAGATCATGAAAATTCTAGTTCAAAGTTAGACAGTGAACCATTGAAAGAGTACATGATCATAAACGATGACATTGAGGATTTTTCTTTGGGATACTTTCACCTCTTTCTTATTAGGTTATAGGTCTAGCAGAGTTACCTCTTTTTTGATGTGGATGTAGTGGATTCCCCTATAGTAATTCCTGACTAAGTTACCTATATGGCAAAAATCCAGTTTTAAGATGATCCTTTGACTTCTGTTAATACATCCCTAGCTGATGTGACCCGGACTTTAAAAAAATATCATTGTCAGTTACTACTTTGGGATTTGGAAGAGATATGGATGTAGATCTTCGGATGATACCTCTATTGAACTTGTTCCATTATTTTGTAAGATGTCGTGATACCCGTTTTCCAGAGTCAGACCAGGTCAAGGTACATGCACCAAAGATGGACTCTAAGAGATACAACTATCTGTTCCGAAATTCAAAACAAGCTATTGAACGATTTTGTGACCGAAATTAGTAGTTCGAAAGATGAAGCTTATTGGAGTTGAAATAGTGCCCTCCGACAATAAGTCTTTCGTATATATCCTCTTAAAGATTTTTTCTTCCCTGATGAGCTGTTAACGTTTACAAGTGACGTTTTCATTCTAGAATCAACGGTTGCGCCTTATTAGCTACGATTGTCGGTAATCTTTATCATTTGAGTTCGCTCAGACGTTTTCATTCTTGCTTGAAAGGTATCCATATTATTCAGAGGTCAATTTATCTATTACTATCTACTTCGAAATATAAGTTCTTTTCACAACTCTTCTTATATTTGACCCTTTTGTGATACGGAGATGAACAACCCTATAAATAGGGGATGACTTTCTGTCTGTGTGATAGAAGTCTGGTGGGACGCCACTTATTTGTACTGTTGCTTGTCGTTAGAGTACTGAAGGCTGGCCACCTTGTGTACTATGACGGTTGTCCTATTGACACATGCGACGGAACAAATGTTCAATGATCATTTTGATCTCTCAGTTAACCCCTTGTAAAAGATTAGCATTACCAAGAATTGATTATACATATGTCATTGTTCAACATTTTCCATCTTCGAGTTATTTTGTTCAAGGTTCTTATGGATCATAAAAGGATTAGTGCTTTAAAGTTGCGACAGTGTATACTGACATTTCAGAGTGATGATACTTCTTTTCCAGAAATGGGGAACTCAACAAATTAAGTTTGAGTAATGATCGTTAAAAAGGAAGAGACCATCCCACTAGTTCGTTTGTCATATCTTCAAAACCCATACACAGTGTTTTATAGTTTGGTATTAAGGTCCTATGAATTTAATTTGGATATGGAGCAATTATCGGAAGAAAATAAAGTTATGTTGGATAAACTTGTGATACATTGCGTGATGATGCAGAGTAATTGTCCTTCATTTGGGAAAGGATAGAGTGCACAATCTATGCTTTCCCTATATTCTAATTCTGAATATTACACTTAAAGGATGGTTTGACTATAAAAGAGTTGAGATTCAATATTAAGACATTTAATTCGATTGTGAGCCTTTCTTAAAGAAGTTCCAGGATGATTCCACGAATTAGTCTAGAATGACCTATCCCGAACCTATTAAAAAGACTAGTGTTGTTATGAAGGTTGCCATCTATCTGTTTGATTGATTCAGGAGCTTCAAGATCTTTTATATCAGAGAATTTTATGAACAAAATGGATATTCAGCAGTGCCATTTGGGGAAACTTTGGTTATAGAAGTAGCAAATCAGGAAACAGTTCCTATAGATCATATATGTCCAGATTGTGGTACCGAGATTCAAGGACAACGATTCAACGCAGATCTTCTTCTTTTAAGCTAGGGGAATTTGATGTAATTCTTGGAATGGAATGGGAGATGATACGATTGAGGTATGCAGAGGTAATTAGGGATATGTCCATTGAACCCGTTGAGGAAACCACCGTAAGTAATTTTAAATACTTATTCGAACACCTGGTTAAACGAACAAGACTTCCAATTTATTCTTTGTAAATAAAACTGTGGTTACAAGTATATGTGGAAATGATATCACCCAAGTGAAATATCTGGACGACCACCCAAGCTTAAATTGAAGAGAACTAAGGCAATACTTTGGATTAGAAATCAAAACCAGAAACAAGACCTTAACCCTAAACTGAACTAAGGATGATACTTTAAAATTGTTCTTTGAATATCCTTGGACATAAAAGATCCTTTGAAAAGGAGGTCATCTTATGTTGGGAAACCCGTCATTATTAAGCTGTAAATGGTTGTTGAGTTAAAAAGGACTATTGATGTCGAGGAAACGTGAGCATTATTTGGAGAGATGAAGAAAACTTGTGAGAATTTTAAGTTGAGTAAGTTGAGAATACCATCAACGCTATATATTATGTTAAGGAGGAAATCGAAACTGGTATAAAGAAAACGAGAACTATTAAAGGCACGATAATGATCTTGAGTTAGATTAATTGAGTAGTTTCTTGACAAGTCTTTTTCTAAGTATTTTGCAGAATCACATGAGGATCAAGTTTAACTATATTAAGAGGAAATATTGGTTGTAGTATTCGAAGCTAAGTGGATTGAACTTCTAGAATTGTTAATGTCATGATGATATCAATGACGGATTTAAATATTTTTACAGGGATCAATACCATAGTTGTAAATCGAGCTACTGTTCTGAAAGATATAGATTACTCAGCTTTGGTTTAGAGAACTGAAATAGAGGTAAATTGGAAAGAATATATCCTAAGAATTATAGTGCTAAGAGAAGTAAGCTCGAGTAAAATTTTGGGACAATTAGAAAAGAGATTCGTAAGTTAGAATATGACAAAAGAAGTCTCCTGAATAAAGGACAAGGAGAACATGAGAAATTAGAATTGCACAAATAGTTTGACCAAGTCAGATTCGACCACATTGAAATAAATAGGTATACACCATGAAAGCGTCCAAGGCCATATGAGTATTGTTAATCATTTAAATTGGGGTAAGAATGACATTTAACTTACGTAGAGAATGAATTGTCTGTTTAAATAAGGAATGAATGGTGAGTTTGCGGGAATAATACTAATATCCACTAAGAGAAACCCAATTATAAGATTAAATGCACCTTTAGAAAATCAATTTAGAGGACACACTTTTAGAATGACCCGAAGAGATGTTATCACGGATCTTAACGTCGTTATAAGTGATATCCTTATAAAAAAAATCGAAGGATTGGGTATATTTGATTTCTCTAAGAATTTCTTGTGTCAACAAATTTCAGGAATAAGTTTGAAATGGAAATTTTATACTTTGAAGAGTTTTTATGACAAATGGAGCAAGCCGGACGATGATACCTATCGACCATTGGTGTCCAGGTTTCCATATGAAAGTTTAAAGACAACAATTCTACCACGGAAATATTCTTTTAAGATATGAGAATTTGATGTAATATTGGGAATCATGATGATTACCAAAAGTTTGATACGTAGATCTTTCAATGACATATGGGTATAAGTTGAAAACACCAAGAGGTTAGAAGATAATAATCATAGATAGAAATAAGTCAAAAAGTTTAGGACGAGGTTTCAAGCCAACAGATTATTTTGCCAAGAATGTTCAATTAGTATGGCACACATGGTATATGCAGAAAGGAAACTCCAAAAACCAAAAAGGGTCGCACTTGTAACTAGACTTGAAAATTGTTTTCTTGACGAATTACCAAGAAAACCACCTGACAAAAAGATAGTGTACTATTGATCTTACTCCAGGACCACACCTATTTCTAAAATGCATTACAGAATATCTGTGACAACCCGGGTCAAATCCCGAGCCTTTTTCGAAAATCAGGTCAAGTCCTGATTCCGAGTCCGAATAAGCCGAAGCCTACTGGCCCAAACGCAGCCAACTTGGGTAACGACTAGCCCACCACAGGCCCCCAAAAGATCATGATTTGTTGGTGCTAATTAGTAGTAGTACTTTGCCTTATAAACTGAACAGAAGTCCCAAATCTCCTCGATGTGGGACTGAGGTGTTACAAACTCTCCCACTTAAACTCTTGACGTCCTCGTCAAGCCTGAACGGATAGCCCATAGATTCCAAGATCGTTTCTCCCTAGCCATTGTGGGATAATACCGGCTGGCTTCGTGTCCCCACCTCCGGACCTTTGTCCATTGTGGGATAATACCACCAGCCTTCGTGTCCCCACCTCCGGCAACTTGCCTCGACAAGCTTTCGAGAGTCGGCTCTGATACCATATGTGACAACCCGGGTCAAATCCCGAGCCTTTTTCGAAAATCGGGTCAAGTCCCGATTCCGAGTCCGAATAAGCCGAAGCCTACTGGCCCAAACGCAGCCAACTTGGGTAACGACTAGCCCACCATAGGCCCCCAAAAGATCATGATTTGTTGGTGCTAATTAGTAGTAGTACTTTGCCTTATAAACTGAACAGAAGTCCCAAATCTCCTTGATGTGGGACTGAGGTGTTACAATATCACCGGTTGAGAGACAAAAGAATTGGCAACTCAATTGCAAGAACTACTTAATAAAGGTATAAGTCGACCCAGTTTTGTTCATGGGGAACACCAGTTTTGTTCGTAAAGATGAAAGATGGATCCATAAGTTTACGTATAGATTTTCGAGAATTGAACCAGATGACAATCAAGAGTAATTATTATTTTATTTTTTTTTTGCCCAGAATTGACAACTTATTTGACCAGTTAAAAGAAGCCTCTTAAATTTTTGAAGATTGATTTAAGATTTTGAATATCACCAGCTGAAGGGTTAAGACGATAATGCTTTTAAGACTGCTTTGGGACACGTTACAAACACTATGAATATCTATAGCGATGTCGTTTGGATTGAAGGCCCTACCTGCTTTTATGGAATGAATGAACTATGTATTTAAGAAATACTTGGATAAGTTCAGGATTGTATTTATTGATGACATCTTGATGTACTCAAAGTCTCCAGAAGAACCCTCAAAACACCTTCGTTTAGCATGTGAGACCTTAAGAAAATAAAGCTATATGCAAAGTTTTCAAAATGAAAGTTTCTGTTGAAAAAGATTCAATTTCAGGATATATTGTGAGTAGTAAAGGATTTTGGTTGAACCTGGCGAAGCAGTAGTAAATTGGGAAAGACCTAAGACACTAGCGTAAGTTAGAGTTTTCTGGACTAGCAGGATATTATCACAGATTTGTAAAAGAATTATCAAAGATAGCCACACCCTTGACCAGACTTGCAAGGAAGCATGAAAAGATCGAATGGACATCCATATGAAGAGAATTTTTAAGAATTTAAGAAGACGTTTAGTTTTGCCCCAGCTTTGACCTTACCAGATGATGCTGAGAACTTTGTGATTATTAGCGATGTTTTTTTTATTAGTGATGAGGTTGCGTATCGATATGGCACGTGAAGGTGGTTACTTATACTTCTCGATAATTTAAGGAATATGAGATGAGATACCCTACCACTGACTTAGAATTTCAGCAATTGATTTAACACTCAAGATTTGGAGAAATTACTTAAACGAAGAAAAGTGGGAAATTTACACGGATCACTCCCGCTTAAATTATATTTTCACGAAAAAGGAATTGAACGTGAGACGAAGAAGGTGGTTGAAATTATCAAGGATTACGACTATTCAATAAATTAGCATCAAGGAAAAACAGTGTTGTGTCCGACACATTGAGAAGGAAAGAAAGAGTTAAGATATTGGTTTTACTGAAAGAGTAAATTGAGGAAATTGAGAAGATGGAGTGGAAGTTAAGATTCCATTTCAAGCCAACGAGCAGATTTATTAGATGTTTCGATAATCAGAGATAAAAGGAGAATAGTTCCAGAGTCCAACAGATGACAAGGTAATTGAAAATTTAGCTTTTATACTTTAGATTCATAATATTATAGTGTTGAAAAAAAAATGAGATTATGAGCGAAATGCATAACTTGAGGCATTCCATTCATCCAGGAAGCACAAAAATGTACCCGTGTGTCAAGCAGAATTATTGGTAGCTAATACGAAAAGAGAAATTGCAAAATGGATAAGTAAGTGTTTAACTTGTCAGAAAGTGAAGGCAAGACACCAGAAACCAATTGGACTTCTACAGCCCTTAG
Organism: Heracleum sosnowskyi; assembly: GCA_030848705.1. NCBI lineage: Eukaryota > Viridiplantae > Streptophyta > Magnoliopsida > Apiales > Apiaceae > Heracleum > Heracleum sosnowskyi. The sequence goes on from CM061241.1 coordinate 53,402,924, forward strand.
AAATACCTGAATGGAAATGGGAACATATAACCATGAATTTTGTCATAGGTCTACCGCAAACTAGAGCCAGTCACGACGCAATTTGGGTTATTGTGGATCGACTTACTAAATCTGCGCACTTCTTGCCAATTAGTGAAAAGTATGCGGTTGAGAGGTTGGTGAGTATATACCTAAAGGAAATTATGGTTCGTCATGGAGTACCTGTTTCAATTGTGTCTGATAGAGATGCCTGATTCACCTCTAGATTTTGGAAAAGCTTTCAGGAATGTCTTGGCACAAAATTAAATCTGAGCACTGCATACCACCCACAAACTGACGGACAAAGCCAAAGGACAATTCAAACGGTTGAGGACATGCAAAGAGCTTGTGCATTGGATTTTAAGGGAAGTTGGGACGATCATTTACCCCTAGTTGAGTTTGTCTACAATAATAGATACCACTCCAGCATAGGTATGGCACTGTATGAAGCCTTGTATGGAAGAAAGTGTAGATCACCCCTATACTGGGAAGAAGTAGGAGAGAGAAAGATACTAGGACCAGAAATGCTTCAGCAGACCAAGCAATCCACAGAGATTATTCGAAAAAGGTTAGTGGCAGCACAAGACCGACAAAGAAAGTACGCAAATCAATGAAGAAAGACAAAACATTTGAAGTTGGGGATAAAGTAATGTTAAAAGTTTCGCCTTGGAAAGGAGTAATGAGATTCGGAAAGAAGGGCAAGTTAAGTCCCAGATATACAGGACCTTTTCAGATCCTCAAGAAAGTAGGAGCAGTGGCATATCAGTTAGCTCTACCGCCAGATCTTCAACATATCCATGATGTATTTCATACTTCATTGTTGAGAACGTATCACTCTGATTTCAGACATGTTCTTGCTTACGAACCAGTGAAGATTAGGTCTGATTTGACATACGAAGAACAGCCAGTCCAGATACTAGATCATAAAGTGCAAGATTTGCGGAGTAAGAGAGTGAATTTGGTAAAAGTACTTTGGAGAAATCATCAAGTTAAAGAAGCCACTTGGGAATTGGAAAGTGAGATGCGGAATAAATATCCTGACCTGTTTAGCGATTAGATTCTGATTCCGAGGACGGAATCCTATAAGGATGGAAGACTATAACAATCATAGATATTTAATAATTGTTATACGTTATTACGTTTTAATTAAAAGTATTTCGGTATGTTACGGCTTTATTTAAAATGTAGATAGAACTATTAAAATATAGGAATAAGATATATATTTATTTATAGGCTATTAATTTTAGAGTTTATTTATTACTTTGGGTTGATTTTTCTTTTCTTTGTCCCAAATTTGAGAAGCCCAAAGTAGAGGCCCAATAGTTAGTTGTGGTTTCAATTAGTAGTAATATTAGATTAGGCTAATCTAAGCCCCCATCAGTTTTCATTCCACGGCCGACAAAACACAAAAAGGAGATAATTAGGGTTCATAGCAAAAGGGTAAAACCTTTGATTTCATCTTTTAAATGATTTTGTTTTGTTTCAATAAATTTGTCGTCGTATTTGATTAAATAGATTCGTAGTATAGTTTTGTGTTCTTTGTTTTATAATTAGGGTTCTTGTTGATTTGGGGATTTCTGTTTTTGGTTTGATTTGGTATGATTCTGATTGAATTGTGTTAAATCGAGTTGATATGGACTGAATAATATTTGGTATGTTTTGAATTGGAAGTGGAGTATTGGGGTTGGTTGTTGAATCGGTGGAGGAGAAGAACCACCGCGGCTTTTGTCGCCGGCGGTGGTGGTGTTCGATCGGAAAAGAAAGGAGAGGGGAGAGAGGGGAAAGAGAGAGAAGAGAGGAAGAGGGACGAGAGAGAGATGGTCCAGAGAGGAAGGTGCGAGAGAGAGGAGTGAAGATGGTGAGAGAAGGTGAGGAGCCGCCACCACCGATGGCGGTGGTGGTGGCGGTTGGCCGGAAATCGAGAGGCGGTGGTGGTGGCGGTTGGCCGGAAATCGAGAGAGAGAGAGAGAGAGAGAGAGAGAGAGAGAGAGAGAGAGAGAGAGAGAGAGAGAGAGAGAGAGAGAGAGAGAGAGAGAGAGAGAGAGAGAGAGAGAGAGAGAGAGAGAGAGAGATGCAGTAGAGAGAGATTCCGGCGGAGCACAGTCGGCGCGTGGCCCACACGCGCATGGCGTGTTTCACGTGTGTGCGCGCGCGTGTACCACGTGCGTGTGTGCATGTGTGCCACGTGTGTGTGCATGTGTGCCACGTGTCGGCTGTGTGTGTGAGTGGGTGATTAAATGTGGATTAATTGTTTTATATGAATAAAAATGGGATTAATAGAATAATTATTTAATAGTAGTTTTGAATTAGAGTTTTAAAAAGGGGATTAATTATTTAAATGGGATTTAATTTAGAGGACTAATTAATTTGTAATTAATGATTAATTTAGGTTTAATTTTGATTTATTGGAATAAAAGAGATGATTTATTTTTGAATAATTGGAAAAAAGAATAGATTATTTTAGAGAATAAAAGGAGGTTATTTGGAGAAAATTTTAGAAAAGATTTTTTCCTTTTAGAATGGGATTTAGAGACGTTAAAATAGAATAACGTTTCTACAATTCGAATAATTGGTTTTAATTGGAATAAAATAGGATTATTTAATTGAGAATTATTGAGGTATTTTTCCCGTTAATTATTTTAGAAATATTTGAGGAAACCTTGTAGTTTAACAGGGATTAATTATGACTTAAGTTTGTCCCGAGGTTTTATTTATTTAAATAGTTTTAAATTAGAGAAAAGACGTATAGAGTTCCCTAACCGGATTAATATTTAAAAGAGAAATGCGTAGTGCCGGTTTAAGCAATGTAGACGTCCTGTTTGTTTTTATTATTATTATTTGATTTTCTTTTATTGCTGACCTGGTTTATTTACCACAATTTGCTCACGTACTTGTGGTTAATTCTTTTAGAGAAATTCCCCTGGCCCGTAATTGAAGGCGATCACGAGGGTAGAGTATAATTATTATTTGATTTTGTGCACAGCGAGATCGAGGCAAGTTCTTTCTGACCCTCACTCCTACTGCATTATTTTGAGGAATATTTATTTCTGAAGTTTGATTTAATTATTCTTTTCTGGAATATTTATTTAATAGTCCTATCAGTTTATCTTGAGAAATATTATACTTCTTGATTGTAGAGACGCACCAAAAATATTTCCAGTCCTTAAAGAGTATTTAATTCAATTTCCTGGGCATCTTATTTGTTCAAGATGACCTTAAAAGTCATTCAGTTATATCTACTCTCCTCTATCGAGGTAGTTAAAATTTATTTAATTCATTCGGATTTATTGTTCAAATCCGATAATTTTATTTTAAATTTCTAAATTTGATTCATTCTCCGGGTCAAATTATTTACATTCAAAATAGTGGAAAGCTGGATAAAGATTTCTTCAGAACCCACTCTTAAATAATTATTCTAGCGTATTGATTTATTGTTTGGTTGATTCGAGTCGTTCCCATCATTCGGGACGATTCCAGATAATTTATTTCATTCAACGAATCTCTTTTGTTCGAGGTTTGTTAACCTGTTCGTCTTGGGTTGACATATTGTTCGTGTCAACATAAGTCATCTTTTAAAATATTGTAATGACCCATTGTTCGGGTCGTCATCGCACAAACAGTAGAATGGCGGTCGGCCAGAGTTGAATAGAAATTTCCTATTAATTTATTCACACTTCATTCTCATAACTTTCTGGGGGAATAATATTTATTCCAACTGGTCAACGTGGGAGTGGCCCACGGATTTTCTTTCTGATCAACACGAGATATAAACTCATGGTATCAAGAGAGGAATACATTTATTTTGGCACAATGGATGCCGGGTTGATTTTTCAACCCACTAATTGCAAGCAAAACAAAATTGTGATACTTGAGACATAGTAGTGATCGTGCTATGGGGTATCACGGGTGTGCGGTACTTGAGACACGGTAGTTGATCGCGTCGTGGGGTATCATAAAGGAGACAGACCAGTATCTTCTACTCTCAAATTTCAAATGCGATTGTTTTGGAGACAAATGATTCGGTCAACCATTGGACTGTTGGTCCGTTAGAATAAATTGTCACACTTCGAGTTTGGTAGATACTATTTCCTTTTTCCTCAATAGTAGTGTTGGTATGAGAGAGCCAATCAGTGGAATTTGCTGAGCACATAGTTGCTCACCCTTGTTGTTAATCATATTTTTACAGTTAAAGAGCAAAGAGGTGATTCATCACGCTACAGAGCTAAAGGGAAGGAGAAGATGCAACAAGGCACCGATTTGGAGTAGCATCGTTGTTTCATAATGTTGTCAGGGGAGCTTTACCAGAGATCATTATCTACCAATAAAATCTATGTATTTAGCGGTTTGGTATGTATTATCTAGTAATGATGTAATAAATCAGAGATAGATCGATGTCTGGACTTGTGGGCTGAAACCACTATTTGTTGTATATATTATAATTACTATGATATGTATTATATTTGGTGTGTTGCGGATGATCATGGACCGTGGCGTCCTGAGTCTACTGATTGTGGATTTGGGGGCGTCACAACTAACATAGCATCCCAGCATCCCAACTACTCCTGTCAAGCAAAAAGATAAGAAGTCATAAACCAATCATCAAAATATGATGGATAAAACGATTAACAAATCATCGGAAACAAAAGTAAAATTTTGATATGTTCTTGCGCGACATAATTTTTTGATATATATATAATATAGCTATTGGAAGAGATATATTGAAGGAATTATTTGTAATTTTAAAGGAAGTTTTTCAATTTCCACGCGAAGAAGAAAAGATAAGTAAAATTTAACAATGAAAATAACTTAATTTTTATAACAATTTCTTTTATACAAATAGAAATAGGTTTGTTTTGCTTTTCTAAAAAAGAACACTTAAGAAGAAATTTCTTTTATACAATTTAAAAAAGTTTTGGTTTTCTTTTCTAAAAAGTAGAAATTAAAAAAGGAAGTTTTAATTTCAAGTTCTTAAAATAAAGGGAATTTTCTTTTATATAATATTATAAAGATTGTATATTATAATAATAAAATTTGATCATCTTCATAATTTTAAGCCGACTTGGCTTTAATAAGTACTAGCCTATAACCCGTGCAAGGCACGGGCTATCAAATGAGATTAAAAAATGACAAATTAAAAAAATTAATGGGAACGGAAAATATTAAATATAGAATAAAAATAAATATGATAAATGTTAAATGATAAAATGAGAAACTTAAATATTAATTGGAACATAAAAATAAATAAAGAATACAAATGGGGTTGAGGAAGATAAATAGGACATTATTAATATTATTTTATTAATCATTAAGATAATATTAATAATAAGCACAAATAGAAAAGCTAACATGTTTTAATTAAAAAAAGTAACTCCCCGTGATATTTTTAGAAGATTTTTAATTATATTAATTGTATTTGTTAAAAAAATACGTTGGTATGTTAAAATAGGTAAGTTTTTTTAAATAATTAAAATTATTAAAATAGGTTTTAAAATAAATAAGGGTTGCACGTGATATTTTTGGAAAATAGAGATTTTAGTGAGAACAAATATAAAAGGTAATATGTTTTAATTTTTGGAAAAGAGAGATTTTAGTGAGAACAAATATAAAAGGTAATTGTCCGTGATATTTTTGGAAAAATGGTAGATTTTGTTGGAAAAAAGTTTTTTTTATTATAAAAGGCAAATAAAAAGGACAAATAGAAAAGCTACCCTATTTTAATTAAAAAAAAAGTAACTGCCCGTGATACTTTTAGAAGTATTTTAATTATATTAATTGTATGTGTTGAAAAAATACGCTGGCATGTTAAAATATGTAAGCTTTTTTAAATAATTAAAAGCATTAAAATATGTTTTGAAATAAATAAGTAAGGGTTGTGGCTGATATTTTTGGAAAATAAAGATTTTAGTGAGAACAAATATAAAAGGTAATATGTTTTAATTTAAAGATAACTGCCCGTGATATTGTTTGAAAAAGAGTAAATTTTGTTAGAAAAAAGTGTTTTAATTATAAAAGGAAATCAATTGGTTACTATTTTTATATTTTTATATTATTTATTAAATAGAATAAATGACCTAAAACCAAAACTTTTTTCGGCTTTAATAATATAGTATAGATTACCTTTTCTAAGAGCTGAAAAAGAAAATTTCAATTTCAATTTGATTAAGCTTGTAATTTTAAGGCGACTTGTCTTTAAGTATTACATTTTCTACAATTTAGGAGCTAAAAAAAAAAGAAATTTCAATTTTTCGTATTTAAAATAAAAGAGCTAGGTTTATAATTTTAAGCCAACTTGTCTTTAATAAATACTACCTTTTCTACAATTTAGGAGCTAAAAAAGAAATTTCAATTATTTTTAATATTTAAAATAGAGGAGCTCTAGAAAATTAGATAAATATGAATCGAGCGATTCTATGTACATTTCTAGACCTTATAAAAGGAAATTTAAAATAGAGGAGTTCTAGAAAAATAGAAAAATATTATCCAATATAAATTAGAGTGGTTATTTTACCTTTTATACAATGATTTATTTTATACAACTTAAAAGTGGTTTTGACTTTCTTTTATACAATGTCTTAAAAACATTGCAATGGAGTAAAAATGGCTTTGTATATTCCCAAGAGGCAAGAGCAATGGAATATTAAATACAAGTTTGACATGAAATTAGAATTAATCATCTATAATGAAGTTGGTTGGCCCATACAATGTTGTTGTTAAGAAGGAAGCCATCTTCCTAGTGTCCCCTCCGCACTAATTATTCTTTCAAAATAAAATAAAAATCTAGTTTGTCCTCCCCAGCAAATATAGTGATGTGATTGCTATACATTTTCATGGAGGTTGAAACTTCATGGTGCTAATTTGGAAATCCTTTATAGGTTTAAGGATGCTGATGTGCGTCTGGCAGGGAGAATAAGACGTGACACAGTTGAAAATCTAAGAATGAGGGCGCCCTTAAGCTCTTCTTTACTTTTGTTGTTCATCATCTTACTTTTTAAAATCTGAGAGTCTCACTATTGTGTTTTGTTTGTCCACCAGGTGTTGCAAAGATATCATTAACTTCATTCATTGTGTCTACTTTTAGGGAATGCGTTTATCCGGTGCGGTTAAGCATGAAGCAGATTTTAGAGGCATATACAAGGATATAGATTCAGAGCATGTTTGGGCATAAATTGATGTAAAACTAAGTTATGTCTAGTAGCTTTTGATATGTCTTTATTGTCTTTCTAGTAGCTTTTGGAAGTTTGTTTGTGTGGAATGACGATAGCTTCGAACATTTGTTTATATTGATGTAGAAAAATGCAGTTGATATTTGTTTGGCAAGTTCTTAAAGTGTTTAATGTGTTGGCAAAAAATGACTAATGTTGAACAAATTAATGTTGCAATAAAGTAAAATGTTGTTGCCAAATATAAAAAAGTATTTCACGAATAAGTGTTGGAATAGAGCACTGGGTGTTGCCAATTAGAAAAATAGCATGGAGTACTTGTGTTGGCATAGGGTCTATTCCAACGCTTTTCTTAGTGTTGGCAAAGACAAGAAAGTATTGCCATTGGAGTATACGGTAATAGTTTTTTCATGTGTTACTGCAGGTTCATCAAGTGTTGGCATAGACCCCTACGGCCACGGTGCAAAGTCCAACACTTCGAAAATTGGTAAAAGTGTTGGCGTAGGCTATTTTTTGGCTTCCAGCAACACTATTCATGAATTTTCACACTTTTTTAGGTGTTGGCAAATGTCATATATGGTGAACCTGCAAACAATAAGCTAACAATGTCATTTTTTATGTTTAACGTATCTTGATTTTTTTTATACCACAATATGTTAGTGGAATAGATTAACGATAATGATTAAATTCTAAAAGATAATTAATATATACTACATCTGATCTGTTGAATTATTCACTTATATCTCGATTCTTTCGTTTAAACTAATTTGTTTTGATATATATACAAAACGTGTTTGTTACTATTATATATTAAGAAAATTGAAAACGCATACGATAAATATAAAATTTTATAAGATTATATAGGGGCCGGTATTAAACATTTCATATACTAATGTGGCAAAAATCACATAATTTTTACAAGTATATCTGTTTAAAACAATGGAAAACTAACATAACAAATCAACGAAAAAATTTCAAATTTGTATTAATAGTAGAGTATAACATAGATCAATAAATGTGAAACTTATCGTACATATTTTTAATAAGTATTAACAAATATAAATATTAAGAATTTTAATATCAATGGGGTACAAATCCAAGTTTTGTGTAAAATAAAATGTGCATATGTTTGTGTGATATGGGTTCAATAACTCTTTTTTACGCTATGAAATGACTCGTGATAAAATCCAATAAAATGAATCAATGAAAATGTTGTTCCTCATATCATATTCATATACTGAGTTTAAAAAAATTCTAGGAAATAACATGTATATCCCTGGATATTGAAAAATTAGATATCTGCTAGGATGTGTTACTTTTTTTAGAAAAGTGTATGTTTCTTTTTATGTGAATTCGATCTTATGACTTTTTTATGAACTTATACTTAAATACAATACTCATATTTAAATTTGATTTTATTTTGAAAATTTTCATTATTTTGGATGCCCTCCTCAAACTATTTTAAATTTTTTTAGTTTTAAAATGAAACGAATTATTCATTTCAAAATTAATAAAATGAGTCATAACTAACTAATTAAAATGACTTAAAAAAAGTAAATCGTCCAATCCTTTTTCCTCATGTTATAAAAATATTAATATCTATAAAATATAGAGGAGTACTTAACACAAATTTAAATAATTCAAGAATATATATAAGCAGACCACTTATTATAAACTAATAATTTATGTATTATACTATAATATGAATATACAAATAAAATCATAACTAAAATATTGTTAATAAGTCTCAATAATAATAAAAAATACCAAATGTTTTTATATTACCACAACACACAGAATGGTGGACACAATATTAGAGTTCGAGGGGGGGGGGGCAAAAATTTTAGTTACCATACAAAAAAAGTTAATTTAATATTCATAAATTTATACTTAGTTTTAATAATATTACTACATATTTTGATAATTAACTTGGGGTGATTAAATTGGCTTTTTATTGTATTATGTGATCTTGACTCTCGCCGTCGTTGACACTACATAGAAAAAACAATCCGGGCAAGTTGGGGGTCGTCAAAGCAACTAGTCTCAATGTAGGTTCACCCTCCACACACATATACATATGTGTATGATTCACAACATACATATGTGCCTTTGTGCTCAAGTGGTATGAAAATGTACAATTTAAGGATATAACCTAAGTTCAATTTATCTACTTAATTATTTATATATATTTTGAAGTTAAATAGAATATTTTCTATCAAATGATACTCACATACTTTGCGTAAAAATAGATATTATATTGATTAAATGTCTATTTCAAATCTTGAACAAAATGTCTATTGATTAAATTGTCTCACCAATTGCTATTATATAATCAATAAATAGATATAATAGTAGATACCAAATATTTCTCTCCTCACGCTACACAAACACACACACACACACATACATGTTTATGTATGTGACAATGAACACATATGACTGAGTAGTGTGGTTGTAGGAAGATGTGCAAATTAGTGTATAGACCCAAGTTCAATTACTCTCAATAACATTTAAAAAAAAGAGTACACACAAGAGAAATTTAGATATTTCAAATTGAATAAAACGTCTCACCAATTGCATATAGATACTAAATATTCATCTACTCACGTGACACACACTGTAGAATGTCTCATGAATCATTGTCATGGGCTATAATAAAATAGATATACAATAATAGATACTAAATATTCATCTACTCACGTGACACACATACACAAATATGATGTGTGTGATTGAAAATGCATATGACTGAGTGGTGTGGTGGTTAGAAGAAGTGCAAATCATTGCATAGACTTGAGTTCAATTCACTTCAACAACATTTTTTTAAAAAAAATAGTAAACACAAGGGTAATTAAGATATTTCAAGTGCATTAAAATGTGTGCATTAAAATGTCTCATGAAAAATAGCCCCATGTTGGGCTATTAATAATATAAGTAGCTTTATAACCCGTGCGAGGAACGGGTATGTTCTTCATTCTTCTATTATAAAATGGTAAACCGATTTATTAAATATAATATATGTTTTGTTACAATTGGATCAGTTTTTGTTAGAAAAGGTCATATATATTTAATCATGTAAATATATGCATGCATGTGAAATGTATTATAGGTTCTGTTGCGAATGAAATCTTTTTTCATTGAAAAAGATCATATCTAATAACGACGTACAATATAAGTAAGACCTGTAATTTTGAAGTGCTTGCAGTCTTGTAATTACGGGAGATTGAACTATTTTAAATGAGTGTGACTTATTTTGCAACGATCGTGTAACTTTATAAAAAACAAAATAGTATTTAACCTGTTTGAAGTAGTTAGTAAAACTATTTGGTACAATATTTCTATAAAATTTGTTTGATATATAGCTTATTGTTTAAGATATACTAAATTTATAAAATAAATTATTTGATATGGTACAAAATATTCTCGTTGGCTATCGTAAAGTGACGCAGATCAAATCATATTTTGCTAACTTCAAAAAACAAAACTATTAGCTTTATTATTACATCTTCTGTATCCAAATTTCTTATTTGGTTGATATTCATTGTTCACTCACCATATCCATTATTTTTTATCATCATTTATTTGGTCTATAATTACTTTTGATCTCTCTGAACTGTTTACTATATAAGCAAATAAATGTAATGAACGAAATAGCGAACCTGGATACGAAATATGCAATAAGGCCAATAGTTTGTTTTTTCAATTTAGCAAAATAAGATTTGATATGCAGATCAAATCATATTTTGCTAACTTCGAAAAACAAACATATTGCCTTATTATTACATCTTCCGTATCCAAATTCCTTATTTGATTGATATTCATTGTCCACTTGCCATATTCATTATTTTTTATCATAATTTATTTGGTCTATAATTACTTTTGATCTCCCTAAACCGTCTGTTATATAAGCAAATAAATGTAATGAACCAAATAGCGAACCTAGATACGAAATATGCAATAAGGCCAATAGTTTGTGTTTTTTTTAATTTAGCAAAATAAGATTTCATATGCATCACTTTGCAATAGTGAATGAAGCTCTAAATTAGTTGGTAATCTCTTTCAATTAACAATTATCAATCATCATTGTCACAATTTATTTAATGTTTAAAAGTTTTAATATTTTCTATAAAAAATAATATCTAGTCATAAATTGTTAATATTAAATATTGAAATAATAATAAATATTAATGATATGCAATAATGAGTTGGACACAATTAATGTACACATATTAAAGTAGATGAGTATTAATTGTAATTAATACATGTATAATTAAAATATAATTTAGAAGGGTATTTTGGTAATTGTTGGGATTTATGGGTGATAGCATAGGAACAACTTAACTTTGTATATACTTAATTTTTTAATTAAGTAGAACATACTGTCACAGCCAAAGTATGTTCTTGTAATCAGTATGCAATGTTATTTTAATTGTGTAATTTGGAAGAAGTTCACTTTCCGTGTTCAAGCCTCAAAGAATGCATATTAGATGACAGCATGAATAAAGGTTACTGTCATAAGCATTGACAGTAAGATTACAAGAAGACAGAATGTTGCAAGTCAAGACAGCATATTCACTCTGACAACAACATTGGCGGAAGACTACGCGACAGTAACTTTAGCCCTCGACAGCAAGTTTGGAAACCTCGACAGCACACTATGCGGGGAACTCCTACAGTCACCAAAAGCACATTCCTGTGACAGCAAGATTTGCGGCAAAAGTAACTGTCTCGAGAAAGATCCTTGTTCTAGGTATCTTTCTCAGTCAAATCCCGTGACAGTTTCAATGTTCAAGAAACAGGCGTGTTGCAGTATCCCTAAGCTGCATCAAGTCTGCAAGACTACGACAGAAGCTTCAAGCACTGCAGACAAAAGCGAATCAATTTAAGAGCAAGGTCAAGTCTCTATTTGCTGAATTGTTTAAGCTAGAAATAGAATGAATCTAGGTTGCTTTCTTTGTAATGTATATCTGACATTGTTAGCAATTTAGGAAAGTCACATGGGTAGACACTTTGTAAGAAGCTGCCACTTGATAATGACAGCAGCTTCACAGACCCGTGTTGACAGTGATAGGATTAGTTTTATACTTAGACTATTAATTCATTCTAGGCATGTAACGAAGACAAGCAAGTGTCTTGAAGAAAAACCGAAGCTCAAGAATTCTCTCTTGAGGTTGTAGCAACACTTTGCAAAATAAATAAAACATTTATTTTGTGAATCCTGTCTTCTCGATTATACTGTTTGTGAATGCATACATATTATTGATAACATTAAATCTTAGTTTTGGTTGTTGAAACTGAGATTGAATTTTATCAGTATTGCATTCATCCCCCCCCCCTTCTTCAATACACGAGGACCAACAACTGGTATCAGAGCGTTCAGATTAACACACATATCTGAGATCACGACGACAATGCAGAAATCAAACAGTATCAAGATCCCAGCTTTTGATAAAGAGAACTACAGTATTTGGAAAAGAAAGATCTTGTTGTTTATCAAAGCTGCGAATCCATTATACCCAGGTATTCTCGAGAATGGTCCCTTCATTCCAAGGAAGGAAATTGAAGCCACAACAGTAAATGGTGAAGTCATTCCTGCACATTGGGTTCCCAAAGATCCCTCCGAATTTTTGGAACCTGAGAAGGAGAAAATAGTGCTAGATGATCACTTGCAACTCATCTTGCTCGATTCTCTCACGTTGGATAAAGCCATGTGTGGAAGTGTGATAAGCTGCACATCTGCCAAGGAGATGTGGATTAGGTTAGCTTTGCTATGTGAAGGAAGTGAAGAAGTTAAGGGCAATCAAAGGCAAATACTGATATCACAATATGAGGCATTCATGGCCAAGCCTGGTGAAGACTTAACTTCCATGTTTGAAAGGTTCAGTAAGCTCTTAACTGAACTACAGATACATGGCAAGTACTATGACGGAAAAGAATTAAATGTCAAGTTCCTGCTCACACTGCCTGATCACCTTGAACACAAGACAACAGCCATACGAGAAGGAAGAGATCTCAATAATATAACCTTTGAGACACTTTATGGCATTCTGAAATCTTATGAACTTGAACTCTTTCAAAAGAGAGCCATACAAAGTGGAACAAGGAACAAGATGGCTAATATGTCAAGTGCCCTAGTAGAAAATGTGCCAAGGATCACACAACCAAGTGAAGTACTACAAATCACACAACCAACCCCTGTACAATCCTTGAAGATAGAAGAGGTTGTTGAAGATGATGAGAAAGTAGTACTACAGCTCAAGGATGTGGAAGATGAAGACTTCTACACTATGGAGGAACTGGAAAGCATGGACAATCCTACTATGGCCTACATGGCTAAAAAGTTCAAGAACTTTAGGTTCAAGAAGGATAGGTCATTTAGGCCCCAAGGCCAAGCATCCAAGTTCACCAAGGGAAGCTCATCAAAGGCTGCTGTGGGAAGCTCGTCCAAAGGTGGATACAAGACTGGATTTGTGGATAGATCTAAATTCAAGTGTTACAACTGTGGTGAACCTGGTCATTTTGCTACTGAATGCAAAAGACCCAAACAGGTTCAGAGATTTGAGAAAGGAACTGGTGGATACTCCAAGAAGAATCAAGGTAGAGCCTATGTGGCTGAAGGAAAGTGTTGGGATGAGTCTGATGATGAAGATGAAGAAGAATATGTCAACCTAGCTCTCATGGCTAGCACTGATGAAGTAACAACAACATCTTCAAGTCAGGGCAAGAAGAAAGATCAAGTCATGTGGATCATTGACAGTGGTTGCTCAAGACACATGACAGGTGATAAAGCCCTGCTATCACACTATGTAGAGAAAGCTGGCCCAATCATAACCTTTGGAGACAACAGCAAGGGTTACACAGTGGGATATGGCTGTCTGGAAATTGGAAATGTTGTCATTGAAGATATTGCTCTTGTGGATGGATTGAAGCACAATCTACTCAGTGTCAGCCAATTCAGTGACAGGGGATTCAAGGTTGATTTTGATATGATGCTGTGTAACATTTATCACAAGAAGGATGGAAGCCTCTCTCTAAAAGGGGTTAGAAAAGGAAGCTTGTTTGTTGCTGACTTAAACTCAACAAAGAAGGATAAAGTTTACTGTTTCTACAGTAAAGCAACTGTTGGTGACAGTATGCTTTGGCATAGGAAGCTCTCACATCTCAACTTCAAAACAATGAATATTTTGATGAAGAAGGAGTTAGTGAGAGGTTTGCCCCAACAGGAATTCTGTCAAGAAGGACTGTGTGAAGATTGTCAAATGGGCAAACTAAGGAGAGCTGTGCACAAGTCCAAGCAAATGAACACCAACATAGAAGCACTCAAGTTGATTCATATGGATCTTTTTGGACCAGTCAATGTACCATCTATGGCCAAAAAGAAATATGCCTTAGTAATGGTGGATGATTACTCAAGGTACACTTGGGTGAAGTTTCTTGAATCCAAAGATGAAGCTGCTCAAGTGATTATTGATCAAGTCAGAGTTCTTGATAGAACTCCAAACTCAAAAGTTCAAATCTTGAGGAGTGACAATGGTACAGAATTCAGAAATGCCACACTTGGAAATTTCTGTAAAGATGAAGGAATTGTACAACAATTCTCTTCTGCAAGGACTCCACAGCAGAATGGAGTTGTAGAAAGAAAGAACAGGACTCTCATTGAAGCAGCTAGAACTATGTTGCATGATGCCAAACTGCCAACATATTTCTGGGCTGAAGCTATCAACACAGCTTGTTATACTCAAAACAGAACCATGATTAACAAAACTCATGCAAATACACCTTATTGTCTGCTAACTGGAAAGAAACCTACTGTCAAATATTTTCATGTGTTTGGGAGCAAATGCTTTATGATGAAGGATAACCATGAGAAGAAAGGAAAATTTGACACTAAGGCATTTGAAGGACTATTCATGGGTTACAGTATAGAAAGGACTGCCTACAGAGTTTATGTTATGGAACACAGGATTATTGAAGAGAGTGTAAATGTCACATTTGATGAAACCAAGTTTCCAGGACTGCATGAAGAAGGAAAGATGCAGACATTCAGATTTGAGAATCAAGGATACTTGGAAGCTGAGGAAATTGTTGATGAAGAACCTAGCTTCACTCAAATTGTTGAAGTTGATAAAGATATTGTCAATACCACTACTGTCAACCAAACTCCAGCTCAGTCACAGACCATAACCTCTAACATTCATAACAGTGGTGACTCTGGAGACAATGAAGAACATGGTGAAGACAATGGGATTGGTGAGCATTCAACTCAACAAACTGAATCAAATGTTCATGTACAATCAAGTAGCTTACCCAGAATCACCAAGTAGAACAAGGATCACACAAATGACCTTATCATTGGTGACCCTACTTCTGGAGTGAGGACAAGGAACAAAGTCTCTGCTGACAGCATGTTTTCATGCTTCCTGTCTCAAATGGAACCCAAGACAACTGATGAAGCATTGTTGGATTCTGACTGGGTGATAGCCATGCAAGAAGAGCTAAATCAGTTTGAAAGGAACAATGTATGGAAGCTGGTTCCAAGACCTAAGGGAAAGTCAGTCATTGAGACCAAATGGGTTTTCAGAAACAAACTTGATGAAAATGGATCAGTGACAAGAAACAAAGCAAGGCTAGTGGCTAAGGGTTACTGTCAACAGGAAGGAATATATTATGATGATACATTTGCACCTGTTGCAAGACTTGAAGCTATAAGAATCTTTCTAGCCTATGCTGCACACTGCAACTTCAAAGTATTTTAGATGGATGTCAAAAGTGCCTTCCTAAATGGAGAGTTGGAAGAAGAAGTGTATGTTGAACAGCCGCCAGGGTTTGAGGATGCTGAAATGTATGATTTTGTATACAAACTCTTCAAAGCTTTGTATGGACTAAAGCAAGCACCCAGGGCTTGGTATGATACACTTTCCACTTTTCTTTTGGAAAATCAGTTTACTAGAGGAGTTGTGGACAAGACACTTTTCTACAAACACCATGGCAAGGACATCATTCTGGTACAAATCTATGTGGATGACATCAATTTTGGTTCTACAAATGAGAAGCTGTGTGAGAAGTTTTCCTCTCTCATGAGTAACAAATATGAGATGAGTATGATGGGAGAATTGTCATTCTTTCTGGGATTACAAATTCTTCAACAACCTGATGGAATCTTCATTTGTCAAGCTAAATACATCAAGGAACTTCTCAAAAAGTTCAACTTGGAAGATTCATCACCTGCAAAGACACCAATGTCCACATCAACTAGTCTGGACCTTGATTCTAAAGGAAAGAAAGTTGACTCAAGCACCTATAGAGGCATGGTAGGATCTCTCCTATATCTAACTGATAGAAGACCTGACATCATGTTTGCTACATGTCTCTGTGCAAGGTTTCAAAGTGATCCAAAAGAGTCACACTTAGTAGCCATCAAGAGAATCTTTAGATACTTAAAAGGCACTCCTAATCTAGGCCTTTGGTATCCTAAGAATACTGGATTTGATCTAATTGGTTACTCAGACTCAGACTATGCTGGATGCAAGATTGACAGAAAGAGTACTACTGGTAGCTGTCAATTTCTTGGTGAAAGATTAGTCTCATGGTTTAGCAAGAAGCAGCATTCAGTTTCTACCTCAACTGTAGAAGCTGAGTATATTGTTGCAGGCAGTTGCTGTGCTCAAATTCTATGGATGAAGAATCAACTTCTGGATTATGGTCTAGTGCTAAGAGACATTCCTATTTACTGTGACAACACTAGTGCCATAGCCATTTCAGATAATCCAGTTCAGCACTCTAGGACAAAGCACATTGATATAAGACATCACTTTATCAGAGAGCAAGTTGAACAAGGAACTGTGAAGCTGATCTATGTCCCAACTGACAAGAAACTTGCTGACATCTTCACTAAGCCATTGGATGAAGCAACCTTCAACATATTGGTAAGTGAATTGGGAATGCTGAATCTGGTATGTTGATTTTCTCAGTTTTCTATATTTCCAAATTCTCTTTTGAAGCTCATGACAGCAACTTCAAACCTGCTGTCAAGAGAAGTTACTGTCTACTTGGTCTATGTCTATTATGTGATAGCATGTGTTGATTTGACTTTTCATGTCAATATTTTGTGCCAGTCTCATACTTTTAGACTGTGTATGACATTAATGTGGTTACTTGCTTAGTTTGAGAGATAAAAATCTGTTCCATTGGACTTTCACACCGTTTTGCATTAATCTGTAGGATTAAAGGAGGACACGACCATTAATTACTTTTGTGGTAGTTGTATGGGTACTCCAACTGTTGACCATTAGACTTTAATCCTTAGACGATTTTGCCTATAAATTAACCTTAGGTTTCACCAGTCTGCTCTCAATTTTAAAGTAAATAATGGAAAACAAAGTAGGAATTGAAGTAGGGCTAAAACAGTGCGATAGTGAACCCGACAATGAAGAGATTGAGGAGCTCTTCGAGGTGCTGTTGGATGCCCTCGATGAGATAGACGAGGAAAAGAAAAAGGAAGAGGAGGCCAAGGCGCAGGAAGAGGAGAAGGAGCTTCAGGCACTTCTCAAGGAGGAAGGTCGCACTGAAGAAGAGCTTAAGGAAGAGCTTTTAGAACTAGTTGATAAAATCATAGAATAATGTACTCAATGCTTTATTTAAGTGATTTTATTAATAATAATAAAGGTTCTTGTTTTTGTGGTTTTTAAGTTTATGATTTGTCTGTGTTAATTGCATAATATCTGTGTTCAAAAGATTACATTGCTAAATCCATAATTTGTCAATATTAGGTTAAGTTTATGAATAAAGCATTCTAATAAGTTCATGACAGAACCAATTCCCAATCGAAGTTACTGTCATTAATAAGGATACTGTCGTATGTTTCTTGACAGCAACCTTCTTGACAGCAGGGAAAGACTTTCTGTCAAGACTTGTAAAGGATACTGTCATTCATATGCTTAACGGTGACAGCAAGTTTTTGCGCAATAGTTGCTGTCGCGCAAAACCTACTGTCACCACCTCTTATTACTGACAGATTGTTTCTAGCGCACAGGTTACTGTCAACAATAGTGGACCGTTGAAATTGGATATTCATCCCACGTTGGTCAGTGAATAACGGGCAGTAACTGACGTGTTATAAGAGTGGGTTAAGACACGTTCTTTAATTCCACTTTTTATGCACAACGTTTGAGATACCTCTATTTATTCCCCAGTTACTCAGACATATCACTCTCATCGAACTCAAGGCAATATACTTTTCTTCAAGCAAAAAGCCACTTTCTTACTTTCTTCTTTTCTTGAAATCTCCATGGCACCCAAACAGACTCTCTCTCAAACAAACTTCGCTGGCATCTTTTCCCCAAATGATGCTGGTGAAGGTTTCAAAGGACTCGTGTTGTTCTTGAACAAGTCCTATCTCGGTTCTGCCATCACCTGCCCATTCTCGACTTAGACAGAATTGAGGCTTTTTGGCGAACTGCTGTTGCTCAAACTAAGGGTGAGAACCCGGGTATTCAATTCACAATCTCTGGGCAACAATACACTCTTACAGCTGAGGTCATCAACACTGCTCTTGGAATTACACTTGAAGCAGGACAACAATTTGCTGAACTTGCCAATGATGACACTCTTAAGAAGCTCTTCTTGAAGATTGGGTATGCAGGCCCTATTCTCGAAGAGGGGACTACCAAATGGTATCCGTCTGGTGAAATGGATAGGAAGCATCTGAGAAAGGAGTGGAGCATGATACTTGATGTGATGGTCAAGGTGTTCTCTACCAAGTCCACAGGCTGGAATGGAATACCCTCCTACATCAAGAAACTGACACATTCTCTTGTCCATGGATACAAGGTGAATGTTGGAGCTCTCCTCATGGCACACCTCAGGGCTGCCATAGGTAAGAAGGTATCACTCTACCCTCGCTTTATTATGATGTGCATTAATTCATTCTGTGATTTTAATGATGCTGCCCCTCGTTTAGAGGCTTGCTCAGTTTTGAAAAAGAACACACACACACACACTGTTATCCTCACAGAATCTCAATGCACATATTCCACTTTGTTTCACTCAACACATGGTTGATCAAGTGTCCAACCCTGATCTACCATTACCATCTGGTTATGACTCTTTTACTCTTGAGAATGAAACTGAATTAGACCCAAATTCAGTTAACCCAAATTCAACACCATACACTCAGCCTAGGCCCTCTAGACTTTCCAAAGCCCAAAGAGAAGCCTTGCAAGAATCCAGAAAACGACCCTTAGAAGCTGATGTTGGTGGTAGCTCTGTGAGTCAAGAGGGAGGCAATGCACCTAGTGCAGCAAATAAGGAGGCTAGTCAAACAGAACCCCTAGTGGTTCCCCCTGAGCCTAAGAAGAAGAGAGCTAGGAGGACTAAAACCACTGTTAGCCAAGCTGCATTTTCTCAAAAAACTGTGGTTACTGAAAGGGATTCAAACACCTCCCTAGATGTGCCTTCTCAACAAGGTGCATCTATTGAAATTGGCCTGTCTCCCAAGGCACCCTGTACAGAGTCTGCACAAACTCATGGTTCACAACCTGAGGAACCTCCACTTGAAGAAACACATAGTGAGTTAGGGCACAGTGAGGATTTCTCTATTCCTTTTGATGATTCACCTGTTTCTCCTGTGAATCAGCCCCCACTCTCTGCTACACTTTCACCTTCTTCCTTCCCTACACATTCTTTTGTTTCTTCTCCACAACCTAGAGAAGGGGACAGTCCCAACCCTTCAGGTTTTGATCATCCGTCTCCAATCATGGATGAGCCCCCATCTAGTGGTCCACAAGAACCCATTTCTCAAAGTGAAATGGACACCACTCCTCCAAACACTGAGCCAGGGCAAAGTGGTAGTTTGTCAGAAAATGAAACAACCAACTCTTTGTCTGAACTCCAAGGATCATCTTACCTTCAGGAAGATGCTGTCACAGCCTCTGTTGCTGTCAAAGACACTGGCAATGTTGCTGTCCTGGACACAGCTGCTGTCATGGGTGGAGAGAAAGATACTGTCACTATAGAACCTACTGTCACTCCACCACCCAAAGATGCTGTCATGCCAGAACCTGCTGTCCAGACTCCAACTGACAGTAACATTTATGCCAAAGATACTGTCCAGTCCTCTCAGCCTGATTTTGATGCTGTACTCATTGAGGATGCCTCTGATGATGATCTACCTCTTGCCAAACTATTAAAGGTACATTCTAAATCTTCTCCTTCCATGCATGTCAGTACTGCTCATACCCATGCATCTAGGTTGAGTGAGGGTGTGCAAAAGAAAAGAGAGATAAAAGAAAAGAGAGGTGAGCATAAAAATGAGAGGCAGCCAAATGTGCTGGCAAAAGGAGAGGGACTTGAGCATGTCCAGAGAGACTTTGAGGGAGCCCACACTGTTCAGGCATTAGGCCTTGAGAGTCATTCTGTGAGGGGTGATGAGATCACTCAAAAACACCCTGAGAGTGTGAGAACCCCCATAGCCTCCAAGCCACTTTCTTTTCCTTCCCCTCCAAGAAGGTTAAGGTATGGTGGCCCCTCTGCTACTTTTGGTAACAGGATTGCAGCTCTGGAAGGATAGTGTGCTACTTTGCACTCCAAGATGAACTCTCTCTCTCAACTGGTGGTTGATGGTTTTGTTGCTACTCAGCTCTCTATCCAGTTCCTTACTGACCTAGTAGCTGCCAACTCAACTAAGGGGGAGAAGGTAGCAAGATCAGAATCAATATCTATTCAGGGATCAGGTGGAACTCAGGGGGAGCCAGTAACTGTGAAGACCAAAGGGGGAGCTAAGGGGAAAGCAATGTCTAAGGGGGAGCAAGTCAAACCAAGCAGTGGACAACCAAAGGATAAAGATGAAGAGCTTGTTGAAGTTGACTTGGATGGAGAAAGAGTGTTGATGTCTAAGGCAACTCAAGATGCAATGCAAAGAAGACCTGCATCTAGACATCCAATTCTACCTCATGTGACAATCAGAGAGCCAACTTCAGCAACTCAAGAATCTGCTCTACAAAGAAGATGGAGAGAAATGGAGGAACAGAATAAGGTTGGGAAAGGTAAAGGGAAACTGCCTGAATCCATCCATAAAGGAAATACTTGGTCCAATGGTACTGAGTATGATCAAGAAGAAGTCAATACTCTAATGGTGGATTACAGGGAGAGCACATTACACAATCATGATAGTGAATTTAACAGTTTGGTGGAAGAAGCAATGAATGCTCCAAGAAACCGTCCAACCAACACCACAAAACTGTTAAAGGATCAAATCACCAGTGTCAGTGTAATGGTGAATGATGAGAAACGATGGGCTGTAAGTATCTATTTCACTTCTGGCATATCTTATTTCATCACAATGCAGTTATTGCAGAGTCTGCCAACAAAGGTGTTGTGTGCTTTGAAGGGAAAGATCAGGGCAACTCAAACACCATTCAATGAAATATTGGATATGCAAATCCAGAACCTGATCACACAAAAGCTACCTGAAGTCTACACAAATCCACCAAGTGTTTTCTACAGATCTAAAACTAAGGATGGCACAAGAAGGAACAGCTTCATGAATTTGGTTAGCCCATCCAGAATGGAAACCAAGTCAATTCTGAAAGTGTTAGATGGAATACTCAGTTCAAATGCCAATCCAGGAAGAGTTTATGCTGTTCAAGAGATCTACAAAATGTTGGTGTTGAGAGACAAAGCACTGGGAGCTAGAGTGAAGGAACTAATCTCTAGAGCCAATGCCAAAAGAAATGATCAAGGTGGAAGCTGTCTCTATGACATTCCTCCTCAGGATGATGATGATGATGATGCACTACGTCAAATTTTGGCTTCCGTCACATCAAATACGTGTGGCTAAGCACTTTACGTCACGTTTTAATTTTTCAGCAAAGTGTCACCTAAGGTCGGATCATTTTACGCCCCCTACGGCCACACGCCAGCTGTGTGGCTGTAACTCAAAACAGAGTGACTAAAGCATACCACCCCTTGGGTCTGACAGCCCCTGTTTTAAGCTCAAAAGTGTGACTAAATACCAGCTTTCAGGCAGAGGATGGGTCGTGGCTAAAGAGAATTAATAAAGTGGCTAAATAACAACATTCATCAAAGGCTTAGTTTTGGTCGCACTATTTATTGGTAAATCGTGGCAAAAAACTTGGGTATGGCCACATTTTATAATTTTTCTGTGGTCGTTTGTATGTTTTATATACTATTAAACAACTGCTTTTAGTCACTAATAATTGTAGTAACTATCCCCCAATATAATATAATAGGTAGTGTGGCTGAAGTGTGGTACTAGCCACACATACTTAACCACATCACAAACAGGTTTCATTTGTAATATAAATGACCACGGCCGTACCAAAAAGCCGATACAAATCACAATACCAAAAGGCCACAATCCAATTCAAAAAGGCCACAATATGCAAACAAGTAAAATGCCAAAATACAAGTAAAAAAAAATGCCAAATTCCAAACTAGTCCATATTAATCCATAAAATCCATACTAAATCCATGATCCATAACAACGATATGGAGTATAACTCCACAATCCATAAAAAGCACATAACCATAACCAGAGTACAGAAAATTAACAACTTATTGAAAAGTTCACAACCAGAAAACCACATTAACATGAGTCAAATTCAGTTTACAATTACACCACCAGCTTCCGCTTCTTCCTCAGTTTGTCTGCCTTGTTTGCCTTAGCCTTTGAACGTGTTACTGGGGAACCAGTAATGGTATTACATCTCTTCTTCTCCTTCTTAACTTGATATGCGCTATGTTCTTCCTTAGCTTGAGCTGCGCTATGGTCTTCCCCTTTCCCATTGGCCGTTGGATTTGGTACCTAGAGTAAAACATGAAAACAAATACGATGATCATTCCAACAGCCCTCAAGTTAAGACCATTCTAACACAAGTAATGTAATTCTATAGATAAGCAAGTTAAGACCGTTGGACAAGTAATGTTATTTAATTAAAGCTCCATCATTTTAAACAAAATTAAAAAGCAGGATAATAAATGCACACAACCAAAATGGAATGCAAAGTAAGAAACGTACTTGATGATCAATTATCTTGATAAGGTTTTTGGGCCAAGCCACAAAAGAACCCAAAGCATCCTCAACTGTCCGCATATCACCGGCTTCATAAGGTAAGAATGCTGCCCCCTTCACAACTTCATCAACAGAAACTCTATAGCAATCATCTTGTAGGGGGACTCCATGAATGGTTTGTCCTTTCTGGTCTGAAAGGATAGCCGTACCACGTGCAACCGGGTTGTTCAAATTCAACATATACAGAGTACACTTCATTGGCTACAAAAGTACGTGGCATAATTAACATCATAAAGTTAAAGTGAACTAATATACATACGCATTTAGAAATATAATGCATACCGATTGGACAACTGTTGAGGTTTGATTTGACTGAGATGGCGACTGAGATGGCATTTGACCAGAGATAGTGCTAGGCTGAGATAAATTAATCTTCTTCCTGGTTCCGGATCTAATTACCTTTTCCTACAAAAGTAGAAGCATAATTGCCAACATATTAAAGTTAAAGTTAATCTCAGTATACATGTGCATTTAGCAATGTTGTAATACCTGTTGCACAATTGTTGGATCTTCTTGTGATTTAGTGGTACGCGGAGATATATAAACTTTCCTCCTGGTGGTGATGACCTTTTGCGCCATTATGGATGTGTTGGCAGTGATCACCTTTTGCGCCATTATGGATGTGTCGGCAGTAGGAGTCACTTGCTTCTCCACAGATTTAACCTACAATTTAAGAAATTTGGACAAGAAATCAGCAACTACTTGGAAAAAATTAAAAACAAATTAAAGTAGCCATTACTTACAGGTGTTAAAAACTCTTTCGATGCTGGGATGGTAACATTAATGCAGCTGTCCCTCGAACCATTCCCACTTATCGGTGTTCCCTACAGAATGTAACGTGAAATGGGAAAGTCAAGTGATAACACAAGTTTTGTAAACTATGTTTTGGAATATAGACACAAGATAACTAAATTCCAACACAAAAAACTCCAACAATTTACGTAGTGCTTACATCTTGTTTTGTTGCTGAAAGCAGTCCTTGCGAATCCAATTGAGCCATGACTTTATTCAGTTTATTGTTCGTTGCCTCCATCTGCAACGACAGGTTCTTCAGCTCTTCATCCTTCTTCTCACGCAGCAGTTTCTCATTTTCCAATTGAAGCTCCAGAATCTTGATTTTATCTTTTCCTGTTGTCCTTTGCCGAGGACAATGTCAGTACGCACTGGGAGTGACTCCACAACCAACACCTCTCAAGTATGAACCCTGCTCCCTGCCAAAAACCACTGTAAGGGCATCCTCGTCCGACCCAATCTTGATTAGTCCGTCCTTTATCTGTGCTTCAATATCCATCTGTAAAGAAAAAAGTGAAGAAAATTAGTAACAAGGACATGTTCTTCACTTTAGGATATACTAACTCTCATATTTAAACTTACTAAATAATCTGCCATGCTCTTCACTTTTGGATCTACCAACTCTCCATCTTTGTTTTCCCTCCCCTTCCTCCACATAAAAGCACGGGTGGGGACATCATCAACCTTTATTTCATTTTTTGAAACCTTGCATAATGCAACGATGACACAATCAGACATTTAATATCCAAAATAATCACTAGTAACACAATAAAAACACATCTGAATTACAAATTTTTCTTTGAGACGAGGGTATCCTCCTCGTCCCAAGCGATGATCAAAAACGGACCGTGATCGCGCAATTTTCGTAGTTTTGGAGACATCCTTCCAATAGTCAAAAGAATTATTTCAGCAAAGTGCATTGGAAAAATACGTTAATTCAAACGATGATCCGTATATTAAAGTATTACAACCTTGAATTTATCCGTTTGCGTGTGGGCTACAAACCTATCCCAATCAGCTTGCTCTACCAGTGTACGATACTGCCTAGGAACTTTTGCAAGTTTTGCTGGTTTATTCAGGTTAGGTTGTATGAATCTTGCATACATCTTTCTTCTGAAATTGCGAAGCAGCCCACCAAGCCGAGTCATTGTAAACTTTCGACGACAAAGTTCTATATCAAAAAAATGCTGCAATATATAATACATGGTGTTAATACACATAAAAGGCAAGCAGATAAGTTCAACAATAGTATTTCATATTAAAAATGTAACATATATTTAGAGTACTTAATGCGAAGTAGCTGATTTACCGTTACTTGATCCCACAGCTTAGCCTTCACTTCTTTTGGCACCTCCTTCCATGTTAACCATCTTAAGCCAACATGCTCCCTGACCGTGTCTCCCAAAAAGCTCGTAAATTCTGATCTGTATTCCCCCATTAACCTACCAAGTGAGTCAAATTCAACCTCATGTCTTTTTCCACCAGAGTTTGTAAACCTGGTACGCAGCTTCGGCAACCTGGTTAGCCCCCTCTTAGCTTTGACATCATTCTTTTGTTGCACCTTTTTGCACTCTTCTACTTCTTCTTCTGCGTTTTCTCCTTCGTCTTCTACTTCTGTGCTTTCTTCTTCTTCGCTACACTCTTCCGTTGAATATTGTTCCTCAAATTCCTCATTGTCCTCACCTACAACCAGTATAAGAACCCTTAGCAATTACAGGATTTATCTGTTCAATATACATACACATGCATAAATATGAGAAGTCAAAAATTAGTCTACCTAGGTATTCTTCTTCAACGCAAACTGGTGCAGTAGCTGTGGACCAGGAATGGAAGACATGAATCTTGCAGACTCCAGTCATGGTAGAAGCAACAGCCAACTCTTTTAAGTCACTGTCTCCAAGGATCAAACCATATCCATGATCCGGGGTCACCCCATCTTTCATGAAATAAAGCTTATTGTTAGATCAGAATTCAATGATCGTCAGAAGCTAGACTCAACTGATCAGGATTGCTGACGTCATCAGTATTGCATGGTCATCAGTATTTGATCAAGCGTCAGTATCTTATTGATCATCAGGATTCCTACTCAGACTATGATCAGGATTGATCATCAGAACTTGAAGCTGATCAGGATTCCTACTTCGAGTTATATTTGGAGTCTAGATAAACATGGAAGTTTATTCTATTTGTTCCTGGTTTGTAGAATGCAGCTATCGATTAAAGATATGTTTCTATCTTTGTTATTGATTAGGACTTATCTTGTAATTGATAGAGAAGCTGTGTGCACTATATAAACACAGTCTTGGTTTCGATTTATGTATTAATTCGAGAGAGAACATAATCGAATAGAAGCTCTTGAGAACATAGAATTTCTTGAGAGAGTTTTTGTAAACTAGCAGCTCTCAAGAACATCAGAATTTCTTGAGAGAGTTTGTAACAGTTTTATATCAGATTTAATAAAGCTGTTATCTTTCTTTGTGATATATACATTAAGAAGTCGATTATCTTACTCTATTGTATTCAACCCCCCTTCTACAATAGATTATTACTGGGCAACAATTGGTATCAGAGCAAACTGATTTAATTCTGAATCAGATACGATCTAAAGATGTCGACAACCAAGTATGAAAGCATGAAGATTCCCATCTTAAAGATATCAGAATATCCTACATGGAGGGTAAAGATGCTGATGTACCTGGAGGCTATGGATCCTGACTACTTGGACAGGATTCGTGATGGACCATATATACCAACAAAGTTTGTAGAACGAACAGATACAGTACCAGAACATTATGTGGTCAAAGCTAAAGCTGAATGGACTCCAGAAGAAAAAGCTCATGTACTCAGGGAACCGAAGATAAAGAATATCTTGCATAATAGCCTTGATGCTGTAATGTCAAACAGAGTGATTGCATGCAAGTCTTCAAAAGAAATCTGGGATACTTTGGAAACTCAGTGCCAGGGATCTGCATCTGTCAAGAAAAACAGAAGGGCTCTATTAATTCAAGAATATGAACAATTCGATGCAAGACCTGAAGAGAGCCTGACTGAGCTATATGATAGATTCCTGACACTATTGAACAGCTTATCCTTAGTTGACAAAGTATATGAAACTGAAGATTCAAACACCAAATTTCTTAGAGCTTTACCTGAAGAATGGGATACTCAGACCTCAATCATTAGACACCAGTATGATCTGAACATTGTGTCTCTTGATGAGATCTATGGGATGCTAAGAACTCATGATCTTGAAGTTCAACAGAGAAAGAACAAGAAAAGCAGCAAGGCAAAGTCAATTGCTTTGAATGTAGAAGCAAAATCAAAAGGGAAAGCTATGGAGGTCTCTAGAAGGAAAGCAAGAGTAGCTGAATCAGATCCTGACGACTCTTCATCAGATACTGGTGATGATTCTTCTGACTCAGACATGGAAGAGATGGTTGCTATGATTGTCAGAAACTTCAGAAGGATGAAGTTCAGGAAGAATAGAAGACAAGGAAACTTTCAGAAAAAGACCTTCAAAGCAGACAAAGACAAGTATATCAAAAAGGACAGCAAGGGTAGCAAATTTGACAAGTCAAAGGTTAGATGCTACAAGTGTAATGGTATGGGTCACTTTGCTTCTGAATGCAACAAGACAAAGGCACTCATCACATCAAGCAAGGATTGGATGGACTCTTCCTCAAAATCTGATACTGAGGTAGTCAACTATGCGTTAATGGCCAATGCTGATGTAATTGCTGCTCCTGATGATAAGGTACTAAATACTATCTTTGATTTTGATACTGATAATGCTTCTGAGTTAAGACGTTTTCTAAAGTCATTACATATTAGCTTTAGAAGTCAAACTGCTGAGAATACTAGAATCTTATCTGAGATGTCTGACCTTAGAAAGAGGAATGAGATATTAGAAGCTGAATTTTCTCGTATGCAAGAAGTACAAAAAGAATGTGATAATGCTAAACACATGCACTTAGAGATGACATCTAAATGTACTTCCCTTGAAAAAGAACTTGAATATGCTAATGAGAAAATCAGAACCTGGACAGACTCTGGTAGGAAATTTCATAAGATTAATACCTCTAAGAATTGGAGAGAGTGTCTAGGATATAAGTCAGATGAAGATAAGAAATTGAAAGAGAAAATTGTCATTGATGAGACAGTCAGTCCAAAGACCTATAGACATGTTATAGACTCAACCAAATCTAAGATTACTCCTGTTAATTTTGTTTTTGGTAAGGATTCCAATTCTACTTTTGAAAAGGGATCTTCTTCTACTCAAGGAATTAAAATTATAAAGTCTAAACCTGTCATGAACAAAGTCACTAAGAATGTAGGTCTATTGTCTCAGAAACAGCTTAAGGATAAAATCTGTGAGGTTACAGATAAGAAAAAGGAAGCTACTGTTAAGAGAAACAGGAATGGTAAAGTTGGGATCAATAAAGAGAATGGTTATAAATATATCCCAAATGCACCTAGAAAGTGTTGTTTTAACTGTGGTAACTCTAATCATCTTGCTATTGATTGTAAAAAGAGTAAGAAGAAAATTGCTGAAATTCCTAAGTCTGATGTTAGGAATAGATCAGTATTTTACAAACCACAGAATTCCTGTTTTCATTGTGGTAGTCTATGGCATTCTATTTATACATGTAAAGAGTATCATGATTTGTACTATAACTTTTATGATCCATTGCCTAAGGTTGAAAGTAGTACAAAGTCTGATAGAACTGAAAATGTCATAGTGAAGCATGCTTTTGTTAATACTGATACTGACAAAGCAAATCCTGATGGAGTAAATCCTGTCAGGATTGCTAAAGTCAAAAAGTCTTCTGCTGTTAAATTTAATAAAATGCATGAACAAGGAATCCAACAAGTGTGGGTTCCTAAACATTCTGACTAGTGTTTTACTATTCTGATGCAGGGTAAAAGGAAAAATGTGTTAGTCATGGATAGTGGATGTTCTGTGCACATGACTGGAAACAAAGCCCTGTTATCAGAATATGAGGAAAAAGCTGGCCCAACTGTGTCTTATGGAGATGGCAACATTGGACAAACCTTGGGATATGGCAATATAATCATTGGAAATGTCATCATTGAAAAAGTAGCTCTAGTGAAGGGACTAAAACACAACTTGTTGAGTATTAGTCAAATCACTGACAGAGGTTATCATGTCAATTTCTATTCCACACATTGTGAAGTAGTCAGTAAAGCAACAGGAAAGATAGCACTAACTGGCTACAGGCATGGTAACATATATGAAGCCAACATTCTCTCAGATACTGATGGCTCCCCTACATGTTTCATCAGTAAAGCTTCAGTAGATGAAAGTTGGAATTGGCACAAGAAGCTTTCTCATCTCAACTTCAGCAATATCAATGAGTTGGTTAAGAAAGAGTTAGTAAGAGGATTACCTAATGTCTTATATACACCTGATGGACTCTGTGATGCATGCCAAAAAGCAAAACAAAGAAGGACATCATTCCAGAGTAAATCAGAATCCTCTATTGAAGAACCATATCACATGCTACATCTTGATCTGTTTGGTCCAGTCAACATCATGTCCATCAGTAAGAAAAGGTACACTCTTGTAATTGTTGATGAATATTCTAGATTCACCTGGGTGTATTTTCTGCACAGAAAAGATGAAACTCCTGAAGTTCTGTTGGATCATGTGAGGATGATTGAGACAACCACAAAGTACAAAGTCAAGATTCTGAGAAGTGATAATGGTACTGAATTTAAGAATTCAAAGATGGAAGAGTTCTGCAAATACAAAGGAATCATTCAACAATTCTCTGCTCCTGGCACACCTCAGCAAAATGGAGTAGTAGAAAGGAAGAATAGAACTCTTATTGAAGCTGGCAGAACTATGTTGGAAGAAGCTAAATTACCTACATATTTCTGGGCAGAAGCAGTCAACACAGCATGCTATACACAAAATCTCACATTGATAAACAGGCATGGTGTCACTCCTTATCAGTCACTCAAGGAGAAGAAACCAAGTCTGAAGCATTTGCATGTGTTTGGCTGTAAATGTTTTGTTCTCAGAACTCATCCTGAACAGCTAGGGAAATTTGAAACAGAGGCTGATGAAGGAATATTCATAGGTTATCCTACATCAAGAGCCTTCAGAGTTTTTAATTTGAGAACAAGAACTGTCATGGAGTCAATTCATGTATCTTTTGATGATAAGAAGATAACTGGAATCATTGAAGACTCGCATGATAGATTGTTATTTGAAAATGAAGCTTCCAAGGAACCTGAAGAAAGTGAATCAGATCCTGTCAATTCATCAGATACTGATGGGTCACCAAATCCTGATGACTCACCAGGTACTGATGGTGCTAATACTGATGATGCAAACAACAGTGATACAACTAGTAGTGCTAATGTTGAGGGGGAGCAACGGCATTCAACTACAAGTTCAGAGTCAACTCAATCATCAGGACAGAATTCTTCAGATACTGATTCAAGTGAAGATCCTGACAACACATCAGGAGGGCATAGCAATAATTCAGGGAGAGCTTCAAATCAATCAAATTCTTTCAATCAAGAAAACACCAATCCAGGGGGAGCATCTACTTCAAGAAACAATTTGACACCAGCAAGGAAATGGACAAAAGATCATTCTCCTGATTTGATAATTGGAGATCCTTATGCAGGTGTTCAAACAAGAAGTGCAACTCAGAATGAATGTTTATATAATAACTTTCTATCCAAGGAGGAGCCTAAGAAAGTTGAAGATGCACTTAAAGATGCTGATTGGGTTACTGCAATGCAAGAAGAACTGAATGAATTTGAAAGGAATGAAGTCTGGAAACTGGTACCAAGACCAAAGAATAGATCAATTGTTGGTACAAAGTGGATTTTCAAGAACAAGACTGATTCTGATGGAGTCATTATCAGAAATAAAGCTAGACTAGTTGCAAAGGGGTATTCCCAACAAGAGGGAATTGACTATGATGAAACTTTTGCTCCTGTTGCAAGACTAGAAGCCATCAGGATATTTCTTGCTTATGCAGCACATAAGAAATTCAAGGTTTTCCAGATGGATGTTAAAAGTGCTTTCTTAAATGGTGAACTGGAGGAAGAAGTTTATGTTGAACAACCTCCTGGTTTCATTGATCCTAAATATCCAGATCATGTCTACAGACTGGATAAGGCACTTTATGGACTAAAGCAAGCTCCAAGAGCATGGTATGAAACCTTAGCTCAATTCTTACTGGAAAGTGGATTCAAAAGAGGTGCAATTGATAAAACTCTATTTTATTTGAATCATGGTAAGGAGTTGCTGTTAGTTCAGATTTATGTTGATGATATCATTTTTGGGTCAACAAACAATAAGCTGTGTGAAAAGTTTTCCAAGCTTATGCAGTCAAGATATCAAATGAGCATGATGGGAGAAATGAGTTACTTTCTGGGTCTTCAAGTTAAACAGACTGATGAAGGGATTTTTATTAATCAGTCTAAATACATAAGGAATTTACTGACAAGGTTTAACATGCAAGACAGTACTCCTGCTTCAACTCCCATAGCTACAGCTACCAAACTTGATCCTGATCAAGGTGAAGAGGTAGATGTAACTCACTACAGAGGAATGATTGGCTCTTTATTGTATCTCACTGCCAGTAGACCAGATATCATGTTTGCAACCTGTCTATGTGCAAGATTTCAAGCAAAACCTAGAGAACCACATCTGATTGCAGTCAAAAGAATTTTCAGATATCTCAAAGGCACTTCTTCACTTGGCCTTTGGTATGCAAGGGAATCAGATTTTGGGTTGTGTGGTTATTCAGATGCTGATTTTGCAAGATGCAAAATAGACAGGAAAAGTACTTTAGGAAGTTGTCAGTTTTTGGGTGGAAGACTAGTTTCATGGTTCAGTAAAAAGCAGAAATCTATTTCCACTTCAACTGCAGAAGCTGAGTACATTGCTGCAGGAAGTTGTTGTGCTCAGATAATGTGGATGAGAAATCAGTTGTTAGATTATGGCCTGTCATACTCAAAGATCCCTATTTATTGTGATAACCAAAGTGCTATTGCAATGACAGGAAATCCAGTTCAGCATTCTCTTACTAAACACATAAGTATCAGATATCACTTTATAAGAGAACAGGTTCTGGAAGGAACAATTGAACTTCATTTTGTTCCTACTGATCAACAACTAGCTGATATATTCACCAAGCCACTACCTGAAGCTACTTTCAATAAATTGGTGAATGAACTTGGAATGATGAATTTTGAGAATATCTGAGGAAAAGCTACAGAGAGGAAATCCTGATAACTGTCAAATCCTGATGGTTATTCAGAAAGGTATGTATCCTTGATCAAATCCTGATAGGACTCAATCCTGATAGGAAGTCAACTGGTCAATCCTGATGTACAGGTCAGTATTTCATTACTTAATTTGTGCCTAATTTTTCGTCAGTATCTGCTAATGGACGGTTGAGTTTTAGTAGGACAACTGTATGCGCGCGTGTGTTGCACTATTATAGATATATCAATACATACACATAAAAGGCGGTGCAGATTTATTTAAATGACACACGTAATCTGTCCACTAATTCTTTGTGCACAAATCATATTTTGCCACCTGTCTTTGAGAGTAATATTTTGTTTTAACAAAATACTTTTCATTGGTCTACATCGTTAATTACTCTCTTATCATCAGTTTTTTCGTTTTCTATCTCTCTCTGTGCTTTCATACCCTAATTGCTTCAAATCTTAATTCTCGAGTTTTCAAAAGCATTACAATGACATCTTCATCATTCATGAACAAACAAACAGTGATTAGTGGTGTTACATTTGCCACTAACAATTTTGTGGCTATTCTAAATCATCAAGATTTACCCAATGAGTTTCATATCATTCAAGATTTTCTAGCTTCAAGCCCATTGAAGTTTGATTTAACAGAACCTGCAAGTGTTTCTTTTAAGTCTGTAATGCAGGTGTGGAACTCAGTTACTTTTGATAAAGGGCATTCTGATACAATCTTGATGAGTTTTGAATATAATGGAACTACTCACTATGTGACTCCTACAATTGTGGAGGCAGCCCTGCATTTACCCGTTCTTGGTGATGCTATTCCTTCTAATGTTTCAGACTCTACTCTTTTTGAGTTTGTTACAAAGTTGGGCTACAATGGTGAAGTAAAGAGATATGGAAATCTCTTCAGGACAAAGCTTAAGAAGGAATGGAATTTCTTCTTTGATACAATCAGCCGCTGTTTCCTGAACAAGACATCAAATTTTGATGCTCTTCCATCAGGATCTCTTAAAATTGGGTACTCTCTTATCCATTCTACAGTGTTTGATTATGGGTCTTTTATCTTAAAAGCTTTAAGTGATAGGAAATCAGATAAATTGGGTTCTGTCTGTTTTCTTAGATTTTTACAGTTGATATTTAATCACTTATGTCCTAATGTTGTTTTTGAGGATGATGTAGTTCTACCAATCTGTAGAATTACTGAGAATAATATTAAGTCCTTAGTCAACAGTGATAAGGCAAATGGTTTCATAGGAAATGCTTTTATTCCTGATGAGGTTAGGTTTTTCTTACATCAGAAAATGCCTACTCGTTATGGACTACTTTCTAATGCTATGGGGCAAGGCCCAACCCACCTTGTTCCTGACACAAGCATGCAACCTAAACAGTCTAAACAGTTAACAACCACCTCTACTGTCTCTCAAAAGACTTTAGTTGTAAAATCAAACAAATCAGCTAGAACTGATGTGTCTGGAAGGCAATCAGGTTCAAAGGATTTTTCCTCTACACCACTCACTAAAAAGAAGATACAAGGGGGGTGTACAAGGGGTCCTGGTGAAGAAAGCTGATAAGGTTGTTAAGAATGTTCCTGTGAAAAGGAAGTTAAGGTTGATTGATGAAAGTGATTCAGAGGATGACTTACCTATATCCTCTGTGATGAATGTGAACAAGGAAGTTGCTGATATTGCTACTAAAGCTGTGGTACCTTTATCAAAACCACAAAAGACAAGGAAATTATCAAAGAGCAGGTATCATATTCCTTTGACAGTGCAAATGAAGGATACTGATATTCAGACATCAAATCCTGATGAGTCATCTACTCCTGATGCTCTAGCAAATCCTGATGTTAGTATTCCTGATGCAACAACAAAAGTTGTCTCTATATCAGACTCTCCAGCCTCTCCATCTCAGATTAGAGAAATTTCTTGGGAGAAGGTTTCTACAACTGCTTCCTTGGTTGGTCTTACACCTACATCAAAGAAAAAGAGGAATGCAGAAGAGTTAGTCTATCAGAGACAGAAGAAGCTGAAAGGATCAAGCCCACAAGAACCTGAATTTCAGAGTAATTCAGCAGCTACTGTTGATCCTGCCACACAAGAACCACTCAATCAAAGTTTGGGTGAAGGCTTAGCTAGTGGAATGGTCACACAAGAACCATTTTCTCAAAGGGAGAATGAAGACATCAACATTCCAGCTACACAAGAACCATCTTCTCAAAGTGAAGATGCAGGAAAAGCTACAGCTTCTGTTGAAAGATTGGTCGAGAACATTGTCAATGAGGGAAGCACACAAGAACCTTTAGCTCAAAGTGTTGAAGAAGATTCTGAACCTCAAGCTCCACAAGAACCATTGGTAGAAAATACTGATGCAAGCATATCAAATCCTGACGATGTTCATTCTGACGCTAGTGGTGCTCCTGATAATGAACCTATTTTGATACAGCCACTTCGTTCAAGACCAATGGATCATCCTATCTCAGCAGGATAAACTGAAAGGTATTGCTATTCCTGATCCTGATATTACTCATGATACTGCTGATGATACTTCTGATGATAGTGATGATGATAATGAGAATCGAAAAGAGAAGGAACAGCTTGCTACAGCACTCAAAATTAGTCTTGGAACTAATTTTGGTTCATCAAGTACATATATGGCTAGCAATGCTTTCACTGGGAAAGATCAGAGACAAGATTTTTCTACTCCTTCCTTTGATCCTGCAGAGGCATTTAGACAGAATGAATGGAACAATTCATGGCACAATTCTGATGAATCTATCAGTTTTTCTTCTGCTATTGGACATGCCTATAATGCAGTGAAATCTATTGAGAATCAAGACTTGAAGAATCATCTGAAGGCTACTACTCTGTTATCCAAAGGCCTGAAAAGTGAGATTGATTCTATCAAGGGTTCAACTGAAAAAGTGAGGACTGATATCTTTCATAATTTTACAAAGGTGCCTACTACTTTACAACTAAGGGTAGTGGAATCCCAAGTGAAATCTGTTGTTTCAGATCAAACCTCAATCAATCAAAGAATTGATTCTCTGGATACTAAGGTAACTGAAATTCAAGCCTCTCTTTCCTTAATTTTGCAATTATTGTCAAATCCTGATGTCAAAAAGGGGGAGAAGGTTATTCAGACAAAATGTACACCTGATCTAGTATTAAGAAATAATGATGATGATACTGGAGATGATGGTGGTGACAAAGTGATACAAGGAGAAACCTCTGATGCTGTTGTTATGAAGACAATCCAAACTTCTCAAAGTCAAACAACGCAGTCAACTCATGTTTCTGATTCTGGAGTTAAGACAGTAAGAACATTGGTGCAATCTCAGATCCTGACGGAAGATCAAATCCTGACACCTGGTCATGGACACATTCTTGCTACAATTCCTGAAGGTGATGAAGATGTAATTATTGATAATCCTGAAGATGCATCAAATTTATTCTAGAAGTTTTCTACAAAAGATGGCAGAATTGTTACTCTATATCACACTGATAAAAGAGTTCAACAATTATATGCAAGAAAAGCACTCTCTACAGCAAGTGAAGAATATCCAGATCTCTCACATGAAGAATTCTTGAGACTACAAAGAGAGACAATGGAAAGCTATACTGCTCCTGCTAGAGGTAGAGGAAGTAGAAGTAGGAGAGGTGCTAGAAGAAGTAAAAGAGGTTCTTCAACTCAAACAGTACCTAGACAGACAAGGTCTAGAGGGTTAAGAATTGAAGAAATTCCTGAAGCTTCACAAAATCTAATAGATCCTGTTATCAAGGATATCATGGAGAAAGAAGACAAGGAATTTGTTGAAGAAGAACCTGAATTGAGAAGAAAATCAAGTAAATCAACTCTCAACAATACAAATCAAATTGAAGATTCTAATCCTGACAATATTCAAGATCCTGACGAATCTGAAATTCTGCAAGAGGTTGATTTGATAATCTTATCTACTGTTGTTGATTGTCACAACAAAGAAGTAGATGAAGAAGAAGAAGCCAGAAGAAGAGATATTACAAAAAGAACATATGAAGATTTCAATCTCTATCTACAAAGGCTTAAAGTTTCAAATGAAAGACAATGGAGAAATACAAGCAGGCAAGAATCTTTACTTGAAAGAAGCTACACTCATGAAAAGGAGAAAGACAAGAAGTGGGAACACATAAGTACACTGAAGTGTGATACACCTATCAATTTTCAGACTGGTGGAATTATAACAAGTGCTTCAAGTGTTGTTGATTTGTCTGATATGGCTAGATCAAAAACACTCTGGTTAAAGATGTTTTCGAATCTGAAGCAAATGTCAAGTTACACAAGAGGAGGTATTGGACACAGGGATGCTGAATTTCTAAACATGACGTATGTTGATCCTTACTCCTTAACTGAAATTGGAGGTACTTTAACTTCTGAAAATCTGAACAATTTATTAGCTGTTGATATAGTTATAGATTGTCATGATGGTTTTGAAAAGAAAGAAAAGCTTCTGTACTTCATGAAAGATGGTAGTGTGAAGATTCTATCTATTCAAGATCTGCTGATGAAAACTACACAGGAACTGAAATATGTTCACTATCTGTTAAGATGGAAGAACCAAGTGTACAAAGTATGGGCTGACATGATTTTGTCAACTATAAGAAGAAGACTTGATGGAAACAGTAATTTCGATGGTAATTATATTCCTATGTACTTAAATCAAAGAGGTCAGGATGTGGAAATGCAAAGAGGTACTGCTGTTAAAGAAGTAACTTTTGGTATGACCCAACTTACTCTCAATCCTGATGGGAAGGAAATTGCTTATCTTTTGCTTGAAGAGCACAGTCTACAGAAAAGCTCCATACAGAATCTCAGAGCAGCTATCTACCAGATTAATGAGGAAGATGAAGAACTCAGAAATCTTAAGGAAAGACTGATTCAAATTCTTGAAGAAAAAGAAGAAAGTTTATTATCCAACTTCTTGAAGATGAATCTGTTCTATCAAAAAGCTTAAACAGATAAGTTGTTTCTGAAGATACTCGTACATTTTGATACATGTTTTTGACATCATTGAATATTTGGAATCTATACTTTATTTCACAAAGTATGAGATTGGGGGAGATTGTTAGATCAGAATTCAATGATCGTCAGAAGCTAGACTCAACTGATCAGGATTGCTAACGTCATCAGTATTGCATGGTCATCAGTATTTGATCAAGCGTCAGTATCTTATTGATCATCAGGATTCCTACTCAGACTATGATCAGGATTGATCATCAGAACTTGAAGCTGATCAGGATTCCTACTTCGAGTTATATTTGGAGTCTAGATAAACATGGAAGTTTATTCTATTTGTTCCTGGTTTGTAGAATGCAGCTATCGATTAAAGATATGTTTCTATCTTTGTTATTGATTAGGACTTATCTTGTAATTGATAGAGAAGCTGTGTGCACTATATAAACACAGTCTTGGTTTCGATTTATGTATTAATTCGAGAGAGAACATAATCGAATAGAAGCTCTTGAGAACATAGAATTTCTTGAGAGAGTTTTTGTAAACTAGCAGCTCTCAAGAACATCAGAATTTCTTGAGAGAGTTTGTAACAGTTTTATATCAGATTTAATAAAGCTGTTATCTTTCTTTGTGATATATACATTAAGAAGTCGATTATCTTACTCTATTGTATTCAACCCCCCTTCTACAATAGATTATTACTGGGCAACACTTATCATCATCCGAAACTACATCCGCTACCAAATCCCTAACTTGTTTAACAGTCATGTTGTAGACTTCCATTCCGTCGAACACCTTTGCCTTAGGACCGGTGTATTGCCACTTAGCCTTTGTCATGAACTGACCCCCATAGTAAACAACTAACCTGTACTTCTTTCCCATGGTACTCAAATTAGCTGTAGACAACAAGCACAACAATGTCAGATATTAATACATCAACATTAAAGCATAAGTAGTATTATTCATATAATTGGAACTCAATTCGTCTCAATCTCTCAAATACAACTCAAATATGCAATCTCTCCAACCATATATCTCAAACATATATCTCTCAAACATGCAATAACTGAAATAGTCTGTGGAAGAGGTTTACCTGCGACAAGCAAGGTGATTTAAACGCCGGTGGAAAAAACCCTAATTTCAAGAACATAAACCAGATTGGGTCACCAGATCTGACCGACGGTGTAACCTAATTTCACCAACTGAAAGTTGTGGAGTGATTATGGTGCACAGAGAGGGAGAGTTTGAATGTGAGTTGGGTAAAGTGATGTTGAAAGTGAATTGGGGGGAAGTTTGATATTTTGGGAAAGTCTAGCCGCCTGTGTATTGGGGGGGAAGTGAATTGGTAAAGGGATGTTGCCGGTTTTTAGACGACTTGTAAATGTAAAATATATATTTTTATGTTATATTATGTTATATTAATTATTTTTTATATATCAATATATTGTAAAAAATGTCGTAGAAAAATGTGTATCTATTAACATCCGTACGGTTGGATCGTCGAAAAATGCATTTAAAAAAATTATTTCCACTTTCGGGGTCGAATCTCGTTCTTTCGAGTAGTACTTTGGCCAGATCCCTCTAAAAATGTCGTACAAGATAAATTCCCGATTTTTTGATTATTTTTCCCCAACATCACAATGCGTATCTATTAACATCCGTACGGTTGGATCGTCGAAAAATGCATTAAAAAAAATTATTTCCACTTTCGGGGTCGAATCTCGTTCTTTCGAGTAGTACTTTGGCCAGATCCCTCTAAAAATGTCGTACAAGATAAATTCCCGATTTTTCGATTATTTTTCCCCAACATCACAATGCGTATCTATTAACATCCGTACGGTTGGATCGTCGAAAAATGCATTAAAAAAAATTATTTCCACTTTCAGGGTCGAATCTCGTTCTTTCGAGTAGTACTTTGGCCAGATCCCTCTAAAAAAGTCGTACAAGATAAATTCCCGATTTTTCGATTATTTTTCCCCAACATCACAATGCGTATCTATTAACATCCGTACGGTTGGATCGTCGAAAAATGCATTAAAAAAAATTATTTCCACTTTCGGGGTCGAATCTCGTTATTTTTATTTGGGCCAACACTATTCTATTTGGGCCAACACTATTCTAATTGGGCCTTGAACAGGTTCAGTCCAGAGGGAGTAGCGCGCGGCTATGGGGGTCAAATACCTAAGTGGAAAGTTTATTCTCTCAATTGGAAACCACACTAGCTGCCGCTTCTAATCGGATTCAAACAAGTAGCTTCAAACAAGCAGCCGACAAAAACCACTCATACTTTCATCCACAACGATTTCATCCCTAATTTCAGTAAGTCATGTGTTAATATGCTCGTAATTGGTCGTAATTTCAGTAACTCATACTTTGATATATGCTCGTAATTGCTGTAGTTATGCTCTAATATGCTCGTAATTGGTTTAGTTATGCTGTAATATGCTCGTGATTGCTTTAGTTGATATGTATTAAAGCTTCAAAGTATAGGCTGTAGTTATGGATAAGTCTTGGATGGTAACCGATAGAAACAGTGAACCATATATGGATGGAGTTGTAGCATTTATCGATTTTGCGGTTTCTCATCTGAATATGTCAACGAAGACTATTCCATGTCCATGTGTAAGCTGTTTAAACCACTTCTCTCTTTCGGTGGATGAGGTCCATTACCACTTACTCGTTAAGGGATTCGATCGAAATTATACAAGGTGGATTAAACATGGAGAGGAAGACAAGCCAACAACTTTCAACCAGTTTGATGCAGTAGAATTTCCAACAGATGCTGCAGAAACAATAGAAATGGTAAAAGCTACGGAAGACAATTTCATAGCTGACATTGACAAGTTTCAAGAACTACTTGCAGATGCGGAGAAGCCCTTGTATAAATATTGTCCTAACTTCACAAAGTTGTCTGCAACAGTTGAACTACTAAACTTGAAGAGTAAGCATGGAATGACAAATAATTGCTTTACTGAAATGCTACTTCTGTTGAAAAGGATGCTGCCTGCAGAAGGTAACGAGATGGTGAACAACACATATGAGGCCAAAAAGATAATGACAGCAATGGGGTCAGGATACGAAAAGATACATGCATGCATTAACAACTGCATTCTTTACAGGAAGGATTACAAGGACATGGTGGTATGTCCAACTTGTGGCATGTCACGGTGGAAGGTGGATGAGAAGACTAAAGTCATATACGAAAATGTTCCTACAAAGGTATTATGGTACTTCCCCCTTATTCCACGACTGAAACGACTTTATAAAGTGAAAAGCATATCAAAAGATTTGATATGGCACTCCACCAGTTCGAAAAAGCCCGGTGTTCTACGGCACCCATCTGATTCACCTGCATGGAAAGCAATAGACGACAAATTTCCGAAAATTGCATCTGATCGAAGAAATCTTCGGCTTGGCATTTCCACAGACGGGGTTGATGTAAACAGAGGGAATAGGAATCACAGTGTGTGGCCAGTATTAACTGTCATTTACAACCTTCCACCTTGGTTGTGTATGAAAAGAAAGTTCATCATGCTTTCGT
Organism: Heracleum sosnowskyi; assembly: GCA_030848705.1. NCBI lineage: Eukaryota > Viridiplantae > Streptophyta > Magnoliopsida > Apiales > Apiaceae > Heracleum > Heracleum sosnowskyi. The sequence goes on from CM061241.1 coordinate 53,443,773, forward strand.
TATTAATATCGGGAACGCCTGGAAACGATATCGATGTGTTTTTGGATCCTTTGATCGATGATCTGGAGCTCTTGTTTGAAGAAGGTGTTGAAACATATGATTCTGAAAGGCATATGTCCAGGCCTATTTGTAAACACCGAGGATTCTACTCAACTTTAATTAAGATGTAATAAGTAAATAATAAAAATCAATTGTCACAGGAATCTCAGAAGGTTATATCTGTCAAAGAATGAAGATTAAAGTCATCTACAGACTTGAAGTTATTCTACATTGAAAGAAGCTCAATTTATTGATCAAGCCTCAATGAAGTATTCAAGCTCAGTGGATTTATTAAAGTGACGGAGATTTCAAGTGGTGACAGAAAAAGATACTGATTACGGAGTTCTTGAATGAGAAGGAAGTGAATCACTGCTTAAAGTCAAATAGATAAAGAACAAATATTGTTGTTAGTCACTCATGAACCAGACAGTGCATCGAGTGTCAACGTACTATTGTGTTTGTTATTTATCTAAGTTTTTAGTGATTCTGGAATTTATTGGGAAGTCAATTAATTCTATTTATTCTCTTATAAATAATTAATACTATTGAGTAAATTATTTATTAAATTAATTCTGCAAAGAATTAATTTAATACATAATTTATTTAGTTAATTATTTAAATTAGAATAAAAAGAAATTAATTGAGAAGTCAACTAATTCTATTTATTCTCTTATAAATAATTAATATTATTAAGTATATTATTTATTAATTTAATTCTGCAAAGAATTAAATTAATACATAATTTATTTAATTAATTATTTAAATTAGAATATATTTGAACTAGGAAGACTTATATTTTTGAACTAGGAAGACTACCAAGGCTGTCTTACCGATTGTCTTCCTAGGGCAATTTATAGTTTTCCCAATTGTCTTCTAAGTACATTGGCTTGTCTTACCGATTGTCTTCCAAGGCAAAAAGAGAATTGTATTTCAGTAAGTCTTCCATAATACACTGCAAGTGGATTGGCGCGTGGAATGCATTCAAGTGGATTGTATTTATAAGTCAAACGGCAGAAGACATAAACAGAATAGAAGAAAAGCAAACAAACATTCCATTGAAAGCTCTTCTTAAATACCTTCAACTGCAAAGCTCAAACTTTCTGCAAAGATTTAATTCTTGACTGTTCTTCAACATTTAATTCATAAGAATTGTATCTCTTGTACTGCTTTGACTTTCTAGCGGATCATAATCCCTAGATTTTATATCGAACTACTTTTTAGTATTCGATCCTTTTTATTACAAAAATAGATAAATTCATGTCGAATTTATTCTAGATTTGTTTTATTAAGTTCTTTGTAATCAGTGATCAAAGTTGTAACACTCCTCAAGTTTAATAGAGTTTCTATTTAACTTGAATATTGTTTCAGTTTTTATTCCGCACTAATTTGTTCTAAACAGTTAAATCTTTTAAAGGACAAATTCGATAAAACGGTATAGTTTGTATTCAACCCCCCTTCTACAAACTTATCAGGACCTAACAATTGGTATCAGAGCCTTTTGATTGATATACAAATCAAAGATCCAATTGTTTTGAGATTTTTCTTTTAAACTCTGTTTTTTTATTTAATTTCTAAAAAATCTCAAAAGATGTCTACTACACAGAAAGTGGGGACAGTTAAAATCCCAATATTCAGCAAGGAGCATTATCCAATGTGGAAGAAGAAAATGCTCCTATTTCTTAAGGTTGCAAATCCTAAATACTTGGATGTGCTGAAGAGTGGTCCCAAACTCCCTATGATTATTGATCCTGAAGTTGTTGAGGATAATGTTGTGACTAGGGCTGCTAGGATGTACCCTAAAGATCCCAAGGAATACACTCCTGATGAGAAAGAGGATGTTACCTTGGATTCCTGTCTTCAGTTGATACTTATTGAGAGTCTTGATCCTATCATGCATAATCATGTCCTAAATTGTGAAACTGCCAAACATATTTGGGGAACCATAGAGATAATCAATGAGGGGACAGAAGAAGTTAGGGAGAATATGCTGGAAATTCTCACTTCACAATATGAGCATTTCAGATCAATCCCTGGTGAGGGTATCTCTCAGGTTTTTGAAAGATACAACAAATTAATTAATGATCTGAATCTCAATGGGAAGCACTACACCAACAAAGAGATTAACAAGAAGTTCCTTCTTACACTTCCACCTCACTTGGAGCACAAGATATCTGCTATTAGAGAAGCAAGAGACATGAATGAGCTTGCTTTGGAAAGATTGTATGGTGTCTTGAAGACCTATGAGCTGGAGCAGATTCAACAGAAGGAGCTGTATGGAACTGGAAGGATTGTTGGTACCTCCACTGCATTGGCTGCTGAAGTCCCACAGAAACTGGAAGTGAAGGCTGTTCAACCTTCCAGTTCTCACATGAATGTTATTGATGCTGAATATGGATTAACATCCATTGATCAATCTGGTGGTGACTTCTATTCTTTGGAAGAACTTGATCAGCTGGAGGATGGTGATTTGGCTTTGATAGTCAGAAAGTTTGGGAAGTTTAGATTCAAGAGGAATCCCAATCTTAAGTTCAGACCCAGATTTCAGAGAGGTGGATCTTCATCTTCAAGTGGCACAAGGGGTGGCTACAAAACTGGAACTGTGGAAAGGAGTATAATCAGATGCTACAATTGCAATGAGTTGGGTCACTTTGCTACTGAGTGCAGAAAGCCAAAGCAAGTGACTAGAAACACATTTGATTCTAGCAAGAAGAACAAGATTGGGAAGGCCTATGTTGCTGAGGGAAAGAGTTGGGATGACACTGACAGTGATGAAGAAGCAGGTCAGATTGGGAACCTTGCTTTAATGGCTAAAGAGGAAAGCACTTCATCCAGATACATGTCAGAGGTAACCTTTACTGACGCTGAAATGATTTATCATCTTGGTGGCACCATAAGTTGTGCACGCACTGAAAATGATAGAATAAATCTTTTAAACACTAATCTTGAAAAGGAATTAAAAGATTTGAAACTTGTGCATGTTAATCAGGATGAACTTAATGAGAAAATTGCTTTTCTGGAGAATAGGGTTAAATGTTATATTCAACTGGAAACCATTCTCAAAGAACAGATTAGTGAGCTCAAAACCAAAGCTAATGCCTATTACAACTCTTGTAAAACGGCTAAAGAAATTTTCAATAAACAAGCTATTGGTAATCATGTCAGTATAGGTTATGATTATAATGAGGCTATAGGATTGCTTGGTATTAATACACCTTGTAGAGTCAGAGAAGAAGGAAAGGTTGTTCCTTATATTCTTAAGGGTATTAAAACACCCTTCTGTAAGGAGTCTGAGGCAGAGCCTCTGAATGAATCTTCTATCATTATTGCTGAGGAGATTCATGAAGAAGATGTTGCCTTAGAAGCTGAGCAATCCAAAAAGTGTGTATCTGATATTCCAGTCAAAGTTGCTACAACTGAAAAGACTAAATCAGATATCCATAAGTTGGATCAAAACAACTGTAGAACTAACATGCCTGCTATTAATTCTTCTCATAAAGCATGTGGTGTGAGTAATTGCATGTCTTGTGCTTTTAATGTTATGTATGCTTTCTTTAATAAAAAGCATGTATCTAGTGATAAGACTGCTCCACGTCAACATGTTAATAATAAGAAGCATGTTAAAACAAAGACTACTAGTCCTCCTCAGACTAGAGTGGATTCATTTATCCCTAAGCCTACTCAGAAATGTGTCAAGGCTGGTTATAAATGGAAACGCTCTTATGTGAAAGAGGATGAAGTAGTTTTAGTTAGAAATGTTGTTTTGCCTGACAAAGGCCAGTTCTTTAAGTATGCCGGACCCAATCAAGTTTGGGCTCCGAGGAAGGACTAATCAATCTGATATTGCAGGGAGTTAAACAGGTAAACCGTGTTATGTGGATTCTTGACAGTGGTTGTTCAAGGCATATGACCGGAGATAGAGCCCTGCTATCAGATGTGGTTGTGAAAGCTGGCCCAGTAGTTACTTTTGGAGATAACAGCAAGGGTATTACGAAAGGATATGGCTGTTTGAAGTACGGAAATGTTATCATTGAAGATGTTTCATTTGTGGAAGGTCTGACTTTCAATCTTCTCAGCATCAGTCAGTTCTGTGACAGAGGATATGCTGTTTCCTTTGAAAGAGAGAAGTGTCAGATTACTCACAAGAAGAATGGAAAGCCTGCTCTTCAAGGAGTAAGGAAAGGTGACTTGTTCATAGCTGATCTGAACTCGGGATTCAAAGATGAAGTTAATTGTTTTTATGCTAAAGCTTCATCAGATGATAGTTGGCTATGGCACAAGAAGATGTCTCACCTTAACTTCAAAACTATGAACTCTTTAGTCAAGAGGGAATTAGTTAGAGGTTTGCCTCAGATGGAATTTACACAGGAAGGACTGTGTGAGGCATGTCAGAAGGGAAAGTCAAAGAAAGCTTCTCACAAGGGCACTGACACATCATCAATAACTGAACCTCTTCAGCTACTGCACATGGATTTGTTTGGTCCAGTTAATGTGATGTCCATGTCAAAGAAACAATATGCACTTGTGATTGTTGATGACTATTCAAAATATACATGGGTTTTATTCCTACATTCCAAGGATGAGACCCCATTTCTGGTGATTGGCCATGTGAAGTTGATTGAGCTGGATTCTAGATTCCCTGTTAGAGCCATAAGGTCAGATAATGGTACAGAATTCAAGAATGCCATTCTAAATGACTTTTGTGCTGATAAAGGAATAACAAGACAGTATTCTGCCCCTAGAACTCCTCAACAAAATGGAGTAGTGGAAAGAAAGAATCGTACATTGATTGAAGCAGCTAGGACTATGCTAAGTGAGTCCAAACTTCCAACGTACTTTTGGGCTGAAGCAGCGAATACAGCTTGTTATACTCAGAATCGAACTTTAATCAACAAGGACTTAATGAAGACTCCGTATGAGATCATGAACAATAAGAAACCAACTGTCAAGTACTTTCATGTATTTGGAGCAAAATGCTTTGTGCTTTTAGATGACAATGTTAAACGTGGCAAGTTTGATGCAAAGGCACAAGAAGCTATTTTTGTTGGATATTCCAGAAGATCTTACAGGGTCTATGTGGTTGGCAGTCACACAGTAAAGGAAAGTGTCAATGTTACTTTTGATGACACTAAGTTCCCCAGTATCCAAAAAGAAGACTCATCTGAAAAACTGAAGTTTGATAACTTGCCAGACTCAGAATCAGATGATGAAGACCCACCTGAAGTTATTGCTGGTGATGATAATGACAATGATGATAATGATCATGGTGATGGTGGTGGAAACACTGGTAACAATGGAGATACCACCAACACTGGAGAAGAATCATCAAGGCAAACAGGCAACAACTCAGGGGGAGCAAATGAAGGATCAACTAGTCACTCACAACATCAAAGTGAATTTCAAGGCGAATCATCAAGATCAAATCTTCCAAGACAGACTGTTTGGAATAGAGCTCATCCTTTTGAGTTAATCATTGGTGATCCAGATGTTGGAGTTAAAACTAGAAGAGCTTCTCAGAATGAATGTCTTTTCTCAGCATTTCTATCTAAAATGGAGCCAAAGAAAACTGAGGAAGCACTGACTGATCCAGATTGGGTGATTGCTATGCAAGATGAACTCAATCAATTTGAACAACAGCAAGTATGGAAGCTGGTACCCAGGCCAAAGAACAAGAAAGTAGTTGGTACTAGATGGGTATACAGGAACAAGCTAGATGAGGATGGCATTGTTACAAGGAACAAGGCAAGACTGGTTGCACAAGGGTATTCTCAAGCTGAAGGCATTGATTATGATGAAACCTATGCACCAGTGGCTAGACTTGAGGCCATCAGGATGTTCTTAGCATTTGCTGCTTACTCCAATTTTAAAGTCTATCAAATGGATGTTAAGAGTGCATTCCTGAATGGTGAACTTGATGAAGAAGTGTATGTGGAACAGCCCCCTGGCTTTGAAAATCAGGAGCTGCTGGACTTTGTGTACTTTCTCTTCAAGGCTATCTATGGTCTCAAACAAGCCCCAAGAAAATGGTATGACACTCTCTCTGGTTTTCTTTTAGAAAATGGTTTTGTTAGAGGTATCATAGACAAAACTCTTTTTTCAAAGAAACACAAAAATGATATGATATTAGTCCAAGTCTATGTGGATGACATCATATTTGGGTCTACTAATGATAATCTCTATAAGAGATTTGCTGAGCTAATGCAGAGTAAGTTTGAAATGAGTATGATGGGTGAGCTGAAGTTCTTTCTTGGATTGCAAGTAAGTCAAAGGTCAAATGGTATATTTATTTGTCAATCCAAGTATCTCAAAGAACTCCTCAAGAAGTATCACATGGAGGATTCAGCATCAGCAAGGACTCCATCTTCAACAGCAATCAAACTAGGAGCTTCTGACAAATCTATCAAGGTAGATGTTACAAGCTACAGAGGTATGATTCGCTCTTTACTCTATCTTACTGCTAGTAGACCAGACATTATGTATGCTACATGCTTGTGTGCAAGGTTCCAAGCGGACCCTAGAGATGTTCATCTCGTTGCTGTGAAAAGAATCTTGAGATATCTTAAGGGTACACCTAATCTAGGTATCTGGTACCCTAAAGATTCTGGTTTTAATCTTGTTGGATATACAGATTCTGATTATGCAGGTAGTGTTGTGGATAGAAAGAGTACCTCTGGGAGTTGTCAATTCCTAGGAGGTAGGTTGATTTCCTGGTATAGCAAGAAACAGCAAACAGTTTCCAATTCAACAGCAGAAGCTGAATATATTGCTGCTGGAAGCTGTTGTGCTCAGATCTTATGGATACGGAATCAATTAAAGGACTATGGCTTTGCATTAGACAAAATTCCCATATTTTGTGATAATACAAGTGCCATAGCAATCTCCAACAACCCTGTGCAGCACTCGAGAACGAAGCACATTGATATCAGGTATCATTTTATCAGAGAGCATGTCATGAATGGAACTGTGGAGTTACATTTTGTACCCACAGAAGAACAGACTGCAGATATATTCACTAAATCTGTTGATGAATCCACATTTATCAAGTTAGTTGGTAAATTGGGTATGTTAAACAGTCTTAGTGATTAACAATATATCTGTCAGGTTTGTTATTTCAAAATTCATTTTCTCTTGTCATTTAACTAATATTTGCTGCCAATTCTCTGTTAATATTACTTGCTTGTGTATTTAAATAACTCTGAATAATTTATTTTCTTTAAAAATATTTTTCTCATATTTTTTTTAAGTGGAGAAATGTATTTTTATTGAAAATATATTTATTTAGAATTATTTAGATATTTTTCAGATTGTAAATATTGTTGTTTGGATTTTTCTGCAAGTTTATATTAATTTTATGCATTTCTAATTTTCTGTGAATTTTTCTAGAATTTTATATATTTTTCTTGCATTTTTCTTAGTTGTTCAGCATTTTCTTTTTAATTTCGAATTTATTCTGGATTTTTGGTAAGTCTTCCCAGTTTTAACACTAGGAAGACTACCGGGAAAACAAGGATTTTTCTGTAAATAATTTTCTAAATATTTCAAAGTTTATTCTAAGTCTTCCCAGTTTAATACTAGGAAGACTACCGGGTAAACTTAGATTTATAAGTTTTATTTCTGTTTTTCTTTAATTCAATATTCCGGAAAACTTATTAATTTGTATTAGGAAGACTATCGGGAAGACTATCCTAAGTCTTACCGATTGTCTTCCCAATACAAATTTAAAAAAAAAAACGGTTCATTCTTTTCTTTTACAGTTTTTGTTATTCATATGTATATATACTTACACTTACACGCATTTTCTCTCTTCCTTACCAGTTTTTTTTAAGTTTTTTTTCCCCTTCGTATTCTCTCTCAATTCTGCAGAAACTGTGATCCTTGAATCATTCTTGCTCAAGTTTTAACTTAGCAAATCATAACTATTCTTTAAAATCAAACAACTAAGTCGAATTAATGCCCAAATTTCTGTTACTTGTTTCATTTCCTTTCGATTTTTGAGTTTTGAATTGCTAAGTACTTCTTGCTTTTGTGATCATTTTTAGTTTCTGTGATAGAGATCTGTGTGTGTGTTCTTGAGAATCATTTACCCAGTCATTTCTGTTTTTCAAAAAGTTTAAGTTCGACTTGTTAGGATCTAAAAGTTCAAATTCATTAATTTTAATAAAATTTAATTTTGTGGATTTTTTGTAATTTTAATTAATTCTAAAAATCTCTAAAATTTTATTTTTATTTAAATTAATTAAAATCTTTTTGTTTTATTTAAAATGGATCCTAATAATTTTGAATTAGTTTTAAATAATTTTGTTGGGTATTTTGATCCGGCTAGGTGTAAGGTGGAACGTTTCAGACCGTGGATTCAATTTTTAAATAGCAATACTTGTGTTAGTTATGCTATTTGTGCCAATGCACTTCTGAAAATTGATCCATTAAGGATGTTGTGTTCAAGTGCTGTTATTGCTGACAATTCAAAATCTTTTACTTTCAATATTCTCAATCAGCAATATACAGTTACTTTTGATTTATTTTGTGATGTGTTGCATTTTCCAAAGGACAGGTTTGATCCATTACCCACTGATGATGAGTTAACACAGTTCTTTGTGAATATTCATTATCAGGGTCCCTTTCAAATGGTAAAATTGTCAAAAACTTTTGTTGTAAGGGAATGGGATCTGTTCTTTGATACTATAGCTAGGGTATTTGGTAACTGCACAAAAACAAACTTTCATTGCATTACCAGTCTTAATCAATACATTGCCTATGCTATAGTATTTGGTCGTAGATTGAACTTTGCTGAGATTCTGTGGAACCTTTTGCTCAACAGGCTTGCTCACTCTAGGAGAGATTCTGATAATGGTGTGAAAGTAAGGTGTTGGTACCCTCGCTTTCTAACTCTTATCATTAATCATCTTCTCACTGCTGAGCAGGTAGAACTGTTTCGAGAAGCTAGATTTGAAACCTCTCCAACCACAGACACCAAATTCTACACCAGACTTGATGTCTCATCCAAATTTACCACCATACCTGTTCTTGTTTCACCATTCATGAGACAATTCATTAATCTTCCTATCTTTGGTGAACAAGTTCCCGAACCACATCCAGTACCACTGCAGGTAGTTATTCCTAACCTTGGTTCTTCTTCTGGTACTTCAATTGAAACCCAAGTGGTTGTTAGGGCTGACCCAGAGGTTGTAGAACCACAATCTCTGACCCAGGTCATAGAGCCAAACAGAGAGTCAAACACTCCTGATACACAACCTGAGCCTAATGTTCAAACCAGTTCAAGAAGTGTTAGTGATATACCTGAAATGAGTGTTCCCACAGCTCTGTCTCCACCCTTAAAGAAAAGAAAAACTTATAGGGAGATAACTGTAAGCCCATCTGTATCCTCTCAAAAGGATATGGACATTGATATGGCCACTACACAGTCTCTGGAGACATCCTCTCAACAGGGTGGATCTATTGAAATTCGCCATAGGGCCATGGCATCTTGTACTGAGTCAAGCACACTTCCATTACTCACAATGGGAGAAGATATCCATTTAGATGACACTCAAGACACCATTTCAGGAGAGCACTTTACTTTTGATTTTGATACAGTGCCTACCATAGTTACGGTAGAAGTGCCTTCACGGGCATCTGAGGGAAAATCTGATTCTTTGCCATCTCAAATAGAATCATTTTCTCCCCTCCCAGAGGGAACATCTCTGGCTCCCCCAAGGGATTTTTCACTCGCAGTTTTTACTGGAGAAAGTGAAAGGCAACTTGATGAGTCTGTCCCTGAAGAAATTCAGTATACAATGTCAAATATTTTGACAGACTCAATCAGGGATCGGGAATTGCGAACTCCCATTGCACCACCACTGACCTCTCTAGAAGGGGCTAGGGTGATTTTTCATGCAGGTACATCTTCTCAAAATCCTGAAAGACAGTTAGTTGTGAGAGACATGAGTCAAACACAGAGTGATACACAAGCACGTGAGTTGAGTGAAACACCACTGAGAGCAATTGAAGTGAGTGCACACACTGACACAAACACTGCTTTGTTGTTGAACCAGCTGGCTGATCTACAAAGGAAGTTACAGGAAACCCAGGCTGAGAACACTATTCTCAAAACACAGGTGGCTGCTCAATCTACCACCTTTGTCAATGATGACCTGGAAGGCTTGAAAACTAGTGTACTCCCAAGGCTGAATTCTATCCAACAGTCTCAAGTACTAGTGGCTTCAGACGTCTCTGATATTATAACGTTAAATGCACAAATGTCAGAGAATGTCAATGAGATTGCTTCCATTTCCAAAAAGGTGAACTTTATTCTTCAAACAACTGATGAAAATCAGAGGTATAATGAACAAAAGATGTCTAGAATTGAAGGAGGAATGGAGCATCTCAATGAAGGTATGAAGCAACTGTACTACATGATCAAGGAAACACATCAACCTACTGAAGCACAAAGAATATTCTTTGAGGGAGATGATGATGAGGATGATGATGCTGATGAAGGAGATGAGGGGAGAGAAAGAGGAGAGATAAGGAGAACAGCTGAGGTGAATCCTAGGGCTTCCACAGCTCAAACTGTAGAGGATTCCTCAACTAAGGGGGAGAAGGAGAAGAAAGGAGAAGAGAAAGAGAAAGAAGCTGGAGGAGCTTCTGGGAAGGATAAAGGGAAAGGTAAACAATCAATGGAGGAGTCTGCTTTTGATGATGCCTACTACTATCAAGGTGAACAGGATGACTTCCAATTTGACACATCTGGTGATCTGAGGAAGACCATTTCTGTAGAAGCTTTTGGTGAGGAGGAGGTTGAGGAGGCAGCCAACTTTGATGATTGGGAAGACGAGGCTGAATTATATACACCTGACCCTGTGTTCCAAAAGGAGTTGAAGAAACAGCAGGCAGAGCTGAGGAGAAAGGAGGATGAGAATGCCAAGGTCTCCAACATCATATCTCAACAGCTAAAGATTCAAAAGGCTGAACATGAAGACAAACAACGTCTTCATAGTATTCATGTCAGGGAAAGGAGATTGGATGTTAGGATGAAGCAAGGACTTAAATGGGATAAGGCAAGGGAGATGTTTGATATCCCTCAGAGAGGCACAAACAATGATGCTACCTTTCTGAAGCTGCTTGAGAAGATCAGAACTGTTAATCCAGACAATTCATTATACATGAAGGCATTGAAGGAAGATATCTTAAGGATTACGTCTGCATTTGATCAAGTGAGGCAAGAACTGTTCATCTATGTCTCAAGTGCTCTTGAAGGGTCATTCACCATTTCTCTTGACCTCCTTCAAAGAAGATCTCTATCTGAATTGTGGATTCTGATGAGTAAAGTTAAAAGATCTTCTTGTTTGAATGAGCTTCTCTATGATCGGCTGAGAGATTCTGCTATGAAGGCCAGTCCTCAAGTTGTACATTTTCCCTATGAAGTCAAAATCTACAGAGGTGCAACTTTAGAGACAGTGAGGCTGGATCCTGATTCCATGAAGCTACAGACTGCTATGCAACTGGTGAAGCTGGAGAATCTTCTTAGAACTTCTGGGTTTGCTTCTGTAGAAAAGTCTGAAGTTGCTGATATGATTTCAGACTACTACACGGAGAAAATTCCAAGGTATGCTCAAATGAAGAATAGATTGAAGAAGATCACCACTCAACCAGTAATGCCAAGTGGTGTAGTTTCTGAAAGTGATCGTGTCCTTGACAAAGATCTTCTAGTCACCTTGCAAGAAGCTGAAGAAGGTGAAATTAGAGACTGAAGGCATGATAGGTTTAGCTCTTTTGTAAATGTTATATGTATAGAGCTAGGTAAATCAAGATAGGTAAAAGTATTCATATGTTCAGTCTAGAGGAACATCTATCTTGTATTTATCTTTACTGTTTGAATCTGGAACTTGTTATATTTAATCCAGAACTTTTTATTATTTGCTTGACTCTTAAAAGTCTTATCTTTTCTTGTTTTAGTTGAGTTATCCTCTAGAGGTATTTGGTTGTTATTGTCTAACAAACAAATAGGGGGAGATTGAAAGGCATATGTCCAGGCCTATTTGTAAACACCGAGGATTCTACTCAACTTTAATTAAGATGTAATAAGTAAATAATAAAAATCAATTGTCACAGGAATCTCAGAAGGTTATATCTGTCAAAGAATGAAGATTAAAGTCATCTACAGACTTGAAGTTATTCTACATTGAAAGAAGCTCAATTTATTGATCAAGCCTCAATGAAGTATTCAAGCTCAGTGGATTTATTAAAGTGACGGAGATTTCAAGTGGTGACAGAAAAAGATACTGATTACGGAGTTCTTGAATGAGAAGGAAGTGAATCACTGCTTAAAGTCAAATAGATAAAGAACAAACATTGTTGTTAGTCACTCATGAACCAGACAGTGCATCGAGTGTCAACGTACTATTGTGTTTGTTATTTATCTAAGTTTTTAGTGATTCTGGAATTTATTGGGAAGTCAATTAATTCTATTTATTCTCTTATAAATAATTAATACTATTGAGTAAATTATTTATTAAATTAATTCTGCAAAGAATTAATTTAATACATAATTTATTTAGTTAATTATTTAAATTAGAATAAAAAGAAATTAATTGAGAAGTCAACTAATTCTATTTATTCTCTTATAAATAATTAATATTATTAAGTATATTATTTATTAATTTAATTCTGCAAAGAATTAAATTAATACATAATTTATTTAATTAATTATTTAAATTAGAATATATTTGAACTAGGAAGACTTATATTTTTGAACTAGGAAGACTACCAAGGCTGTCTTACCGATTGTCTTCCTAGGGCAATTTATAGTTTTCCCAATTGTCTTCTAAGTACATTGGCTTGTCTTACCGATTGTCTTCCAAGGCAAAAAGAGAATTGTATTTCAGTAAGTCTTCCATAATACACTGCAAGTGGATTGGCGCGTGGAATGCATTCAAGTGGATTGTATTTATAAGTCAAACGGCAGAAGACATAAACAGAATAGAAGAAAAGCAAACAAACATTCCATTGAAAGCTCTTCTTAAATACCTTCAACTGCAAAGCTCAAACTTTCTGCAAAGATTTAATTCTTGACTGTTCTTCAACATTTAATTCATAAGAATTGTATCTCTTGTACTGCTTTGACTTTCTAGCGGATCATAATCCCTAGATTTTATATCGAACTACTTTTTAGTATTCGATCCTTTTTATTACAAAAATAGATAAATTCATGTCGAATTTATTCTAGATTTGTTTTATTAAGTTCTTTGTAATCAGTGATCAAAGTTGTAACACTCCTCAAGTTTAATAGAGTTTCTATTTAACTTGAATATTGTTTCAGTTTTTATTCCGCACTAATTTGTTCTAAACAGTTAAATCTTTTAAAGGACAAATTCGATAAAACGGTATAGTTTGTATTCAACCCCCCTTCTACAAACTTATCAGGACCTAACAGATTCCTATGCACACGAACAATTCACTTTACGTGCTGTTGTCTTATGGACGATTAATGATTACCCTGCTCTTGGTGCATTATGTGGCTGTCCTTATAGTGGATTCCATGGTTGTGTGGTGTGCAGGAAAGAAACTCATTGTGTAAGACTTCCGTTCTCTGCCAAGCAGAGTTATGGTGGTCACCGAAGATATCTACCATATAGTCATCCCTTCAGAAAGCAAACTAAGGCATTCAATGGAAAAGAAGAGTGGGGAACTGCTGCAGATCCTATGACAGGGGAAGAAATATTCAACGAGGTTAAATTTATTCGGAATATGTGGGGGAAGGGATTTAAGGATAAAGATTCAGAACTGATGGAGACTTCGACTGGAAGAGGGGGGAAAACAAAAAAGAGAAAATCACAAGGGGGTGGTAGCACAAATTCCGGACAGAAAGAACAGACCTATTGGAAGAAATTCAACATATGGAATCGACGACTTAGGTATTGGCGGTATAATTTGGTCCAACATTGTATTGATTTCATGCACACTGAGAAGAATGTGGCTGAGAGTATTATCGGAACATTACTAAATGTTCCGGGCAAGACGAAAGATGGGTTGCAAGCTCGAAAGGATCTGGCACATTTTGGGATAAGACAAGAGTTGCAGGCTAAAAGTCAAGGCGAGAAGACATTACTTCCTGCAGCCTGCTACACATTAACTAAAGATGAAAAAGACATGTTCTGTGGCACATTACACAACTTAAGGGCTCCGCAAGGTTATTGTTCCAACTTTTCTAGTTTGGTGAATGAAAAGGATAGGAAGCTTATGGGACTTAAATCACATGATTACCATATGCTTATGCAACAGTTCTTGCCAATTGCAATACGGTCTATCATGCCTAAACCCACAAGATATGCTATTATCAGACTTTGTTTTTTTTTCAAATCAATATGTAGCAAAGAAATCAATGTAGAAGAACTCGATAAATTGCATGAGGAGCTTTGTGTTACACTGTGCTTGATGGAGAAATACTTTACCCCATCCTTTCTTGATGTTATGCTTCATCTAACTGTGCACCTTGTTAGAGAGGTCAAATTATGTGGCCCAATATGCTTTCGGTGGATGTATCCCTTTGAGAGGATGATGAAAGTTATTAAAGGGCATGTGCGGAACAAAGCTTACCCAGAAGGATGCATTGTTGAGGAGCATATTGCAGAAGAAACAATTGCGTTCTTCAACGAATACAAAAAATGCATGAGGTCCATTGATATTCCAGAACACCAGCACAACACATCTGAAAATGGTAATGAAGAGGGAATTCTTTTGTCAGCTGGTAAACCAGTTGAAGTTTCTCAAGATCTTTACATGAAAGCACATTTCTATGTACTGCAAAATACGCCTGAAGTTGTGCCGTATATCAAGTAAGGACTCCTACTGAACATGTTTATTTGTGTTTTTCTTTTATTTAACAGTAGGATCAGATTTGATACTCATTTTTGTACTTGCAGACAACACATGACATTTTTGGAAAACAAACATCCTGGTAAACGACAAGCATGGCTGGAGAAAGAGCATAGCACAACGTTTGGTCACTGGTTACGCAACAAGGTAATATTTAAATCAGTATGATCTTAGTTTTTTCTCAATTGTAATTTGTGCAAGCTGAATCTTATCCTTGTTATTGTGTAATTTAGGTTGAAAGCGAGTTATCGATCTCCAACGAAAGTGTATCAGAAACAGTTAAGTGGATCTCACATGGAGCACGCAGAATCGTGAACAAATATGATGTATATGACATCAATGGCTATACATTTCGTACAAAAATTCGTGATGGCAGAATTCACCAGAACAGTGGGGTTTGTGTAGAGGCAACTGAGATGCACATTTCTAAAGAAGTAGTAACCTATGGAAAGAACTTTTATTATGGGGTTCTACGAGATATATGGGTACTAGATTATCATATTAAGAAAATTCCTCTTTTCATGTGCGACTGGGTTGACAGTAGAAATGGTGTCAAGCAAGATGGCATGGGTTACACGTTGGTCAAACTTAACAAATTAGGCCACAAGGATGATCCGTTCATATTGGCCTCACAAGCACGACAGGTGTTTTATGTTAAAGACCAGTTGGATAAAAAAATGTCTATTGTCTTGATGACACCTCCTAAGAATTATAGAGATCTGTACGATGATGTCAATGAGGATTTCAGTACTGTAATTATTCCTCACAATGATAATATATTACCACCTGTAGATCCACGTGACTTGGGTAATGAATCTCGTGATGATTACTTTAGACAGGACTGTAAGGGTATTATTATACGTAATGCTAACTGAATCCGGTAATTATTATCATTATGTTTGTCATTTTCCATGTTTTTTATGTAATGCTAAATTCTATTGTATGGTTAAATTCTATGCTCTGTTTGAATTCCTGTTTTTTTCTCCAGGTGTGTGCAAAGAAAGAGGCCTGATCATGATGTCGTCTTCAAATTCCTACAGTTCAAACCAAAATCGATGTGATCTGTGCTACTGTGGTCTTCCTGCCCGGATTAGAACATCAAACACACTTGACAACCCTGGAAGAAGATTTCGGGTGTGCCACAAATCAAGTTCATTGGTAAGCTGATGTCTATCAGTTTCATCTGTTTAATTTAATAAATAGCTTTTAATTTGAATTCCCTTTTCAAGTCTTCAGGACCCAAATGTTCGTTTTGGGAATGGATTGATCCTGAACCAGTTGGCATGAAGATCAAGATCCAGAAAGAAGTTGATGTTGTGAAGACTGACCTGCAAAACTGCATGTCAACAGTTGAAGATCTTCGAAAGGAGGTTCATGTCATACGTGGGAAGTTGTATAATGTTATCATTGTCTTGGTCATTTTCTTTGTTTTTTATTTGATGAAGAATTAATATGTAATGGTGAATTCTAATGTTGGCCGAATGACATGGATTAGTTGAATTGTTCTAGTTTTAAGCTTCATTATCAAGTTTTAAGCTCATCTGGTATGCAACTTGGATAAATCAAGTTTGTGTTTGTCATCTCTGGTTAATCTGCTATACCAATACTTCATGTCCAGTGGTCAAATATTTTGCCACACCCAAATGTAATAATGTGACAGATCAGTTGGAAATGAGGATCCTCAAAACAGAATGCTCTGTTCCTGAAAACAGAGTACTTTTTAGTCACACAATAATACAGTCACTAGTTTTTAGCTGCCTTAGCGAACAAAGATCTGACATAATGCAGAAAACTCTACTTTTTAGTCACATATAAAATGTAGTGACCATAGGTTATTTCACATTTAGCCACATCACCGAAAATGACTGTGACCGTTTGGTAACATTTAGATACATCAAAGAAGCGTCACTATTTTTTGTCACACTTCTATCTCTCAAGTATGACTATAAATGTTGGATTTGGTCAAAGTCAACAAAAAAACATGCTGTTTCATCTCTCAATTGTCACACTTTTATAAATTGTGACTAAATCTGCCAAAAAATGTGTTTTCGGTCACTCAAAAAATAATTGTGTGGCTAAAACTTGGGACGATGACCTTTATCCACTCGTGTTTTCCAAAGTGTCACAGCCCTTACTGTACAAAAGAGTGACGAAAGCCCAAATTTGACGTAGTGATGATGAGGTTGGAGGTGGTGAAGCTTCTGGAAATGCTGGAAATGCTGGTGGAAGTAATTCTGGGAATACTGGTATTCAATCTCAGAATGAAGGCAATGAAGAAACTCCTAGTCAAGAAAAGAACGATGCTGGTGCAACAGATGAAGAGGAGCCAAGAATACTGGAAGCTTTGGAGGCAAGCATTCTTAGATGTGCTATTGATTGCATAAATGCAGAAAAATATGCTATCACCAAAGGTACTGTCGAGAAGGATACTGTCATAGAAGATGCTGTCATGGAAGATACTGTCGACAAAGGTACTGTCAAGAAAGGTTCTGTCAAGGATGAAGCCAAAGCTACTGTCAAGCCCATAAGACTGAAAGCTAAAGCAAGAGCATGGTTTTCTAGACAGAAACCTGAAGGAAAGCACAAGTACTCAGGAAAGGAAAAGGCCACTGGATTTGGCAGGAATCTTAAGAAGCCAATTCAATCAATACCTCCCAACAGTCTTAAGATACAACATATGCAATCTAGAGAAATCAAGAGTGTTGAGGTTAAGATGGATGCAAATCAAGAGGTCACTGAGTACATTCTGTGGTGGGAAGAATCAAGATCTACCAAGGTTGATAAGGATTTCAATCTGGTATCCACATCAACCAGTGGTAGGGTATCAGACTTAGATAAAAGGAGAATTGACTTCTTCTACCTGGAAAGAATTGTAGAGTTGCTGGAGAGCTATGATAATGTTCCAGAGTCTGTTATGGAACATATTCTGAAATATCAAGCTGATAGGGATGCTGAATTCTATCAGAAATTTGGCTACAATTTTGCAGATTTTGATGATGCTGATATTCTCACTGACCTACCAGCTTCTCCTATACCATATCACTGGTACTATGAGTTTGATGATTCACCCACATAAGAAAGGCAAACCCAACCCACAGAGGAAGGGCAACCCAAGCCAAGCAAAAGACCTGACTCTTCTCAGTACTCTCAATATCAGTCAGAACTTGATAAGAAGGAAGCTGAACTCCTGGAAAGATGCAAGACTGCCAACAAGGCAGAAAGTGAAGCTCCAAATTATCAAACAAGTATGCTGGAAAATCCCTTAAGAATCAAGCATCTAAAAGAAGAAATCTATGTTTGCAGCTTGCACAAGCTAAAAACAACTATTCTGAAGGATTTACAGTATATGGTAGCTGGATCAATTCATCCCCTGGAGCAGATCTGTTCTGACAAGATAGAGGAATTATTGGAAAGGAGAAAAGGAGAAGATTCAAAGCTGGACAAGCAAAGGAGGATGTCTCTCAATGCTTTTCGTGGAAGTAGATTCAAGCTCATTCATGAAGAACTCCACTTCAGAAGCTATCCATTTGATCAAGAGCAATGGTTGAATCTCAGGGATGCTAGTTCTCTCATTTCTCCTACCATCAAGAAGATCATTGAAGAAATAGAAGATGCTGCAGTCACACCTGCTGAAATCTCTCTTGTAGAAGGTCTAAGAGGCAGCTTGGTAGAAGCTCTCAGAAGAGAGGAAGTAACAAGACAGAAGAGGAAATCTCAAGCTAAGTAAACATTCTAAATCCATTCTGATCTTGTTAGTTAAGTTGTCAGCATATATTGTAAATTTGTTGTTATTATCCATTAAAACAAATTGGGGGAGATTGTTGGGATTTATGGGTGATAGCATAGGAACAACTTAACTTTGTATATACTTAATTTTTTAATTAAGTAGAACATACTGTCACAGCCAAAGTATGTTCTTGTAATCAGTATGCAATGTTATTTTAATTGTGTAATTTGGAAGAAGTTCACTTTCCGTGTTCAAGCCTCAAAGAATGCATATTAGATGACAGCATGAATAAAGGTTACTGTCATAAGCATTGACAGTAAGCTTACAAGAAGACAGAATGTTGCAAGTCAAGACAGCATATTCACTCTGACAGCAACATTGGCGGAAGACTACGCGACAGCAACTTTAGCCCTCGACAGTAAGTTTGGAAACCTCGACAGCACACTATGCGGGGAACTCCTACTGTCACCAAAAGCACATTCCTGTGACAGCAAGCTTTGCGGCAAAAGTAACTGTCTCGAGAAAGATCCTTGTTCTAGGTATCTTTCTCAGTCAAATCCTGTGACAGTTTCAATGTTCAAGAAACAGGCGTGTTGCAGTATCCCTAAGCTGCATCAAGTCGGAAAGACTACGACAGAAGCTTCAAGCACTGCAAACAAAAGCGAATCAATTCAAGAGCAAGGTCAAGTCTCTATTTGCTGAATTGTTTTAGCTAGAAATAGAATGAATCTAGGTTGCTTTCTTTGTAATGTATATCTGGCATTGTTAGCAATTTAGGAAAGTCACATGGGTATACACTTTGTAAGAAGCTGCCACTTGATAATGACAGCAGCTTCACAGACCCGTGTTGACAGTGATAGGATTAGTTTTATACTTAGACTATTAATTCATTCTAGGCATGTAACGAAGACAAGCAAGTGTCTTGAAGAAAAACCGAAGCTCAAGAATTCTCTCTTGAGGTTGTAGCTGTTAGTGCTTGTGCCCTAGAGACAATACTATAATGTTCTTAGGGAAGACATTTTGATTATTAATAAACATGTTCTATGGATTTTCTTTCAATTATTTATTATGTCTTTATTAACTGTGATATAAATGTTAGAATAATAAATGTCCTTGGAATATAAGCATGAATTCTATATCTCTATGTATGTGACTTAGAAATGAGATTATATGAATAGTGTTTATAATCCTAAAGAGATCCCTAGTTGAGTATTATTATTTGAGGACAATAATAATGCATTAAGACTATTATGTTTGTTGATAGATGACCACATCTCATTGGTCATAAGTATGGTGATACTAAAGTCAAAGACATAAGTGCATGTTAGCAGAACATGGCACTGGATAGACCCGCCGTGTGAATTCTTCATGGTAAATGTTATCAAGTGTCATAAGCAATTCTCACAATGATAATGGTGTAATGATCCTTAGACTTGAAATCATTATATTTCTATATGAGAATTAATATACTTTGATTCTACTCAAAGTTACCTTTGACCGGGTAATGATAAAGGTGGACATTGGGTATATTATGAATCATATGAGAAATATGAATGATAGATATAGGATTTAACCCTCCTATTTTAGGAGTGATATTATTGGCCTCTAGTTTGAGTGAGACTATGAAATGCATGGCCATGCTCAAATTGTGATTTGTTTAATAGTCTACTCATCGATCAAGTAAACCGGGATTAAATGTTGAAGAGGATGACATAAACCATGCCTCGAGTTTAATCTATAATATAAGGTTAAAAGGATTATATTACATGGAACATTATTCATTAAAGGTTTAATTGGATCACCAATTATTATTATTACTTGGGTAGCAATGATGTATTACTAGATGCCGCTCATTGTTTATAATTTTATTATAAGATAGTAAAATTATTGCCAACGTAATAATAACCTAAAGGGTTACACATAAAGAACGTTTTAAACGGAGCATTAATTAAATTTCGAATTTAATTGAATTATTATTATTATTATTGAATTATTGGATTAATTAAGTAGGACTTGATTAATTATATAATAATTCGAATATAATAAATAATACTACTAATAATCAGATTGGGTTTTGGAAGCCCAATCAGATTAGGTATAGGCCCAGAATTCTCTCCATATAAATACATTAAGATGTATTATTTTAGGGTTAAGAAATTGAAAAAAATGTTTTTCTTAAAAAACCCTAGCTGCTCTACATCAAAGAGAGGCTAGAGAGAGAGAGAGAGAGTTCCGAGGGCAGTTCTTGGCTAGTACCAACTCCGGTGATCGTTGGACGATCGAGCGTTCGTGTGTACTGATTAGAGACGTGTATCGCAAGGCGGGACACGTGGTGATCATATCAAAGGACCTCCATTAGTCAGCCGTTCGTAAAGCTTCAAAAGGTAAACGATTCTATTCACGAATTAAATATCGTTTTTCGCATGGATCCTGCGGAGGGTTTCATTAATTTTTCTGTTTTACGCGTTTTTCCGTTGCGTTTTCATGCCCGAAACCCTTCAATGTTATCAGAGCTACTTGCGAAAAGTTTTTAATTCGTTTATATGTTTACTGTTTTGATGATAAAATCATGTTTGCGACTATCATGATTGATGCGTTGTTTTTATGAAAACATGAATATTGTATTGATGTATATAAATAAATTGTATAATAATGATGATTGAGATGATCATATGATGATCATATAATCTGTATGTATACTGATATATACATGATATATTTTTGTTCTTGTTATGAGAATCGTATTCGATACGATTTCTGATTGGCTGCGCAGATTTGGTGAAATTTGCATACTGTCTCAGAATTTCGCCGAAAATACCTTTTCGGAAAGGGAAACGGGCTTCTGAACAATACAAACTATGTCACTCGTTCATCTGTAAGGCGTTTGACGTCGTTTACTGTCTGTAAACAGCGATTTATTGTTTTCATAATTCTGATTTTAATTTTCTGATTTACACATTATTTGATTTTGTGATTGGATCATGAAAAATATGATATGGTGTGATATGTTGATGCAATATGAGATGTTCTTAACTATTAATTGAGCATGGTGTATGGTTATGGCCCTAAGACCCATAGGTTAGTGGTTTTTGATTATGGTTTTGGTTTTAAATACGACTTGCATGTCGTTCATTCTTGTAATGATAAATCTCGAATGTAACTCGAGTTTCTCTTGTAAGTTTATTAGATTAGCTTTTCATATTATGTAATTGATGATATGAAGACATGGAGGCATGCCAAGGATGCGATCAAAGGAGACATTACAAGGAAGCATGAAGACATGTGTAATTTATTATGTTGTATTTGATACCACCATAGATTGACCTTGATTTTTCCTTAGCTTGGAAAAATCGCATAGGATTGGGCCATAACCAAGCACGTTTACTTTACGCACTTTACATATATGATGCATGTGATGATGGTATGTATGCGTAGCTATATTGATGCATGTTTTAATTAGATTAAACATGTATGTATTAGATACATCACCCATGTCATGCCTGCTAAACAAGATAAAATCTGTAACGATTCAAGATTTTAAAATTGAACAAAACGAACATGAGATTCCTGTGTTTATGAAACACGGAAATAAGTATGAATTTTCGATTTTTTGATATGGGGCGATTTTGACAAAAATACAAGCAGCGCTTGTAAGAAAGGCGGGTTTTAAGTGAGACCACTGTGACTCCTCCGTTGGACTGGAAATCAAACCATTGATGAATTTTGAATTGAAGTACTTAGTTCAAAGAAAAATTGGGAACCACTTGATGATGGGATCATGGTCGTTTTGATAATAAAATCCCTAAATTTAAAATATTAACTCACTTAGATGCCTTCCAATGGGTAACACTCGTCAAGACCTAGATTGAGAAAGAGTGGGTTCGCCAAAGCGAAGCACTCCAATCTATCGTGGTAAGGCGCGATGAAGTAAATGTGATACTTAACTGTTAGACCATCGGGTTAGACTTAACTAAGTTACTACAATAGGATTGTGAACTTAGAGGCATGGAGTTTGGTAGGATTTATTGGATAAATGTGGACAAATGTTGTTCTACTAGACTTTCCAAGAGTTATATATGATATAATTGACAAGAGTTGTCTACCTAAATAAATCATGTTTTGGGAGTAAAGCCAAAGCTAACCTTAAGCATGACGAAATATGGATCTTGGCTCACTAGAAGGATTTAGAGTAATGCCTTCCGAATTAATAGTTAGGGCTATTGATTTGATAAAAATAGTGAGAGATATATATTGTGAATATATATGGACAATCACTTGAACATAATTTAATAAATCTGCAACTAACTTATTTTATGCATTTTAACATTGTAGATATCTAAATGGCAAACTCAAACAATTTCTCTGTGCGATCAGTCCTTGAGAAGGAAAAGCTGACAGGAACCAACTTCCTTGATTGGCAAAGGAATTTGAGGATTGTCCTCAGGCAGGAGCGAAAGCTTTATGTCCTTGATATTCCTCACCCTGGACCTCTTGCTGCTGAAGCAACCGAGGCTCAACAAAATGCTTATCAGAAGCATCTTGATGATTCTACGGATGTCTGTTGTTTGATGCTAGCGACTATGAGTCCTGAGCTTCAGAAACAACATAAGCGTATGGACTCTTATGACATGATTGAGCACCTCAAAAGGATATTTGAGGGTCAAGCTCGTCAAGAGAGGTTTGATGTAAGCAAAGCGTTGTATGCATGCAAACAGGGAGATCATGACCCGGTTGGACCGCATGTTCTAAAGATGATAGGGTATATGGAAACCCTTGAGAATTTGGGTTTCCCGGTTTTACCGGAACACCAAGCAAATTTGATCTTGCAGTCTTTGAACAACAACTACACTCAATTTGTTATAAACTATATTATGAGTGAGATAGACAAAACACCTACCGAACTATTGGCATTATTGAGGACTTCTGAGACCAATATGTCAAAGGCTAACCCTGCTCCCATAATGATGGTGAATAAAGGGAATGCCAAAGGAAAGGGGAAATGGAAAGGCAAGAAGAAGATTGGATCTAAATCTGCTAATCCAAAGCCTGCTTTCAAAAAGGCTTTGAAGCCTACTGGAGGTGTTGCAAAAGGTGCTGCAAAGGGTGATATATGTCACTTTTGCAAGAAGCCGGGTCATTGGAAGCGTAATTGTCAAGCTTATTTGGAGGATCAGAACCAGAAGGGTATGAAGTCTGTGAAGATTTCTGATTCAGGTATGTATGTTATAGAAGTCAATTTGTCTACTTCTACATCATGGGTATTGGATACTGGATGTGGTTCTCACATTTGTATAAATGTGCAGGAACTGCGAAGGAGTAGGACTTTGGCGAAAGGAGAAGTCGACCTACGCGTTGGCAATGGAGCAAAGGTTGTTGCTTTGGCTGTAGGGACTTATAATTTATCGTTGCCCACTGGGCTTATTTTAGAACTTGAAAACTGTTTTTATGTGCCTGCGATTTGCAGAAACATTATTTTTGTTTCTTGTTTGGACAAGAAAGGTTTTTCCTTTACAATTCAGAACAATAGTTGTTCCTTTGGTTTGAATAATGTTACCTATGGGGTTGCACGTTTATTTAATGGTTTATATGTTCTTGATCTTGATATTCCTGTCTATAATGTAAATAATAAACGTATTAAGGCTAATGACTCAAATCAAACATACCTTTGGCATTGTCGTTTAGGCCATATAAATGAGAAACGCATTTCCAAGTTACATAAGGATGGATACTTGGATAAGTTTGATTTTGAATCATACGAAAAATGTGAACCTTGTCTCATTGGAAAAATGACTAAAGCTCCTTTTACCGGAATTGGTGAGAGGGCCACCGAACGATTAGAACTCATACATAGTGATGTATGTGGTCCAATGCGTACGATGGCAAGAGGTGGTTTTTACTACTTCATAACCTTTACTGATGATTTTAGTAGATACGGATATGTGTATCTTTTGAAGAACAAATCCGAATCATTTGAAAAATTCAAAGAGTACAAGGCAGAAGTGGAAAAGCAAATAGGCGGAAGTATTAAAACTCTACGATCTGATCGTGGAGGTGAGTACCTAAGCTTAGAATTTAAGAATTTCTTAAAGGAGTGTGGTATTGTATCACAACTCACACCTCCTAGAACACCACAATGGAATGGTGTATCTGAAAGGAGAAATCGTACCTTGTTGGACATGGTGCGATCGATGATGAGTCTAGCGGATCTTCCAATTAGTTTCTGGGGTTATGCTCTAGAAACGGCTGCACACACACTTAACCGAGTTCCTACTAAATCGGTTCAAACTACACCATATGAGATATGGACTGAGAAACGTCATAGCATGTCCTTTTTGAAAGTATGGGGATGCGAAGCGTTTGTGAAACGTTTAGTCACTGACAAGCTAGGACCGAAATCAGACAAATGTAATTTTGTGGGATACCCAAAAGAAACTAAAGGGTATTATTTCTATAATCGTACCGAGAGTAAAGTGTTTGTTGCTCGAACTGCTGTATTTCTTGAAAGAGAACTGTTCTCTAAGAAAAACAGTGGGAGTATGATAGATCTCGATGAAGTTCGAGAACCACAGAATGACATTGAACCAGAATTGGAACATGAGCACGAAGTACATGAAAATGTTATTGCTCAAGAAACACAGGTTGTTCTTAGATCTAGTAGGATTCGCCATGAGCCTGAGAGATATTATGGATTTCTCTCAACTCAGACTGGCGATGTAATGCTTATGGATGAAGATGAGTCTCTTACCTATCAGGATGCTATGAATAGTCCAGATTCTGAGAGATGGCTGGAAGCTATGAAATCTGAGATGGATTCCATGTATGAAAACAAAGTATGGACTTTGGTTGAACCACCTGACGGGGTAAAACCTATTGGGTGCAAATGAGTTTTCAAGAAGAAAACAGACATGGATGGTATTGTAACGACCTACAAAGCAAGACTAGTGGCGAAAGGTTTCAAACAAATTCATGGTATTGACTATGATGAAACTTTCTCACCAGTAGCTATGGTCAAGTCCATCAGGATTTTGCTTGCGATAGCAGCTTACTATGACTATGAAATCTGGCAAATGGATGTCAAAACCGCTTTCTTAAATGGGAGCTTAGAAGAGGATGTGTATATGATAAAACCAGAAGGTTTTGTCGATCCGAGATCTGCTAGAATGGTCTATAAGCTACTACGATCTATTTATGGATTGAAGCAGGCCTCAAGGAGTTGGAACATTCGTTTTGATATAACAGTCAAAGAGTTTGGCTTTATTCAAAATGAAGATGAGCCTTGTGTTTACAAGAAGGTTAGTGGGAGCAAAGTGGCATTCCTAGTATTATATGTTGATGATATATTACTAATATGGAATGACATACCTTCTCTTCAGGCTGTTAAGACTTGGTTGGGAAAAAGTTTCTCAATGAAAGACTTAGGCGATGCTACCTATATATTAGGGATCAAGATCTATAGAGATAGATCTAGAAGATTAATCGGCTTAAGTCAGAGTACATACATTGACAAAGTATTGCATCGTTTTGGGATGCAAGAGGCGAAGAGGGGATTTGTCCCTGTGTCTCATGGGATAGTGATCTCAAAAGGAAACTGTCCTAAATCATTAGATGATAAGGACCGTATGAAAAAGGTACCATATGCTTCTGCAATTGGTTCAATAATGTATGCAATGATATGTACTCGACCTAATGTTTCGTATGCTTTGAGCATGACGAGCAGATACCAATCTAATCCAGGTGAAGGTCACTGGACGGCAGTCAAGAATATTCTGAAGTACCTCAAGAGAACTAAAGTTTCATTCTTGGTATATGGAGGAGATGAGAAGCTAGTTGTAAGAGGTTACACTGATGCTAGTTTCCAAACAGACAGAGACGATACTGTGTCTCAATCTGGGTTTGTGTTTTGTCTAAATGGAGGTGCTGTAAGCTGGAAGAGTTCGAAGCAAGAGACAGTAGCTGATTCTACAATGGAAGCTGAGTATATTGCTGCCAGTGAAGCGACCAAAGAGGCTGTTTGGCTTCGAAAATTTATTGAGGGACTTGGAGTAGTTCCATCGATCGCAGATCCAGTTGATCTTTATTGCGATAACAATGGAGCTATTGCGCAGGCTAAGGAACCAGGGTCCCATTCCCGAGCAAAGCATATACTTAGACGATATCATCTACTTCGAGAGATTACAAGGAGGGGAGATATACATATATGTAAAGTGCATACTAATGATAACGTTGCAGACCCACTGACTAATGCTTTGTCGCAGCAGAAGTACGAAGGTCACACTAGTTCCATGGGTATTAGATACATGGGTGATTGGCTCTAGTGCAAGTGGGAGATTGTTAGTGCTTGTGCCCTAGAGACAATACTATAATGTTCTTAGGGAAGACATTTTGATTATTAATAAACATGTTCTATGGATTTTCTTTCAATTATTTATTATGTCTTTATTAACTGCGATATAAATGTTAGAATAATAAATGTCCTTGGAATATAAGCATGAATTCTATATCTCTATGTATGTGACTTAGAAATGAGATTATATGAATAGTGTTTATAATCCTAAAGAGATCCCTAGTCGAGTATTATTATTTGAGGACAATAATAATGCATTAAGACTAGTATGTTTGTTGATAGATGACCACATCTCATTGGTCATAAGTATGGTGATATTAAAGTCAAAGACATAAGTGCATGTTAGCAGAACATGGCACTGGATAGACCCACCGTGTGAATTCTTCATGGTAAATGTTATCAAGTGTCATAAGCAATTCTCACAATGATAATGGTGTAATGATCCTTAGACTTGAAATCATTATATTTCTATATGAGAATTAATATACTTTGATTCTACTCAAAGTTACCTTTGACCGGGTAATGATAAAGGTGGACATTGGGTATATTATGAATCATATGAGAAATATGAATGATAGATATAGGATTTAACCCTCCTATTTTAGGAGTGATATTATTGGCCTCTTGTTTGAGTGAGACTATGAAATGCATGGTCATGCTCAAATTGTGATTTGTTTAATAGTCTACTCATCGATCAAGTAAACCGGGATTAAATGTTGAAGAGGATGACATAAACCATGCCTCGAGTTTAATCTATAATATAAGGTTAAAAGGATTATATTACATGGAACATTATTCATTAAAGGTTTAATTGGATCACCAATTATTATTATTACTTGGGTAGCAATGATGTATTACTAGATGCCGCTCATTGTTTATAATTTTATTATAAGATAGTAAAATTATTGCCAACGTAATAATAACCTAAAGGGTTACACATAAAGAACGTTTTAAACGGAGCATTAATTAAATTTCGAATTTAATTGAATTATTATTATTATTATTATTGAATTATTGGATAAATTAAGTAGGACTTGATTAATTATATAATAATTCGAATATAATAAATAATACTACTAATAATCAGATTGGGTTTTGGAAGCCCAATCAGATTAGGTATAGGCCCAGAATTCTCTCCATATAAATACATTAAGATGTATTATTTTAGGGTTAAGAAATTGAAAAAAACGTTTTTCTTAAAAAACCCTAGCTGCTCTACATCAAAGAGAGGCTAGAGAGAGAGAGAGAGAGTTCCGAGGGCAATTCTTGGCTAATACCAACTCCGGTGATCGTTGGACGATCGGGCGTTCGTGTAGACTGATTAGAGACGTGTATCGCAAGGCGGGACACGTGGTGATCATATCAAAGGACCTCCATTAGTCAGCCATTCGTAAAGCTTCAAAAGGTAAATGATTCTATTCACGAATTAAATATCGTTTTTCGCATGGATCCTGCGGAGGGTTTCGTTAATTTTTCTGTTTTACGCGTTTTTCCGTTGCGTTTTCATACCCGAAACCCTTCAGTAGCAACACTTTGCAAAATAAATAAAACATTTATTTTGTGAATCCTGTCTTCTCGATTATACTGTTTGTGAATGCATACATATTATTGATAACATTAAATCTTAGTTTTGGTTGTTGAAACTGAGATTGAATTTTATCAGTATTGCATTCATCCCCCCCCCCTTCTGCAATACACGAGGACCAACAGTAATTTAACTTGAATAAATTGGCTCATTAAACCCCCTAGTTGCTCTATTATATGTTTAAATGTTTTAATATTTTCTATAAAAAATAATATTTAGTCATAAATTGTTAATATTCAATATTGAAATAATAATAAATATTAATGATATGCAATAATGAGTTGGACACAATTAATGTACGCATATTAAAGTAGATGAGTATTAATTGTAATTAAAATATAATTTAGAAGGGCATTTTGGTAATTTAACTTGAATAAATTGGCCCATTGAACCCCTTAGTTGCTCTATTAAATATATAATAGATATATATTGATTGTATATAGAATTTGTAATCTAATAGTATATATAATCTGAGCAAATATATACTTATTGCAAATAAACATGATTTACAATATAAAAATATTAATATAATTCTTTTTCCAATGGAACAATTTCAATTTATAACATTTTGTATATCTATTTTGCATGAGTTTTTCTCTAATATGATCAAATATATGATTTTAAGGCACTTGTGAAAATAGATTATCTACCTTATCAAGTAGATTACAAGAAGAGACCAAAATAGAATATAACATATTAAGTATTTGCACATATTAATAAAGAGTTTTATAATATAACCAAAAGTGATGTCTAGCATAGTGGTTAGAAGTGTCCTCTCTAATTTAGAGGTCAAGGGTTCAACTCCTATTAGAAACAACTTTTTTATCATTAATATAATAAGTAGGGGTAATTTGATAATTTCACACTGATTAAATTGTCTCAAGCAACCCCCTAGTTGCTCTATTATATATATAATAACTAGCTTTATAACCCGTGCGAGACACGGGTATGATCTAAACTTATATTTCATTGGACTACTTACATGTTTTAAAAATGAACTATTTGTCCTGTTAGATATTTTTTATTTTGATTTTAATAGGACCTACTCCTATTTATAGAAAAGGTAAATTAAAAGAACTTTGAAATTTTGAATTTTGCAGTAGTCGTGATTGAGTATGGACGTCCATTAGTTTGGAAGAGACAGTCAATAAATTAAGAAGAAATTGAGTTGATTTACATCAGTTGTCTTAATTTTATATGTTGTGTGTATAATATACACGCTAGTAGCTATCTCTTTCATTAATTTCATCAAAAGCGTGATAGTCAACCACTTGCACGGTTCAGAACGTATGTTTTTGGTTTTGACGTAAATAAGGTGTAACACGACATGACTATATGGATGTTGATGGAAATGAACACATGAACACACGCTTAATCCGATAATCATGGTTACAAACGGTAATCCTAAGTTAGCTTTATAACCCGTGCGAGGCACGAGTATGATTTAATTTTTTTTATTGGACTGTTTAAATGTTTTAGAAATGAACTATTTGTCATGGTAGATGTGTTAGAAAATGGATTTTTGGAGCATAAGTATTTATATGTTCTTGATATTAATTCCGGATTTTAACGATTGGAAATTGTTCCTTGTTACGGGGACTTAAATTTTCATATATGGATCTAAGTAATTTTCTTAGTGAAATCCATAGAGAAATAGAGTTGAAGTTAGTAGCTTGAAAGAGCTTGAAATGAGAATGTGTATTTGTCCCACATTGAACTAAATAAAGGGCGTTTTGGGCGAATGTCTCGGCGTCTCACGTACGCGAGGCGACCTGGACGAGGGATTTTATTTAGGTGATTTAATATTTTAATTAGAATTAATTTATCAAAATTGGGTTCGAATGAACCTGGACAGGATTTGATATTCGAATGAACCTGGACAGGATTTGATATTCGAATGAACCTGGACAGGATTTGATATTCGAATGAACCTGGACAGGATTTGATATTCGAATGAACCTGGACATGATTTGATAGATATATTCGAAAATATTAAATGATATGTGGATTAAATATGTATTAAATGTAAATCGTCAGTTACGATTCTAATATTAATTAGGGTGGTATTAGTTATGCTTAGCCTCTACTATAAATAGAGAGCTAAGTTACTGATTTCTATGCACCACACCATACATTCTCTCCTTCTCTCCACTCTCTGCATTTTTTCCCTCTGTTTAGCTTTAGCTGTCTGCTTCAGCTTGTGGTTTTCTCCGGCGACTGAGGTACCAGTCGAAGTAGAGCATCGGCGTTGCTGTGAACCCATTGCTCGGAGCTGTTTTATCCTGGTGGAGGTGTTGCAAGTATCCCGACACAGTAAGTGGGGGCAATTATCTCTTCAAGAGCAGTCAGATCTTCTTGCAAGGCCTGGCGACTCAGCTGTTGTGTTTTTACCATATTTTGTACACTGTTATGGCTATGGCTTCTGGTATTTCTCTTGTCTGTTCCTTATTTATCCAGTCACTGATATGCATGTTATTTACCTTCATGATTTGTTTCGTTAATTGTTGTCTTGGTCTGGACTTGTTAAATAATTTATATAACTGCCTCTATGTTGCTGTAATTGTTAATATTTCCAACATTCTTGAAGAGATAATTTGTTATATATTATTTAGCATAATGGTTAACGAAACTGTAGTTCCTGCTAGTGGTAGTTCTGGTGCATCTGTTGGGGCCATTGATTGGACCACTTACAGTTTTCCACAACCCGTTGAATTAACTGGCTTGCCAGAGAAATTTAATGGTGGCATCGGCTTTTCTCGTTGGCAGAAAAGGATGAAGTTGTGGTTGACTGTAAAGGGTTTGTGGCCTGTTGTGGAGTATGAGAAGCCGGTTTTGGATCAAGAAAAGGCTGATTCAGTTAAGGCTTTTGCAAAGTGGAATGAGAAGGACGGGGTGGCTAGGGCGGCCATCTTGGCTGCTCTAACAAACACCTTGTTTGATGTTTACTCATCAGATGACTTCTCTGCAAAACTCTTATGGGAGAAGCTGGACCAGACACATAATACTGACTCACAAGGTCTGGAAAAGTATTCTGTGGCTAGGTTCCTTGAATTCAAGCTGGTGGACAATAAATCCATGACTGAGCAAGTGCATGAATTCGAGATGATAGTGCATGCTTTGAAGGAGTCCGGAATGGATCTCCCTGAAAAGTTCAAGGTTATGAGTGTGATTGAAAAACTCCCGAAATCTTGGGAAGAGTTCGCTCTCTCCCTGAAAAGACAGAAAGGAGAGATCACCTGGACTAACCTTATGCTAGACATCTCGGTGCAAGAACAACACAAGTCCAAACAGGGACATGTGATGCCAACTGAGCACGGAAGCTCGAAGGTGAATGTAGCGACTGTAGGACAGAAGAGGAAGTTTGTTGCTAAGAAGGGTAATAGTAATAAACCTAAGAATGACAAGGACAAGGCCAAGAAACCAAAGGCAAACAAACCATGTTGGTCTTGTGGGCAGGTTGGGCACTGGAGTAAGGACTGTCCTACAAAGAAAGCAAAGAAAACCGAGGTGGTAGCGCAAGCGAATGCTGTGCTTGGAACCGCAAGTGGGGCTGTAGTGAACATGGTTGTTGGTGAGGCTACTGCTTCTGAAACCAACGTGGACCGGTATGTTACCTACAACCCTGTACTATTTTCCACTTATCTGTTGAATGAATGGTTGATTGATACTGGAGCTAATGTGCATATCTGTGCTGACATTAGTTTGTTTGTATCTTATCAACAGAGTCATAGCTTAACAGTGACGATGGGGAATGCTAGTGCTGCTCAAGTACATGGAATAGGAAACATGGACTTGAAGTTCCCTTCGGGTCGTATTCTATCCCTGACTAGAGTGCATCATGTTCCCGACATGCGTAGAAATATAATAAGTGGAAGCTGTTTAGTTTCTAATGGTTTTGAAATCTCTTTCAAATGTAATAAAGTAGTTCTTATTCATACTGGTACATTTTTTGGCAAGGGTTACTTGTCGAATGGTTTATTTGTAATTAATGCGGAGCCCGTTTTGGGAACTTTGAATATTACTCCTTCTGTTAACTGTGTTGAATCTACAAATTTATGGCATGCTAGACTTGGTCACTTAAATTTTGGTGCTCTTAAAAATATGATGAACTTAGAGTTGATTCCAAGACATACTATAGAAAAGAATTCTAAATGTCAAGTATGTGTGTCTGCTAAACAAATAAGGAAACCTTTTCATAATGTTGTTAGGGATTCAGACTTGTTAGATTTAGTACACACTGATATTTGTGAATTTGGTGGTGTGTTGACTAAGGACCAGTTTAGATATTTTATTACCTTTATAGATGATAGTAGCAGATATTGTTATGTTTATTTACTTAGACATAAGGATGAAGCACTTAGTAAATTCATTATTTATAAAACTGAAGTTGAAAAACAAACTAGTAAGGTACTTAAACGATTGAGATCTGATAGAGGTGGTGAGTATACGAGTAACGCATTTAATGAATTTTGCGCAAGCAATGGTATAGTTCATGAAGTTACTCCACCATACACACCTGAGTCTAATGGGGTCGCTGAGCGAAAGAACAGAACGTTCAAAGATATGATTAACAGTATGCTTATTAACTCTGGGTTGCCTAAATACATGTGGGGAGAGGCTCTGAATACGGCTTGCCATATTCTGAACAGAGTCCCTCTGAAACACATGGATAAGACACCTTATGAGTTGTTGAAAGGCAAGAAGACTAGTCTCAAGTATCTTCGAGTGTGGGGGTGCCTTGCAAAGGTACTTGTCCCTGAACACAAGAGAAAGAAACTAGGTCCTAAGACGGTTGATTGTATCTTTCTGGGCTATCTTGAAACCACTACAGCTATGAGATTTTTGGTATTAAAATCTGACATAGATGGTATAGTGGCTAACACGATAGTTGAATTTTGTGATGCTACATTCTTTGAGGATGTCTATCCTATGAAGACTGGTATACCTCAAGGTAATTCTGAGGAAGATCCCACTCACACATCAAGTTCTATTCCTGATCATGTGGAAAAGATGACAAATGTGGGGGCGGAACCTGGTAGCAGCTCTACTCCTATGAAGGAAGAGGAACCTAAGAGGAGTAAACGTGCAAAGGTAGTCAAGGACTTTGGAAGTGATTTCATCACTTACAATGTCGAGGATGAACCTTTAACTTTCCGACAGGCTATGGACTCCTCGGAGTCTAGGCACTGGAAGGGCGCTGTAAAGAGTGAAATTGACTCCATTGTTTCTAATGGGACATGGGAGTTAGTTGATCTCCCTCCGGGGTGTTCTACTATCGGGTGTAGATGGATCTTTAAAAAGAAATTGAACCCTGACGGCTCAATAGATAAGTACAAAGCTAGACTGGTAGCTAAGGGTTTTAAGCAAAGGGAAGACATTGATTACTTTGATACATACTCTCCAGTTGCTAGGATGGTAACAATCCGAATGCTTGTAGCATTGGCTTCCGTCCATGGTCTTATCATCCATCAGATGGATGTAAAGACAGCTTTTCTTCATGGTGAACTTGAAGAAGAGATATATATGGATCAGCCTGAGGGATTTGTTGCTTCTGGAAATGAAAGGAAAGTATGTAAGTTAATCAAGTCTATCTATGGCTTGAAACAAGCTCCCAGGGATTGGCATAAAAAGTTTGATGAAACTATCTTGCCTTTCAGTTTTACTGTTAATGAAAGTGACAAGTGTGTCTACAGCAAAGTTAAAGGTAGTGAATATGTCATCATATGCATATATGTAGATGACATATTACTGTTTGGAACCAACATTGAGATTATTAACGAGACAAAAGCTTTCTTAAAAAGGCATTTTGAAATGAAGGATATGGGTGAAGCTAGCGTGATTCTTGGTCTCAAGCTGACTCAGTCAGCTGAGGGAATAACTTTATCACAGTCTCATTATATAGAGATATCTATACTTGAGAAATATGGTTATTCACAGTGTAGAATCGCTAGTACACCGTATGATCCTAAAGTTGCCCTTGTCAAGAATACTTCAGGGGTACCTGTGTCTCAGTTAAGGTATTCTCAGATTATTGGGAGCTTGCAGTATCTTGCTAATTGTACTAGACCGGATATTTCTTACTCTGTGTCTAAGTTGGCTAGATATACAAGCTGTCCAAACAGAACTCATTGGGATGCTCTTGATAGAGTACTTAGATATCTCAAAGGCACAATGTACCTTAGTTTACACTATAGGAGATTTCCTGGTGTACTTGAGGGGTACAGTGATGCAAGTTGGATAGCTAAGAAGTCTGGTTCCAATGGAGTGACTGGATACGTATTCACCTTAGCGGGTGCAGCAATATCCTGGAAGTCAACTAAACAGACTATTCTTACTCGGTCGACTTTTGAGGCTGAGTTGTGTGCGCTTGATGCCACTGGGACGGAGGCTGAGTGGTTACACGGACTTATGTCTGCGATACCTGTGGTAAGCAAACCGCTTCCTGCGATTGCTATTCATTGTGATAGTCGAACAACTATCGACAAGATTAGCAGTAAAAAGTATAATGCTAAAACAAAGAGACACATCCAAGTTAGACTCAAGTCTATAAGGGGTTTAGTGTCTGATAGGATTATAGCTATAGAGTTCATAGGAACTCAGAATAATATAGCTGATCCTTTGACAAAAGGATTGGAACCTGCAGTGGTCCTTAAGTCAAGGTTGGGAATGGGACTGTCAACCCATCATGATTCATCGACAGTGGAAACCCAATACACATGAGAGGAGATCCCTTGAAAGTGTATTCAATGTGGTAATAACAAGCTGTAAGGATGAATTGGTAGTACCTTTGCTACATAAATGATACTTTTGTATCTGAGTCTATTCCCTGAAAACCTAGAAGGTACTGACACTGCTATGAAAGCAAGAGTTTTATAACTCTGAATGGGGTCAAGTCAATTGACGAGATGATAGCAGTACATCTCTGGAGATGCCCAGCTAAGCGAATGTAATTGTGTGGTCGCAATTAGGAGAAAGGGTTATTCTCTGAAACATTCGACGAACAGGATCGAGACAAGACCATTAATGTCTCAAAGCCGTAGATTGGCACCATAGCCTTTGACTTGTTGTCGTTTATGGAACATGGTTACATCAAACGGATTAAGATTCAAGGTGAAACATTCCATCTGAATCCGGTAGCCATCGAAGTAGGGGACTCAAGAGGGTTCAAACCCGGAAGGGTACCGACTCTGAAAAACAAGTCATGATGAGAAACCTGAATGCATTTCTGTATGGATTTGTGGGGGATTGTTAGAAAATGGATTTTTGGAGCATAAGTATTTATATGTTCTTGATATTAATTCCGGATTTTAACGATTGGAAATTGTTCCTTGTTACGGGGACTTAAATTTTCATATATGGATCTAAGTAATTTTCTTAGTGAAATCCATAGAGAAATAGAGTTGAAGTTAGTAGCTTGAAAGAGCTTGAAATGAGAATGTGTATTTGTCCCACATTGAACTAAATAAAGGGCGTTTTGGGCGAATGTCTCGGCGTCTCACGTACGCGAGGCGACCTGGACGAGGGATTTTATTTAGGTGATTTAATATTTTAATTAGAATTAATTTATCAAAATTGGGTTCAAATGAACCTGGACAGGATTTGATATTCGAATGAACCTGGACAGGATTTGATATTCGAATGAACCTGGACAGGATTTGATATTCGAATGAACCTGGACAGGATTTGATATTCGAATGAACCTGGACATGATTTGATAGATATATTCGAAAATATTAAATGATATGTGGATTAAATATGTATTAAATGTAAATCGTCAGTTACGATTCTAATATTAATTAGGGTGGTATTAGTTATGCTTAGCCTCTACTATAAATAGAGAGCTAAGTTACTGATTTCTATGCACCACACCATACATTCTCTCCTTCTCTCCACTCTCTGCATTTTTTCCCTCTGTTTAGCTTTAGCTGTCTGCTTCAGCTTGTGGTTTTCTCCGGCGACTGAGGTACCAGTCGAAGTAGAGCATCGACGTTGCTGTGAACCCATTGCTCGGAGCTGTTTTATCCTGGTGGAGGTGTTGCAAGTATCCCGACACAGTAAGTGGGGGCAATTATCTCTTCAAGAGCAGTCAGATCTTCTTGCAAGGCCTGGCGACTCAGCTGTTGTGTTTTTACCATATTTTGTACACTGTTATGGCTATGGCTTCTGGTATTTCTCTTGTCTGTTCCTTATTTATCCAGTCACTGATATGCATGTTATTTACCTTCATGATTTGTTTCGTTAATTGTTGTCTTGGTCTGGACTTGTTAAATAATTTATATAACTGCCTCTATGTTGCTGTAATTGTTAATATTTCCAACAAGATGTTTTTCATTTTGATTTGTAATAGGACCTACCCCTATTTATAGAAAATGTAAATTAAAAGAACTTTGAAGTTTTGAATTTTGCAGTAGTTATGATTGAGTATGGACGTCCATTGGTTTGGAAGAGACAGTCAATAAATTAAGAAGAAATTGAGTTGATTTGCATGAGTTGCCTTAATTTTATATGTTATGTGTATAATATACACGCTAGTAGTCTTTTTCATTAATTTCATCAAATGCGTGATAGTCAACCACATGCACAGTTCAGACTATATGGATGTTGATGGAAATGAACACACGCTTAATCCGATAATCATGGTTACAAATGGTAAACCTAAGTTTTTAATTTAGACACTTTCTTAAAATTATGTTCTTGAGTCCCAAATATTACGAAGATAATTCTAAGTAGCTAGATAATTTTGTTATTGATGTTCATTGACCATATTGGTTGCGCGATGCTTTTTGTTTCAAGCGATTTTTGGTTTCTTTTTCGAACTTGCCTCATCATTGGGAACAGTAACTGACACCGTAGATATTGAGTTTATGTGCACTATAGTTTATCTGTCATGTCCATCTATATTGTAGGAGGTACTTTGCACTTCGAATATGCATTCCTTGCATACGATGTTGTTGACCATTTGAGTAATATCCTTGGTGGTTTTGTCTATGTGTTGACGGGTGTTTATTAGTTTGATCATCACGTTCAAATTATTAGTGCGTGTAGTATTTATTTGTCTTAAGTGATCCTACCCGATAGTTTTTTAATATTTTGAGTTAACAATATAGTTTATAGATATACATGCATGTATTGACATATTAATTCTGAAATATTATTAAGTAATAATGAGTTAGATATAATTAGAGATATTAGTTATCTAACCATTTAAGTATTAATAGATATATAAATATAATTATAAATTACAAACATATTATGATAATGGAGTAATAAATATAGAGATAATAGTGATGATTAATGAGTTAGATATACTTAATATATGCATTAATTACAAAATTATTATTATATAATAAGTAGGGGTAATTTAGTAATTTCAAATCGAATAAATTGTCTCAATGAACCCCCTAGTTGCTCTATTATATATATAATATATAGATTGATATAAATTAAATTATTTGACTTAATTCATTAAGATAAAATCTGAAATTGGCTAAAAAAGTGATCTGATCAAACTCAAAAAGGTTTCTTACTAAATTTGTGTTTCTTTACAGTTATATGTTAAATTTTATTCAATTTTAAGTGGTTTTAATTCAATATAAAATAGACTATTATAGAACTTAAAGCTCGTCTAAGTTAACTTAAAATAATTGCTTACGACAAAGTTGCTTAAAGTGAAAAGTGCAAATTGAAAGTTTTATATTAAAATTTGTTTAGGTAATTTAGTTTTGTGTATAACTTATTAGTTATTAAAAATTTAAAAATAAAAGTTAATTTGATAAATTGTGCATTTGAATGATGATATTAAATTTTATCAAATTAAATCATCAAAATAAAATAATTTGTACAAAAAAAATACCTCCTACCAACTTCTCACTATGAGCTATTTTTTTAACTTTAAGTCACAAAACTACTTAAAACTGACTTTAAGCCCAAGCCAAACGGGCTCTTAAGCTCCTTTTGTTATCGTTGTTGCACACAATAACTTTAGTTTTTCACTAACAAATTAAAAATTATTGGGTTAAATTTGAAAAAAAAAATCTTTTTTTAAAAAATTTTAACGTTGTGCTCCCAAATTTTATACTGAATCAAGAATGGAAGATAAGAGATTGGGAAAGATTAGAAGCAAAAGAAATTCTTCAATAGGCTCCCAAGTTTTTTGTTGATGATGAGAAATGTTTTTGAAATAAATGAAGGAAAATATTTTGCAAATGAATGTGAGAGCTTCTATCCCAACTTTTCTAATTTTCTCCTTGAAAACCCCAAAAGCACTATTATGAAAGAAAATTTCAAAAATCTCTCTTCGCCTCCCTTATTTTCTTTCTAGACTCCAATTCGACAGCATACCGTAAGAGTAAAACCTCCTTTTAAAAGAAAGTAACCTCTTAAATATTTAGAAGAAAATGGTATTCAATTTTTTATATATGCGCTTACCATTAGTATCAAAACGCACTCAAATATATTTTTTTAATTCTCAAAATATGCTTATATATATATAATATTATAATACATTATCTAATTTTGTGACAACACATTTTTCAAAGATTTTGAAAAAGAATCCAAACATATTTTAAACATATATATACTAAATTATCACAAGAAAACATGAAAATAATCGTTTGTAGTTTTAGTTCAACGGTTCAACCATAAAAATAATAATGACCGTTCATTTTTTGATAAAAAGATGAAAACCGTTAGATCTAATACAAACGAATATTCTATATTTAAGCTAATTTACTAAATACCAAGGTTCGAATCCGTCAACAACAAATTTTAGTTAATAACTTATATTATTAGTATCAAATAATACATGAGTTTGTGACTAATATATTTATCGATTACAACAAAAACGGCTAAATTCAACCGTCACAATTCGGTTGAATTTAATTTATATTCAACCGGAGATGGTTGTATTTAATATAAATTCAACCGCAACAAACCCGTTGAATTTATGGCCGTTGAAATTAACCTTCCGGTTGAATTTAGGGTTAAATTCAACCATAAACAGTTGATTTTATGAAAATTATTTTCAACCATAAATGGTTGAAATTTTTTTGGCCAATTATTGAGATTTTCAAAATTTTAAATTTGGTGTAAATTTTAAAATTTCAAATTTGGTGTAAAATTTAAAATTTCAAATTTTGTGCCTAAACTACATTAATTCAACAAAATATGGTTGAATTTATAAATTCAACCGGATCTTGTTAAATTTGTAAATGCAACCAAATTCAGTTGAATTTAACATGACCCAGTTTTAAAATAAACAAAGAAGAACTGCCTCGCCTAGTTATACCTTTTGCTATCTTGTACATCATGTTACTATGATTTAAAAATTAGTTACAATACTTTTTAGTGTTATTAAATTTTACAAATATAACAAGACCCATGTTTCATAAGTAATTCAAGAAC
Organism: Heracleum sosnowskyi; assembly: GCA_030848705.1. Taxonomy (NCBI): domain Eukaryota; kingdom Viridiplantae; phylum Streptophyta; class Magnoliopsida; order Apiales; family Apiaceae; genus Heracleum; species Heracleum sosnowskyi. Next base: position 53,483,742 of record CM061241.1, read on the forward strand.
AAAGAAAAATCCAAATTAAACTCTCTATTAATTAATAATGATTTCATTACACATGGAGAAATACAAATTTAACCAAAGGTTCCAAATTGGATTTTAAAAAATCATTTTCTTCTTTGGTGTTATACTGGATTTTCGGTAATGGGCCCTAGACAGGTCCCTAAGTGATTTGGGCTTAGAAATGAATTATGTTTTGGGAAAGATTGGTGTGAACTGGGGTCGGGCTCGCGCCATGAACTATGTTGAGCCCAAAATCCTTCCAAGTATGGCGGGCTCGCATCATTAACTGGGCTCGCATCATTAACTTGTGCTGAGCACCTATCTTTATGAGTTCTCATCTTAAGCAAGGGGTCTCACAAGGATCTCATCATAATTGGGCTCGCTTCGCTAAAATTAATATTGGGCTCTCTTTCTTATGAGTTCACCATGATGAGCTCGCATCTCCATTACTAGACTCTCACTATAAGCTTATGGACTCTCACCATTATGAAGTAATGGGCTCGTGTTACTTATCATAAATAAGAATAATCGAACATAGGTGAGCTCGCACCACTTGAACTACGAAAGGGTAATTTTCATATGTTTTGTGCGATGCGAGCCTGGCCAGCTCGCATCGTGGGTGAAGCCCAAAATATGGAAATTCCTGTTCACAAACTGAGTAAAGCTTGGTTGACACGGGACAGAACTGCAATCACGGGAAGAAATGCGGAGATGCCGCGAGATTGTAGGAAAACGTGTGACGACCAGACTATTTATGGGAACATGAGGTGGATTGATAATCCTTGGACTATTTATGGGAACTTGAAGAGGATTGATAATCCTTGGACTATTTATGGGAACTTGAAGAGGATTGATAATCCTTGGACTCTTTATGGGAACTTGAGGTGGATTGATAATCCTTGAGCTGTTTATGGGAACATAAATCTTGACTATTCTATGGGCTTGGACTGAATGGGCTTGTCCAATAACTTGTTTTCCAAGAACTACGTGAGGCTTGATCCCTATATAAAGGGGTACGGAGGCACCTTGTATGATACACAATTGACACTCGGCAAAGAGCAAGAGAAAAAACCCATTCTCTATTCAATTTCTGAGGGGTCATCATACAAGTCCAGCCACAACTTTCCATAAAACCTCCAACACACTGTTGTACGAAATTCTCTTAACAACAATTGGCGCTAGAAGGAGGGGCTCACTAAGCATCTTAAGGAGAAGGATGTCGAAGAACAACAAGAACGATGACAAGGGGATTGTGCACAAGAAGGATGCCACACCACAAGGAGCAAGGACGGATCCACCACCCCACGGAGAGGGAGGACCAAACAAAATCACCCCTGTCATGCCTCAAGTCGCACCGGTTCCACTAGATGGCCAGAAGATCCTAGGCTACCTCGAGGGGATCGAGCTCCAATTCAAAACTATGAACGCCCGGCTAGCTAAGGTCGAGCAGAACTCAATCAAGAATGCGAAGAGGAAGGCTCGAAGGCTCAAGGGCACTAGGGACAAGAAGGATAAAACCTCTAAAAAACTCATACACGAGTTCGACGAGGTAGCTGATGGGCTAAAGAAAACCGGGTCTCTTGAGACGGATGAGATATCTCCAAGCCAGGAGGAGCGAGGCAGCCAGGCTCCGAGCGAGCCGCGGCATGAGCCAGCTTCGTCCGAGGCTAGATCCACTAGTGTTTTAGATCGAATCGGGAAGAAGCTAACTGAGCACGATCTAAGACTTAGATTGGAAAAGTCCAAATCACGAAGGGAGAGGACTCCACCTAGAACAGAATGAAGGGAGAGGACTCCACCTAGAACAGAACGAAGGGAGAGGACTCCATCTAGAAAAGAACGCAGGGAAAAAACTCCACCTCGGACTCATAGAAGGGAGCGAAGGGAGAGGACCTCCTCTCACCATTCAAATGAAGAGAGGTCAGATGAAAGAATTGGAGACCTGAGGGTTGGTGATTTAAGGCGCCTACTGGTGCAGATGGAAAACGAAAAGAGAGCGCCACCCCCTGCTACGGCCCCATCTCCCTTTACTCCGGCAGTAAGGATGTCTCCTCTGCCCCCGGCCTTTAGGAGCAACTTCGAACTTGCCTTCAATGGAGATGCGGATCCAGCTGAGTACCTGGCCCGTTTCAGTACTGAGATGGAGGTCTACGAGGTTCCTGACCTAACTCGTTGTCGATTATTCGCTGCCTCGCTAAGAGGGATTGCCCAACAGTGGTTTACTAAGTTGGGACCAACTAGCATTAGCACATGGAGACAGTTGGGAGATCTATTCTTAAGGCAGTTTCAGTCCACTCTTCATTATGCCCCCCCCCCCCCGGTGGCCACCCTTGCAAAAATTAAGCAAGGAGAGGTAGAGTCCCTGCAGGATTATTGCATGCGATTTAACGCTGAGGTTCCTAGAGTCCGAGGAGCAACAGAAGAAGCCCAGAAGAATTTCCTAATCGCTGGGTTGAGAGAAGGCTCTAAATTCTGGAAGACTCTACAGGCTAGGGAGCCAGAGACTTTGGCTGAATTTTATGAACAGGAGGAGCCTCACAAGAGGGTAGAGAAATCCATGAGGGATCTAAGAAGCAGTGGCCGAAGGATGGAGAAGAGAGGGAGATCTTCTAGCCCCGAGGACAGGAGAAAGACTTTTAAAAGAAGCCCCAGCCCAAAGAAGTTTAACAAGGCCAAGGAAAATGTCAGAAAAGAGATTGGAAGGCCTTACACAACCAAATGGCAGAATCATACCCCCTTGGTCGCCTCCATTGATCATATATACGCCACTTATGCTGGGAAGGGGGTATTCAAGAAAGCCACCCCTCTGACAGAATATAGCAAAAGGGACACCTCTAAATACTGTGCTTACCATGAATCCACAGGACATCACACGGCTGATTGCCGACAGTTGAAGGATGAGATTGTGAGTCTGATTCGACAAGGAAAGCTAACGGAATGGGTCGTGAAGGAAGTACAAAAACATAAGTCTGAATACCGTCAGGTGCCCCCCTCCACCCCCGATAGCTAAGGATGGTGACACAGAGAGGATTGATAGGGCTGATAGCATTCACGTTATTATTGGAGGACCTCATGTGGGAGGAGATAGTAAGAAAGCCATGGAGAGATATGCTCGAGAGGCAAAGGACCGTCCCCTAACCAATGTCCATCGTCTTGAACAAAGGCCTCCTTATCTTTTCACGAAGGAGAGAGATGAAATCATGTTTAGTGAAGAAGATGCCAAATGGGTACACCACCCTCATGCTGATGCTCTTGTGGTGAGGATAAAAATTGGGTCTACTAATGTATATCGGGTGCTGGTGGACAATGGGAGCGCTGTAAATATCTTGACCTACGACACTTACAAAAGGCTTGGATTCCTAGACAGAGAGTTGGTCTCAAGCGGGAACCAGCTTTACGGGTTCACTGGGGCTTCAGTAGGAATTCGAGGAACAATCCAGCTACCGGTCAGTTTAGGGGACAACCCCCACGTGGCCACACAAATTGTCACTTTTACTGTGGTGGACCAGCCATGTGCTTATAACGCCATCATTGGGAGACCAATCCTGAAGGAGATGAAGGTAGTTACCTCTGTTTATCACCTAACCATGAAGTTTCCAACTCCCACGGGTGTTGGACAAGTGAAGGGATGCCAATATGACTCAAGAGTATGCTACAACCAAGCCATGAAAGGGGCAGAGAAGTTAGATGTTCTACGAGAGGTGGCAGACCTTAGAGAGCGAGAGCCTGTTGAAGATGGTGAAGAGAAGAAAAGGAAGCGTGTGGACACCCTAATGATGGATGTCTGTAACATGATATCTATAGAGGAACTCCTGGATGATTACTTCGAAAATTTGGGAATTGAAGTGGAGCCTAGGCTCGGAGCCTTAATGATGGAGCCCTCTCAACCCATAATGACATTGCAGGAAGGCATAATAGAGGAGGCTAGTGAAGATGAGGAGAGCTCTGAACAGATAGCTACTAGATTGAATAAAGGAAAGTGGGTGAAGAAAGAGACCTCAATTCTGATAAACTTGCCAACTGGAGTCTCCCGAGGGGTCACCATTACAACAGAGGGAAACATCCAGCAAGAAGCACCGGAGCTATCCATTAACAATGGGGATCATCTTAGTATCACTGAAGTACGAGAGCCTAGCATGGATAAAAACTTCGATGTTGATTTGGACCCAAGAATGCCTCCCTTGCCAGACGGAGCTGGAACATTCGAGGATATCATTCCTATCTTGGTGGACCCGAACGACTCAGCTAAAGTCTTAAGGATTGGAGCCAACCTTGGCCCTGAGATGAGGGACAACCTCGTCTCATTCTATAAGGAGAACCTGGATGTATTTGCATGGTCTCACGCTGATATGATAGGGATCGACCCAGAAGTGATGTGCCACAGGCTGAACTTAGACCCCAGCAAAAAGGGAACAAGGCAGAAGAGGAGACCTGGTAGTGGAGAGAGGGCAGAGGCCCTTAGAGAAGAAGTGGACAGGTTGATGGAAGTCAGACTCATCAAGGAGTCATTTTACCCGACTTGGTTGGCTAATCTTGTGCTGGTGAAGAAGCCAAATGGAAAGTGGAGAACCTGTGTCGACTTCACCGACTTGAACAAAGCTTGTCCAAAAGATAGCTTCCCGCTTCCTCGTATCGACTAGCTTGTAGATGCCACTGCAGGACACGCATTGTTAAGCTTCATGGACGCCTACTCAGGCTATAATCAAATTCCTATGTATGGGCCAGATCAAGAACACACTTCGTTCATCACTGATCGAGGCCTATACTGTTATATTGGGATGCCTTTCGGGTTAGTTAATGCAGGTGCAACTTATCAGCGATTGGTGAACAAGATGTTTAAGGATCACATCGGGAAGACAATGGAGGTATATGTTAGGAATATGCTGTTCTTGATGATAAACATAAAACACTTAGTAGAATTTGTGTAAAGTCATTTTGTAGCTGTCAACGAAATGGCATGCTTTGCAGCATTCCGTTGACAGGAAGCTCATCAATGAAATGAGAGATGTAGCAATTGCATTGTACAATACTTCTAGTTTGATATGCATTTCATTGTAGATATTGGATAGGTTTTCTAAGTCATGTTGACTAAGTACTAGATAGGCAAAATAGGTTGGTTAATTGTAAATATCTCATGCCTTGTAATTTTGCCTAAGTGAAGACATGTCAACGGAATGAAGATTACTCTGTCAACGGTATGGAGTTTACTCATCAACGAAATGAAGAATAAAACTATCAACAAAACACCTCTCCCTGCTATCAACGAATCATTATTGCTTTTCTGAATAGTTGACAAAGTGATAGTGACAGTTTACTGAACAGATCTAAAGGTGATGTGGAAGTGTACTTTGCATTGGAAACCATTAAAATGGACATGGGGAATAAGGAAACATCCCAGTTTCCAATTGGGCTCTTGGGAGTGATCATAATAAGCATGAAGACAAAATCAAATATCTCCAAGGACCACTGGACAAAGGGATGAAAAGCAAACTATTGGCGGTTACTCATTGTACTTTTAGTGTAGCCAAAAATAGAGTTGTAAACTTGGGTTTATATAACCAAGTGTAGCAGTTACTTTAGAGAAGAGAGAAGAACAAATAGATTGTATTAGATATTTTTTAGAGCATTTTCTTCTCTACATTATTGTAACTGAGCAGCTGTGTACTTTTGTATCACAGATTATTTCCGCAATAAAAATCACTTCAGTTGGATCATCAAACAATCCAACTGAAATTATTAAGTGCGTGTGGTTTTTATTTTATAAGTTCAGTTTTAATTTGTAAGTTGTTTTAAGTTTGAGAAATATCAAGTAATTGTATTCAACCCCCCCTTCTACAATTCTGTTAGGTCATTTGGGATTAACAATTGGTATCAGAGCAAGCTTCTAACAAACAAGAAGTTTAAATATCAAGACCAAAAACAGTAACCATGGTGAAGAAGGATGCAGGTGTAAAGATACCAGTTCTTGATAAGGACAATTTCTTTCACTGGAAAGTAAAGATGCATTTACATCTCATGTCTATGGATGAGAGGTATGTAGACTGCATTGAGAAAGGTCCACACGTTCCCATGAAGTTTGCATCTAGAATTGGAGTGCCAGATGATGCTCCTGATGTGGAAATTCCAAAACTTGTCTCAGAATGGACTATTGAAGATGTTGCAGAAATCCATAAAGATAAAAGAACCATGAACATTCTGTTTAATGGTTTGGAACAAGAGATGTTTGACAATGTCATAAACTGTACAACCTCCAAAGAAGTATGGGACACTGTTAGAACTCTCTGTGAAGGAACTGAGCAAGTTAGGGAAAACAAAATGCAGCTCCTCATACAACAATATGAGCATTTTCATTTTAAAGCCGGTGAAACCCTAAATGACACGTTTAGTAGGTTTCAGAAGCTTTTGAATGGATTAAAGTTGTATGGGAGGATCTATCAAACCAAGGATTCAAACCTTAAATTTCTTAGAGCTCTTCCAAAAGAATGGAAGCCTATGACTGTTTCTCTCAGAAACACTCAAGAGTACAAAGACTACACTCTTGAAAGGCTTTATGGAACCTTGAAGACATATGAGTTGGAAATGGAGCAAGATGAAGAAATTGAAAAGGTACAGAAGAAAGGTGGATCTATTGCATTGATTGCATCTGTGAACCAACTGGAAGATGACAATGAAGAAGCTACAAAGGCCACAACTAGTCGAGCTAGTTGTAGGAGTGATGTTAGCAAGGGTAAAGGCAAGATGACAGAAGAAGAAGAATCAGAACCAGCCAACTTGGATGACTTAGATGAGATTGATGAACACATTGCTTTTCTGTCAAGAAAATTCTCTAAGTTCAAGTTCAAGAGAAACTCAGAAGCAAGGCCACCAAGGAGAGACTTTCAACCCAGCAAAAGTAACTGGATTGAAAAGTCTAAATCTAAATGTTTCAATTGTGGAATGCTTGGTCACTTTGCTGCAGACTGCAGAAAGCCCAAGGTTGAGAAGGGCAACAGGAAATTTGAGCTTGTTGATTATAAAAAGAAATACTTTGAACTTCTCAAGCAAAAAGAAAAGGCTTTCATGTCTCAGGAGTATGATTGGGCTGGTAATGGTGAAGATTCTGATGATGATGTTGAATATGTCAACTTGGCTCTTATGGCTAACAATCATTAGCAGGAAGCAAGCTCCTCAAGCAACCAGGTAACAATTACTAATCTTTCTGAGCTTTCTAAAGAGGAATGCGATAGTGCAGTAAATGAAATGTCTACTATACTATATAACTTGCGTGTTACTCTTAAATCACTTACCAAAGAGAATTCAAGAATAAAATAGTCTAATATGCTCTTAAGTGATAGGAATGCAATGTTAGAAGCACAGCTCATTGAATTTGAGAAAATGAGGTGTGTTAGTAGGGATGCTAAGAAGGAACTTGAGAACGTGTTAGAAAGGGAAGAAATTCTTAAAACACAACTTGAAATAGAACAAAGTGTGATTGCTAAATGGAAAGATGCCAGGAATGTTGCTAACAACATCATTAATGTTCAAGGTATGGAATCTTTATGTGAACAATCATGGAAAAAGAACAAAGAGAAGCTGGGGTATGTTGGTGAAACCTTAGAATCAGAAACAGAGTCAACAAACAACAATGATCATTTGTTGAAGGTTGATATGTCAACGGAATGCAATGTTTCGTTGACAGATGAACCATCAACCGATCAGGCTGTTTCGTTGACAGAGAAAAGAAAAGAAGAACTCACTAGACTTAATAACAAGTATGGTCCTGTCACCAAGAACTTTGTTCAAGGTGAGTCTAGTAAATCTAAGAAAGTTGAGAAGCCTGTTGAGAGAGCTAATGTAGGTCACTTGTCCAACAAGCAATTGAAAGATAAGTTAGAGAATGTTCAAGTTGAGGCTAAGGGAAATAAAAAGAATAACAGGAATGGCAAAGTAGGGATTAACAAACACAACAATTACACACCTGATAAATATGCTCCTAGAAAGACATGTGTCAATTTTGGAAGTGTTAGTCATTTATCTACTAACTGCAAATCTATTAAGAAGACTGCTAAAGTGAAAATGTCTAAGCCTGCAATGAATGGTTCTATGCCTACAATGCATGTTATGCCTAACATGTTTGCTCCATATGCACAATTTCAAAATCCATATGCCAGCATGCCATTTGTGCCTAGTCCATACATGAATATGTTTAATGTGCCACAAATGCCATGGAATATGAATAACATGTTTGTTCCTCCAACTATGCATGCTGTGAATGAAAATGTGAGCAACCCTCAGAAATCAACACCAAGGGTAAAGATTGATTTAAATCAATCTGAGCCCAAGGTGAAAAATGATATAAAAGGAAAAGCAAAGGCTAACAAAACAGGACCCAAGGAAACTTGGGTACCAAAATCAACTCGATTTGGTTTTGTTGTGTGCGGGGAGACAAAAGGAATCTTTGGTACTTGGATAGTGGTTGTTCAAGACACATGACTGGTGATTCTACCCTGCTCACAGAGTTTCAGGAAAGAGCTGGCCCTTGTATTGCTTTTGGAGATGACAGCAAAGGCTACACTAAGGGATATGGCTTGATTTCAAAAGAGAATGTCATCATAGATGAGGTTGCATTGGTGGATGGTCTTAAGCACAATTTGCTTAGTATCAGCCAACTTTGTGACAAAGGATTTTTAGTTACTTTTTCTAAAGAAGCCTGTGTTGTTTCTAAAAGAGGAGACAACAATGTGGTAATGACTGGATTCAGAAGAGGGAATGTGTACATTGCTGACTTTAGTAGCACAAGTCCAGACACCATCACTTGTCTCTTCAACAAGGCAAGCAAGGATGAAAGTTGGCTATGGCACAAGAAATTATCTCATCTGAATTTTAAAGTTATGAATGATTTGGTGAGGAAAGATCTTGCTAGAGGAATTCCACAAGTGGAGTTCTCCAAGGATGGTTTGTGTGATGCCTGTCAAAAAGGGAAACAAAAGAAGGCATCATTCAAAAGCAAGACAGAGTCATCAATTGTCCATCAGCTTGAATTACTTCATATGGATCTGTTTAGCCCTGTAAATGTCATGTCTATCTCAAAGAAGAAATACTGTCTTGTGATTGTTGATGATTTTTCTAGATTTACATGGACCTTCTTTTTACTCTCAAAAGATGAGGCAAGTGAAATCATTATCAATCACATCAAGATGGTAAACAATCATCCTGATTTCAAAGTAAAAAGGATTAGGAGTGACAATGGGACAGAATTCAAGAATTCAAGTATGAAGGTGTTCTGTGAAGAAAATGGTATTTTGCATGAGTTTTCAGCAGCAAGGACACCACAGCAAAATGGTGTAGTTGAAAGAAAAAACAGAACACTTATTGAAGCTGCAAGGACAATGCTAGATGAATCAAAGTTACCAACTTATTTTTGGGCTGAGGCAGTTAACACAGCTTGCTTCACTCAAAATATTTCTTTGATTAATCAGGCCAAGGGAATGACCCCTTATCAACTACTCAAAGGAAAGAAGCCACTATTGGATTTTCTTCATGTCTTTGGATGCAAATGCTTTGTTTTGAGGAATCAAGCTGAGCATTTGGGGAAATTTGAAGCAAAGGCAGATGAAGCAATATTTGTGGGATATGCAGCAGGGAAAGCTTACAGAGTCTATAACCTCAGAACCAACATTGTTATGGAATCTGTACATGTTGTTTTTGATGATCTCAAAATTCAAGGTCTCTGTGATGAAGGTTTCCATGAAAGTCTTTCTTTTGAAAATGAGGAAGGAGATCAAGTGAATCATGTTAAGGCTACTGAGAAATAGCCTAAAGTTGTTGTATCTAGCACAGATGAAAGCAGCAGTGAAGATGAAATTGCTGCATTAAGATTGAAAAGAATAGGTGCTAGCAGACCAAATGGTCATTTCGTTGACAGTCATAATGGAGGATTCGTTGACAATCAAAATGAGCGTTTCGTTGACAGCCAAAATGGTCATACCGTTGACAGTCACAGAAATGCTTCTAGAAATGATCAATTAGGGACAACAAACTCAGGGGGAGTTTCTCAAGGACAATTATCCAATCAAGGCAATCATGATCATGAAGCTACCTCGTCAAGAGCAAATCTTCCTCCCTCAAGGAAATGGACTAAAGATCATCCCTTTGAACTTATTATAGGTGATGTTTCTTCAAAAGTCCAAACTAGAAGAGCAACTCAAGAGGAATGTCTATATAGCAGCTTTCTGTCTCAAGATGAGCCAAAGAAAGTTGAGGATGCACTTCTAGATCCAGATTGGGTTTTAGCTATGCAAGAGGAGCTAAACCAATTTGAGAGGAACAATGTTTGGAAGCTGGTGCCCAAGCCTAAAGACAGGAGTGTCATAGGCACAAAATGGGTGTTCAGAAACAAGATGGATGAAAATGGCATAGTCACAAGGAACAAAGCTATATTGGTTGCAAAAGGCTATTCACAGGAAGAGGGAATTGATTTTGATGAAACCTTTGCTCCTGTTGCAAGACTAGAAGCAATAAGGATTTTCCTAGCCTATGCAGCCCATGCCAATTTCAAGGTCTATCAAATGGATGTGAAGAGTGCTTTTCTGAATGGGGAATTGGAAGAGGAGGTGTATGTAAGTCAACCTCCTGGTTTTGAAGATGATGATTTTCCAGAATATGTATACTTCCTCCTCAAAGCACTTTATGGTTTGAAACAAGCACCAAGAGCCTGGTATGACACACTTTCACAGTTCCTCCTTGAGAATCACTTCACTAGAGGTACTTTAGATAAAACTCTGTTTCACAGGGTTGTGAATGACTCTACTATACTTGTTCAAATTTATGTAGATGACATAATCTTTGGGTCTACAGATGTGAAACTTTGTCAAAAGTTTGCCAAGCTTATGCAAAGTAAATATGAAATGAGCATGATGGGAGAATTAACTTACTTTCTTGGTCTCCAAGTGAAGCAAGTTAATGAGGGCATTTTCATTAGTCAAACAAAATATATTCATGATTTATTAAAGAAATTTAACTTAATGGAATGCTCTCCTGCCAAAACTCCCATGTCTACTGCCACAAAACTTGAATTGAATATTAAGGAAAAATCTGTGGACATTTCAAGTTACAGAGGCATGGTAGGCTCACTTTTATATTTAACAGCTAGTAGACCTGATATTATGTTTGCTACATGTCTATGTGCTAGATTTCAGGCTCATCCTAGGGAATCCCATTTAGTTGCTATTAAAAGAATTTTCAGATATCTCAAAGGAACACCAAACCTTGGCATTTGGTATCCTAGAGAATCTGGCTTTGAACTAATTGGTTATTCAGATGCAGATTTTGCAGGATGTAAAATTGACAGGAAAAGCACAACTGGCACCTGTCAATTCTTAGGAAACAAGCTTGTCTCATGGTTCAGCAAGAAACAAAACTCAGTTTCTACCTCCACAGCTGAGGCTGAGTATATTGCAGCTGGAAGTTGTTGTGCACAGATTTTATGGATGAAAAATCAACTACTTGATTATGGAATAAGAGTTGAGAAAATTCCTATTTTCTATGACAACACTAGTGCCATTGCCATTACTGAGAATCCAGTGCAGCATTCAAGGACCAAGCACATTGACATCAAGTACCATTTCATTAGAGAACATGTTATGAATGGTACTGTGGAGTTAGATTTTGTTCCAAGTGAACAACAACTTGCAGACATATTTACCAAGCCACTTGATGAATCAACATTCTCAAGATTAGTAAATGAGCTAGGTATGCTAAATTTCTCTTAATTATTTCTGAGATGTTTACGAGTTAATATGCAGCCAGAAATTTGATATGTTTTCTGTGAATTAATTTTCTCAGGAAAAAGTAAAATTTTGTCTAAGTCAAAATTACTATGTCAACGGAACGAACCATTTCGTTGACAGTCTTAGCATTTTTCTGGGTGTTTCGTTGATAGCTCTTTTATATCAACGAAACGCAGCTTTATCAACGAAATAAGACGGGACGTTAACCGCCCAATCCTGATTCGTTGATTTAGCGCAATTAATCTGAACCGTTGAAATTTGACACGTCCGTTACCACGATCTATACATACACCCCTGTAAGTATAAATCATGGTAATACTTTAAAGGTAACGGTTATATTTTTTAAGCCAATCCAGTAATTTACATTGATTGTTGGATTTAATTTCTGAGAATTTTTGGTGGAGTATTTAAGAAATTCTATTTTCTTTAATTCTTTTTTACCTGTTCTCAAAAATTCCAAAGGCTTGTCTTTCTTCTTCTCTCTAACAAGCAATTCAGTTCGAAGCTTTTCTACACTCAACAATGGCACCCATAGTCAAGCTTATGTCTGCTGGAGGGTTTATCTACGAGAAAAACAACTTCATCCCCTTTGTTGTCAAGGAAGCCCGAATAGCATCTTTTTCAAGATGATGGACTTCATGAAGAATTGCAAGTTGAGCTATGCAATGTTTCACTCTACACCACTCTACAATGAGATAATCGAGGAGATTTGGACCTCATGTGAGTATAGTGGGACAAATTGCACTTTGCAATTCACCATCCAAGGTAATGAGTATATAGTTAATTCTGATGTATTGCAAGCATGTCTACATATTCCTGAAAATAACTGTAATGCTTTGCCTACATACACTGAAATGATTAACATGCTAAATTCTATAAACTACTCATTGCCTACTGATAATTTCGGTAAGATTATTAGGAGAGGTTTGGTTAGAGAATACAGCTATTTAGCTGATGCATTCATAAAGGTATTTTCTGGCAAAATTAGTAATTTTGATGCATTAACTAATTCCATGTTAATTCTCTTAACCATGCTCCTAACTGATAGATATTATAACTTTAGCACCCAACTTATGTATGAAATAGGTGCTAAGTTGGGTGATAAGGCAAATAGGAAAAAGAATATCTATTATGCTAGGTTTCTGATGATGTTGGCTAACCATGTTAGTCCAGCACCATTAGTTATCTCTAACCCTATTTCCAGGTTTGAGTGTTTTGTGCAAGAGAAGAGGGTTTTGACAGATATCCTGAGACTTAACCACAATGGTGATGTCCCAATGGTGTATCTGCCCATCATTGAGGTAACTTCTTCTAACCCTGTTAGTGTAGTTGCTACTTCTATTGTTTCCCCTACCAATGTTGCTATGGAGTCTGTAGTTGTGTCCCAACAGGCTTCTGCCCAAGCAGCAAAACCTAAATCTAAGAAATCCTCAAAGCCAACCTCAGGTGCTTCTCAAAAGGCACCTGTTGCAAAAACTACTTCACAACCTAAGGGGAGTGATTCTGGAGCTGTAAGAGGTGAGGGAAGGGGTGAACATCAAAGAAACCCCAAGAATAAGGAAGGAAAGGATAGTGTGTCCCAACCAAGCCCCATTGTGTCTTCCCAACAAGGCACAATGAGTAAAATGGATTTAAACACAAGTCTAGTTGCATCCTCCCAAAAGCATGTGATTATTGAAACAAGCTCTCCTCCAAGAGCACACTCCAAGAGGGTAAGGGACACTTCAAGCCCACAGTCTACATTTTCCCAATACCAAAGAAGAGTGAAGCAAAAATCCAAGGGTACACAGGGTGCACACACTCTGGAAGCAACACTTCCAGTTTCACAAATTCAGTTTGATGTAACCCCTATTATTACTCTGGGGTTACAGTCCCATTCTCTAAACATCAACCTTGAACTATCTCCATCAAATTTACCAACTCAGTCTTTAGATGTGGACATGATCCATTCATCTATTCCTGATTCTCCAACTCTTATCTTGGAGAAGCCCCACTCTAAAGCTGGTGGCCATCACTTGTTAAGTGATTTGTTGGGCCATCAACCAACTTTTTCTGAAGTTGCAAGAGGATCTGTGGACCAATCTCTAAAATCAATCACCACAAATTCTACTGTAATTTCACTTTCTCAAAGTGCTTTATTGACTTCATCAACGAAACAGTCTCTTTCGTTGACAAGTGTTTCTCCATCAACGGTATCCATACCGTTGACAGTTCAAACTACCATTCCGTTGATAGGTCATTCTACACCCCTTATTGCAAATCAAGTTGTATCCACAACTAGTGTAGATGACCTGGTGGTAGTTGAGACACTTTTAGGTTTGAGAGGGAGTGAAATTGAGAGGCTGGCTTGCAGCCATGCAAAAGGAGAGAATGAGAGTGAGAGGCTGGCTATTTCTTCCATCCAGGCAAAAGGAGAGACTGAGGGTTCCACCTTAGTAGGTGAAGGTGAGGGTGTGAGAGGTGTGAGCCATGGGGAGCCCATGATGCAAGAAAATAGAGGAGAGAGAGAAGGGACTACAGGAGCAGCAAGGGAGGAGGCAGCCACTGCTAGTGAGTTAATGAGGGTCAATGAGGGAGAAAGGGAACTTACTTTCCAAGAGCATTATCAACAAACTCTGGATAGTATTTCCCTGGATCCTGAGACCTTTACTCACCCTGTGCCAGCCTATCAAATTATGGCTCAGCAGGGCAATGTGGAGGCAGAGAGGTCACTAAACCTAATTCATACAACTGCATCAATGCAAAGAGAAAAGGATGCCTTGACCAATCTATCTCCAACAGCTGCAGCAAGTGGAGACTTTGACTTTTCTGATGATGAGGACAGCTTTGGTGACAATCTACAGGTGGCCACTACTTCACAGACTGGGACTTTTGTGGTACCTCCTAGACCAAACTGGCTTTCTCAGGATATGCAAGGAAGATGCACTCTAGATGCTGCTATCTCAAGGCAGTACACTGAGGCATATCTAGCTCATAAGTCTGCAAATGCAAGGGACAAGAAATTCTACAAGGCCATCATGGATTCTCTGGAAATCCAAAGACCACAGATGCTACAGACAAGGATTCAAGCTACAGAAATCAAGGATTCCATTAGCAACCTCAGGGATGCTACTGACAGGAGGCTAGATGAAAAGCTTCCTCTTCTAACTATGTCCAAGATGAACAGGTTTTTCTCCAAGGAACCTGAAGTGTCCTCATCTTTGAAGACTCTTTCCTCTAGAGTGGACAAAGTTGAGGCTACACTTTCTCACATGCAAAAGGAACAGGAAAAGCAGACACAACTACTCACCCAGCTTTTGGCAGCTCAAGGACTTCCTATCATCTCACTTGATGATAACAAAAAGGGGGAGAAATCTAAGGAGCTAGAGAAATCTAAAGAGCTTGATATACAAATCACAAAGGTTTTGGTTCCAGCCATTTCCTTACCAAATGAGCCACTAGCAATGGGGGAGCTTGGACAGAAGAAAAAGGATGGTATTGACCTGATTCAGGAAGCTTCTATGAGGATGAGACTTGCAGAATATATTAAAGATCATTGGTCCAACATAGAAGCAAGGGTCAAGAACATTGCTGAAACTGCAAAGAATTCAAATCCATCAACGGATCAACCATCAACGAATGCCATGGTTGTAACATCAACGAAATGGGAGCCACAGTTCAAGAGTTCTTATGTTATAGAACCCCTTCAGCATGGACTCTTTCAAGATTCAAGAAATGAGAAAGGGCAAGCTTCATGCTTTAGGAATGTGGATGCAAGAGGGATATCTCCAATATCACCTGTCAAACCCAAGGGCAAGAACACTGCAAGGATATTTTATCCTCCACCAAAGCCAGATGAGTTCAAAATCCTAGGGAAGCTGATTATTGAAAGCAAACAAAGCAATCATCCAAGCATAAGGAACCAAAGGGCCATCATCTACAGGGATAGCAAGGAAATCTGCATTTGGGTTGGTCACCCAAATTTTGCTAAGGCCAAAGCTGAAGAATCTGAAAGGGCAGCAATGCAAGCTCTTGCAGTTGCTCAATCACTTGAAGATGAAGAAACCCTAAAGGAAGAAAAGGCCAAAGATGAAGCTGAGGAAGCTGGAAAGGAAAGGAAGAGTGTAAGGCAGCCAAAGGCTAGAGCAAAAAGGAATCTAAACTTTGATAAAGATGATTCTCAGGACACAGCCCAAGACTCTTCCACAACTAGTGCACATCAAATTCCTGTTGATCAACCTCATGAAGAAAAGTTGGCCTGTGATCCTGCACATCCTGTCAACTTTCATGATCAACCAATAATGCCAAAAGAGGAGCCTTTTGAATTTGATGAGGCCTACTTTCCAAAGTTTCTATTTGAGAAGGATCAACCAATGAAGACAAAGAAAAGGGTTGTCAAGGCAAAGCCGGTATTTATGAGAAAGCCACAACCTCAGAAACCCCCTGCAAATCCAGAGGACTGCATGTACATTGCTGACATCAGGGAAGAATCCAGTCTACATCTTGACTTAGACAACCTGGTGGAAGTAAGGGGCATTGTAGCTTCTCAAAAATTTCCTGAGAGACTGGTCTTTGTATTCAAGGGTGGTAGAGAACAGGTGTGGCCTCTCTACATAATTTTAGGAGAAGACTACCAAACACTACTCTCAGTGTTTAGATGCTTGAAGAAAGACTTTGGCTTCACCAAAACAGCCAAGTCTGAGGTGGTCTCCAAAATTTGTCAGATAAAGGCTAGCTGGAACAAGCCTGAGGCTCTTCCCAGGATGCTTAGAGTGCCCTCAACAGGAAAGAAGATCCATCTTCAACCATACTGGATGATGGAATTCAAGGACAAGGACAATTGCAGAAGATTCTTCAGGATGGAAGACCAGCTGGATAAGGCATCTAATCAAACTCTAAAGTTTATGCAATCCATGCTTGGTGATCAAGATGAAGAAGAGAAGATCTTTTACAGAAGGCTATAGGTCCAAATTGAGGATAACAACTCTAAGAGAGGGAAGAAGACTATACCACAAAGAAGACACAGATGAATCATTTGCTCAGTCTAGAGGAGCACTTTTGGGCATTAGTCTTGTAAGTCTTGTATTTTGTCTAAAATATTATGAAGCTTAATGCATTTTCTACTTTTGTAATTTATGATGTATCTGAGTGTTTTTGTTATCATCAAGTCTCTTGATTTATGGCTGTTATTCTATCAGTCATAAATTGGGGGAGATTGTTAGGAATATGTTGTTCTTGATGATAAACATAAAACACTTAGTAGAATTTGTGTAAAGTCATTTTGTAGCTGTCAACGAAATGGCATGCTTTGCAGCATTCCGTTGACAGGAAGCTCATCAACGAAATGAGTGATGTAGCAATTGCACTGTACGATACTTCTAGTTTGATATGCATTTCATTGTAGATATTGGATAGGTTTTCTAAGTCATGTTGACTAAGTACTAGATAGGCAAAATAGGTTGGTTAATTGTAAATATCTCATGCCTTGTAATTTTGCCTAAGTGAAGACATGTCAACGGAATGAAGATTACTCTGTCAACGGTATGGAGTTTACTCATCAACGAAACACCTCTCCCTGCTATCAACGAATCATTATTGCTTTTCTGAATAGTTGACAAAGTGATAGTGATAGTTTACTGAACAGATCTAAAGGTGATGTGGAAGTGTACTTTGCATTGGAAACCATTAAAATGGACATGGGGAATAAGGAAACATCTCAGTTTCCAATTGGGCTCTTGGGAGTGATCATAATAAGCATGAAGACAAAATCAAATATCTCCAAGGACCACTGGACAAAGGGATGAAAAGCAAACTATTGGCGGTTACTCATTGTACTTTTAGTGTAGCCAAAAATAGAGTTGTAAACTTGGGTTTATATAACCAAGTGTAGCAGTTACTTTAGAGAAGAGAGAAGAAGAACAAATAGATTGTATTAGCTATTTTTGAGAGCATTTTCTTCTCTACATTATTGTAACTGAGCAGCTGTGTACTTTTTTATCACAGATTATTTCCGCAATAAAAATCACTTCAGTTGGATCATCAAACAATCCAACTGAAATTATTAAGTGCTTGTGGTTTTTATTTTATAAGTTCAGTTTTAATTTGTAAGTTGTTTTAAGTTTGAGAAATATCAAGTAATTGAATTCAACCCCCCCTTCTACAATTCTGTTAGGTCATTTGGGATTAACAGTATATGTTGATGACATGCTTGTTAAATCAAAGGAGGCCAAGGACCACATCCAGCATTTGGCAGAAATGTTTACTATCTTGCGTATCTACAGAATGAAGCTCAACCCCCAAAAATGTGTTTTTGGGGTGGAGTCGGGAAAATTCCTCGGGTTTATTGTCAACCATCGAGGAATTGAGGCTAACCCTGCCAAGATCAAGGCTCTAATGGAGATGAGATCACCTCGCAGGGTGAGGGATGTGCAGAGTCTCACAGGGAGAATTGCGGCGTTGAACAGATTTGTCTCAAAATCTTCTGACAAGTGCCAAGAGTTCTTTAAGGCCATTAAGAAGCTGGGCAGGAATTTTCAATGGACAGAGGAATGTGAAGAGGCCTTTCAAAATATCAAGAGACATTTGAGCACACCACCTCTATTGTCTAACCCGCAGCAAGGGGAGGTACTGGTGCTTTATTTGGTCGTGTCGGAATATGCGGTAAGTGCGGTGCTAATTCGAGAAGAAGGCAGAGTTCAGCTCCCGGTTTATTATGTGAGCAAAAGGCTGGTGGGCGCAGAAACTCGATACTTGAACATGGAAAAATTGGTGTATGCTCTGATCCTCGCTTCACGGAAGCTCCGTCCTTATTTTCAGGCTCATAAAGTTAAGGTGAGGACAGCTTATCCACTTAGACAAGTGTTGCATAAACCAGAAACTTCAGGAAGAATGTTGAAGTGGGCTGTAGAGTTGGGACAGTTCGATGTGGAATATAAGCCTCGGGTTGCGGTTAAAGGACAAGCCATAGCAGACTTTATGTTAGAGTTCTCACTACAAACAGAAGAGGACTCTAGGGCGTTGCAAATTTTTTCATAAATACCAGCAGAGGAAAGTCAGAATAGTGCCCCCTGGTGGAGCTTGTATGTGGATGGGGCGTCCAATGGAGATGGAGCTGGAGCCGGGTTTGAGTTAGTAAGCCCAGAAGGATGTAAGGTGAAGAGGGCTGTCCACTTCACTTTTTATGCAAAAAACAATGATGTTGAGTATAAGGCCTTGATCAACGGATTCAAGTTGGCATTGGAACTAAAGGTGGAAAACCTTAACGCTTTTAGTGATTCCATGATCGTGGTATACCAGATAAATGGGGGGTATCAAGCACGGGGGCCTAGAACGGAGCTGTATTTGCGGTGTGCGGAAAGGTTGATCAAGTTATTTAATGAGGTGAACTTGGAGCTCATCCCTCGGGGCCAGAACGAGACGGCAGACGAACTTGCAAAGTTCGGTTCACGTCGTGAGACCACTCTGTTAGGGTCAACACCCTTGGAAATACAGAGGAGGCCTAGCGTGCCAGAGGTAAAGCTTATGGTGGTGGAAGATGGGGTAACATGGATGACTCCACTCTTGGCTTACTGCAAAAATGGGGCTTTACCAGGTGATAAGAATGAAGCACGACGGGTGCGATATATGGCTGCCAAGTATGCAATATATGATGGAGAAGAGTGTAGCTATATACTAAGGGAAGTCCATGAAGGTATTTGTGGAAATCACTCGGGGGGTAGCTCATTGGCACAAAAGATACTTCGTCAAGGATATTACTGGCCAACTCTCAAAAAAGATGCTTTCGAGTTTGCTAGAGCTTGTGACAAGTGCCAAAGGTATGCGAATTTTCATAACAGCCCGGTGGCACCTCTAACCTCACTCATGAGCCCTTGGCCCTTTGCCATGTGGGGGATAGATTTGATTGGAGAACTGCCTAAGGCTAAAGGTAGTCTGAAGTATGCTGTGGTTGCGGTGGATTATTTCACTAAGTGGGCAGAGGCTGAGCCCTTAGCCACAATAACCGCAAAAAAACTCATTGACTTTGTGTATCGGGCTATTATTTGTCGATTTGGAATACCCTACAAGTTGATCTCGGACAATGGTAAGCAGTTTGATAGTAAGGAGATGAGAGAATTTTGTGATCGGTTAGGGATTCTGAAGAGTTTCAGTGCAGTGAGCCATCCACAGACAAATGGTCAGACTGAGGCAATCAACAAAATTCTCAAGCACACACTAAAGGCAAAGCTAGAGGATGCTAAGGGAAATTGGCCGGAGGAACTTCCACAAGTCTTATGGTCTTACAATACCACTCCTCAAACCACAACGGGTGAGACCCCTTTCTCCTTGGTGTATGGATGTGAGACTATGGTCCCGGTAGAGGTGGGAGCTGGATCTTTTAGGAGAGCTCATTATGACCCAGAGAATAGTGAGAAGAATCACCGTCTTTACTTGGACATGATTGAAGAAATACGGGTTGACTCCCAAGCAAGGCTGCTGGCATGTCACCAGAGAACTGCCAGGCATTATAACCGCAAGGTGAGAGCCCGACCTTTCCGGGTAGGGGACTTGGTTCTCCGTCGAGTCATGCCTAACACGAAGGTAGTTAATCATGGAGTGTTTGGTGCAAATTGGGAAGTCCCATATCAGATCAAATCAGTTATATGGGAGGGAACTTATCATCTCAATGACATACGGGGAAAGCTCATACCAAGGGCTTGGAATGCTGAGCACTTGAGGAGATATTATCAATAGTTTCTATCTATTTAAGACTTAGCATGCATTGATATTTATCCTAAGTCTCGGGGGGTAGCGTCATATAGACACCTCCCTGTGACATACGATGTAATAAGTCTAAGTCTTTTATTATCTAAGAAGGTGGAAGTTTTATTATCTAAATAAAGTTAAAGTTGATTGTGTGTTTTCACGCATTAAGTAAATTTTAGTTTCTTTTTATTATCATTTATGTTTTCAGAAGTACATTGGATTGGGCCTCGGCCCATCAATTATGAAAAGAGAGCTTGTGCGAGGCGAGCCCTCTCTAGAAACGAGCTCAGGAAAGTTGGGAAAATGAAAATTGAACTAGAACTTGTGCAAGGTGGAACTTGTGCGAGGTGGAACTTGTGGGAGGTGGAACTTGTGCGAGGTGGAACTTTGTGCAAAGTGGGACTAAATACGATGCGAGGTGGGACCTCGCATGAACAGGCATAGTAGTCCCATGCGAGGAGAACCTGATGGAAGTTGTGTGCATTAAAAACAATTATTATGTAAAGAAAAGTAAAGACATGAATAGGAAAATATACAAGATCATGAGCAAAGTTGAAAATGTTACTAGTTCGAAGACCATCAAATGTACAACTTGCGAGGCAAATGGGGTGCCCGCATCCCCAAAGAAAGTAGCAAAGTAAAATCAAGCCTGAGGAGTCTCTTCATGAGCTTCAGGAGCGAGCTGAGGTTCTGGAACGAGCTGGGCCTCATCTGCGATGCGAGCCCTTTCTGTAGCCTCCTCCTCTATCTCCTTGCGAAGCTTCTCGGCATAACTGACAGTAGCAGTACCCAGAGGGCTCCAATCGAACTCAAGGACCTTCGCCATGAAGCCCTTCATAAAGTTCTTGGATCCCAGGGCCTTTGCGTCCCTGACCTCTTCAGCCCGGCTCGCTTCCAATGCTGAAAATTTGGCCTCGAACTCAGCATCTTGAGCCGCCATCTTAGCTTCGGCCTCGGCAACTTGGGTTTTCAGAGAGTTGATCTCAGAGGTGGCATCAGTCAGGGCATTTAAATGTTCCTTTTTCATTTTTTCCACAAGTGCTCTGGACTCGCGAAGATCCTTCTCGAGACTTGTGGTTGCATCAAGAATGCTTTGCTTGGATTCTTCAACCAAGGCCACATTTGCCCTCCTCGCTTCATCTATCTTACCCTTCAAAATCTTGTTGTCCTTGTCAAGACGAGCAGAGGCTTGACCCATAGAGCGAAGCTCCCTGTTCCTGCTGATTTGCCTTATAAACACCTCAGCTGTGGCCTTGGTGAGGGCATCATTGTTCGCCTCGAACGAGCCCGAGGTCCATGCCCTTAAGTCACCCTCGGAAATATGTGGGGCTCCGAGTCGAACCAAAGTACTGGCCACCACATTTCCTTGAGGATTTGGGGGCAAATCCTTGCGAGCCCGCTTCGCAATATCAAGGTCAGGAGCGAAGTCCTTAGACTGCTTGGTCTTCCTTTTGAGAGGAGAGGCCCCCCCAATAGCCAAATATTCTGTGAGAGTTGTTTTTTGGGGAGGGATCTCTGTTATACGAATAGCTCTATTCGAGCCCCCTGCTTGCGAGCCGGTTTGGCTGGCAGAAGGGACGGTGCGAGCATGCACCTCTTGCTCGTCTAGAAAGGGAGGAGGAGAGATTGCCATTTCTGAAATAAAACGAAGACAAAAGGGTTAGTCAATACACATGCTAAATAAAATACAAGAATAAAGGTGATAGAGTAAAAGTAACGATGCCAGCTGAAGGCTCGCATCGAACTAAACCTACCTTTTCTTTTTCTCCTAGATTTCTTGCTAGGAGTTAATCTGGTTCCCTCTTTTAAGAAACCGTACTCGACGAGGTTAGCAGTTGTAATCAAATTTCTAATGTTTCGTTCTGAGACGGGGATCCTTAGAAGGTTATCGGCGTTAATCTTCTCTTGACCTTGTAGAGGTGTCCTCACGGGAGGTTCTGAATGAATAGAAATACACTATGAGAACGACGCGAGTTCAAAGAGCGATGCGAGGTGACAAAACAAAACGATGCGAGCTTAAATGAAATGCTTACCAGGGTCGTAATAGAAATGGGTCTGAACTCGAGGAACTTCGTGCACGTAGAAGAAAGGGTCTTTCCATTTTCCTGAGTTGCTTGGGCCCCCATAGATTAACTTTTTCTTATTGTAATAAGGCCAGACAGATAAATAAAAATAGCCAAATTCAGCCGAATGCTTCAAATTCAAAAAATACCCAAGTTGCCTGGCGGTGAGAGTAGGATAGCCTTGTTTTTTGTAAAGAATGTACAAAGCGATGGTAGACCTGTAACTGTTGGGATTGATTTGCAATGGCGCGAGCCCATAATACTCCAAAATTTCTTGAATAAAAGGATGAAGGGGTGCAGAAATTCCCAGCTTTAACAGAAAAGTTGAAAGAACCATGCGAGGCGCCCGTCCTCCATTTTCTGGATGATTAAACTGATAGCACCTCATATGCGGTGCGGGGAGGATTATACGACCCTCTGGCCTAAACTGCTCCACGAGGTCGCGCAAAGAATCCTCAGTCATCGAGGTGGACATATCGCGACAGGCTAAAATCTTTCTGTCCTCGTGAAAAGAAGATGAGCTCTCATCGCCATCTGGAATTATTCGTTTCTTAAGAAAAACCACCCCTTCGAGCTCGGGCTATTTGACAGTTTCATATGGAACAGGAGACGGTTCGGGGACGTAAGCATAATTACAGAAGTCCGCCTCTTTGGATACATCTGCTATCTCTTCGCTAGCAGGGCTGTCATAGGACCAATGTGAACCAGTATCCTCATCTTCATCATCTTGGTCGAACTCATCTTGAGGAGATGCGATGCGAGCCACAGCTTTTCCTTTACGCTTGGCATAAAAAGCACTCCCTAGAGAATTATCTGTGGACGACTCCGAAATTTCAATAGGAACATGAGCAGAATTTGGGGCGAGGCGAAGCTTTGCCTTTCTTTCTTGAAGCAGTTGATTTATACGAGCATTAGCCTCCTCTTCACTCATAGGTGGTAATGGACGATTGAAAAGATCATCAAGATCAAACGAGCTAGGGACACTTGGTCATGTTTTCTTCTTTCTCCATGAATATAGATTTTTCTCTCTGGTATAGTTTTCCAGAGTGCAATTGGGATCGAGTTGAAGTCCCAACGAGATGGAACCGCTAGCTCGCATCGCACTCTCTACTCTTGCGATGTTGACCGCTCCTTCTGGGGTAATAGCTGAGTTGGGAGAGATAGGCTGACTTAAGGGACCCGAAATGGACGTCAACTCACGCTGGAACTCCTTGGAACCCCTAAGCTCAGGAGGATACTGATTCAAGGGAGATGGAGTGGCAGAAGAACGAGTCGGGCTCGGGGTGTTATTAAGTGAACCGGCAGAAGGAGAGGGGGTCGCACTCGACATCTGAAAAAGATGGTGAAAATAAGTGTGTGCCCCTAAAAATAAATAAAAAAAAGTGAAGAATCCTAAGTGTCCTCGCCTCGCACGGACAATTAAGGCCACTATGTTCGATGCGAACACATGTCTTGTTCTCGCATTAAACCAAGGCTCAGCTCGAACCATGGTTTGGGTTCACCTCGATGAGGGAACTCGGTTCGCAACTTGTTCAGCTCGAACAGATAATATATAGGAACATAAAAATACATATGAAAGAGGGTTTTTAAGATTGAAACACTTACTTTGCGAAGGATTAGAGGATGAACTTGAAGAACTTGATGAAGTTGCAGACGAACGCCGGGAAGTAATGATAATTCTCGCCGTGTTTGATCCTTGAGCAAAATTGGACAGAGTCTCGTTAATGTTTCTGATAGAATGAATTTGTGAAAGGAAATTTTGAGGTATTTATAGAGGGTAGGAGAGAGAGCATAAGAGACACGTGTCCGAACGTGAATGGATGGCACGTCTTTTTATAAACAGCTGTCAAAGCGATTGGGTGAACACGCGTCTAACAGTAGTTAGTGAACTGGATACTATGCGAGCTGGGAATTGGGCTCGCATCGTTGTATTGGAAGCAAATGAAAATTCCTTATCTAAAATTACTAAGGAATTTTGGGAGGTAGTTGTTATACTGGATTTTCGGTAATGGGCCCTAGACAGGTCCCTAAGTGATTTGGGCTTAGAAATGAATTATGTTTTGGGAAAGATTGGTGTGAACTGGGGTCGGGCTCGCGCCATGAACTATGTTGAGCCCAAAATCCTTCCAAGTATGGTGGGCTCGCATCATTAACTGGGCTCGCATCATTAACTTGTGGTGAGCACCTATCTTTATGAGTTCTCATCTTAAGCAAGGGGTCTCACAAGGATCTCATCATAATTGGGCTCGCTTCGCTAAAATTAATATTGGGCTCTCTTTCTTATGAGTTCACCATGATGAGCTCGCATCTCCATTAATAGACTCTCACTATAAGCTTATGGACTCTCACCATTATGAAGTAATGGGCTCGTGTTACTTATCAAAAATAAGAATAATCGAACATAGGTGAGCTCGCACCACTTGAACTACGAAAGGGTAATTTTCATATGTTTTGTGCGATGCGAGCCTGGCCAGCTCGCATCGTGGGTGAAGCCCAAAATATGGAAATTCCTGTTCACGAAGTGAGTAAATCTTGGTTGACACGGGACAGACCTGCAATCACGGGAAGAAATGCGGAGATGCCGCGAGATTGTAGGAAAACGTGTGATGACCAGACTATTTATGGGAACATGAGGTGGATTGATAATCCTTGGACTATTTATGGGAACTTGAAGAGGATTGATAATCCTTGGACTATTTATGGGAACTTGAAGAGGATTGATAATCCTGGGACTATTTATGGGAACTTGAGGTGGATTGATAATCCTTGAGCTGTTTATGGGAACATAAATCTTGACTATTCTATGGGCTTGGACTGAATGGGCTTGTCCAATAACTTGTTTTCCAAGAAATACGTGAGCCTTGATCCCTATATAAAGGGGTACGTAGGCACCTTGTATGATACACAATTGACACTCGGCAAAGAGCAAGAGAAAAAACTCATTCTCTATTCAATTTCTGATGGGTCATCATACAAGTTCAGCCACAACTTTCCATAAAACCTCCAACACACTGTTGTACGAAATTCTCCTAACAACACTTGGTTACTTGAATGGAATTGGTCAACGGAGCTTCTTTGGTCACTGGAAATCCTTTAGTTGCCGAAGTAGTTTCGGATGCCGGAATTGAATTAGTCATGGGAGTTATAATTCCACGAGTTGATTTTAAAGGTGTTTGTCTTGTACGAAGCATAGATCTTTATGATAATAATTTTTGTGTGTATATATAAATATGTATATATATATGTGTGTGTGTGTGTGTGTGTGTGTAAAATAGTATAAAATGTGTTTATGGGCGTGGGATAGAGATAGTAGGGGTGAGGTGGGGGGAAGGAGAGAAAATGAAGATAGAATGAAAAAAGTGACTGTTAATTATTATGTATGTGAATATATATGGAAAGATTTTGCTGTGACAAATTTGGACCGTTGGATTGTTGTTTATTGGTTAAATCTGGAGCGTTGAATTTTTTGTACGCGGATTGCTGACATGGCACCGAGTACAAATTCGACTAGATATGGTTGAGTTTATAAATTCAACTATTTCAGGTTGAATTTATAAATTTAACCAATTGTGGTTGAATTAAAAATTCTTATAAATTCAACCAAAATTAGTTGAATTTAAGTTAAATACAACCAGAACTGGTTTAATTTATAAAATCAACAAAATTTGACTAAATTTATAAATCTAATCGAATTAAAGTTGTTAACATAGTTAATTATATCTTTATATATAATAATTGTAAGGGAGATCTTATCCAAAATTTTGGTTAGTGTGGTCCTCGGTACCGCCAAAATAATCTTAATCATTAGATTTAATATTTTTAAAAATAAACGATCAAGATTATATCATATATAAATAAAAATTATTATCTAAAAAGGATATAAATCAAAAGTTGAAGTATTAGTATTAGAATTGGATTTTAAGTAATTATAACTATTACATATCAAAATAAAAAGGATCATTAGATCAAACACATAGATGAGAATCGTTCATAGATGAGAATCGTTGGATCGAATATGAAAAAGTATATTTGGTTGTTAGTTGAATTACATTAAAAATACTAAAACAATATATCTTGATAATTTAAACCAAATACATGAAAATTTACTAAATCAAATAGAATTCTCGAAGTAAAAATTTGTCACTTTATTCGATTTTTAGTTTTGGTGTAGTTTTAATTGTAAAAAAATTTGTTAAACCATCATTAAATTAAATATTAATTTGTTAAATGTTAAAATAAATAGATGAAAACCGTCGATGTAATATTAAAAATTGTATTTGGTTGTTCGTAAAACTATATTCATATACTTAAAAGAGGATTTTGATAATAAATTCAATAAGAATTCTTAATCTAAAAATTTGTCACTTTTTTTTATCTTCAGTTTCAGGTATTTTCATTTGGGAAAAAATTGTTAAACCGTCACTAAATTAAATATTATTTTGTGAGTTTCGTGTGTGCCGTAAAATACTCAAATCTGATTTTTAGAACTCAAAATACAGTTTCAAATAGTTAATTGAGCGTATAATATCAAATAAATAAAGTCCAAAAATTAATAACCCAAAATCATTAAAAAAATAAAAATTAATATAATTATAGATATTAAAAAAAAGAGTTTTGTGTTGCACGTGATCTTATCCAAGACTTTGGTTTATGTACCGTCAAACTAATAAGGACCGTTGATTTTGAAATAGATAAATAGAAACCGTCAGATCTAATATTAAAAAGTGTGTTTGATTGTTATTAGAATTATATGCAAATACTAAAAACTGAATTTTAATAGTATAAACCAAAAATGAGTAGATTTTCTAAGTTAAATAGAATTATCAATGTAAAAATTCATAACTTTATCTTCTATTCGGGATCCCTGAGTAATTTTAGTTGAATAATAATGATTGAATCATCATTAAATTAAAAATAATTTTATTAATTAATATAATTTTAAATTTTAAAAAACAATCGTGCATTGCACGGGTTATAAACTAGTATATAATAGTTACAATTACTTTAATGTTTTACATACACTCATCAATTTTAACAATCTAAACATACATACCGCTCGATTGTTGGAAATCAGATCGGTACTAATTTGATTCATAAGTACTGATCGAATTCAGTTTTTATGATTTGAATTATATTTAATTTATTATTTTGACTAAATTCATTAAAATTTATAATTTCAATCAAATAAAATTTGAATTTCTTATAAATAGGGGTGTAAATGAGGCAAACCGATATGAACTCTCGAGTGATCGTGTATCGTTTGTTAAAAAATTATCGAACTCGAGTTCGAGTTCAAGTTTCAAAAATTGTGTTTGAAGCTTAGTTCATTAAAGATTTAATAAGTGTAGTTCAATTGATAAAAGTAAAGAATATATAGTAATAATCAAATGTGTGTGTAATTTAAGTTATCGAATGTGTTTATGAACTATTAATAGACTTATGTATCGAGTGTATTCACGAACACCTTAACTAACATGTTCATGAACACATTAACGAACATATTCACAAACACAATAATCGAATTTGTTCACGAATCGGTACAGTTCGAATTCATGTTTTTTGATTTGAATTACGTTAATGTTTTAAATTTGAATAAATATACTCGAATTTATGAAGGTAAACAAATTTGAATTTGTTATGATAGTAATATTTCATAGTTAAAATTTAATATCAATCTATGAACGGTTAAAATTTCATAGTTAAATTTTATTATAATAGTTGTATACAATGGTCATGGTCTAAGTAATTAATATGTAAAAAAATAAAGTAATAATATTTGGTTAAATTTTAATATTTATAAAAAATATTTTAATATGTAAAAAAAGTAAAGTAATAATATTCGGTTGAATTTATAAATTCAACCAAATCTCATTAAAATAAGTTTTAACGACTTGACTTGCTCTAGGCGGGAAATTCTCCGCTCATTTAGTGTGGGATATAAATTCAACGGACTATGGTTGAATCTATAAATTCAACCAATATTGGCCGAATTTAGTTTTGATAGTTTGAATGACTTTGAGCGGGAAAATTCCCGCCTATCACTACAAGAAAAACTGAATCAGACGACACATTTCAGACAACGGACGGCCGAAAAAGTGTTGCCTAAAATTAACAGACGACGGGTTATTTTTTGGCTCAAAAAAGTATTGTCTAATCCACTACATTACAACGATTTACGAACCGTTATCTAAGAAAGTGAAAAATAGTGGATATAGACGACGCAAATGAATGGGTTTAGACAACAGTTTTTTTAACTCTTGTCTAAATAATATTAAGACAATGTTTTAATTTAACCGTTGTTGGATTGAGACAACGGTTGTCTTAGTCGTATTGTGTGAATAAACGTAAGACAATGTTGCAAAAAAACCGTTGTGTAAATTTGATATAATTTTATTATAAAATTGTGAGTAAATTATTGGATAATAATTTTTATATATTAGGATGTTGACTAACTTTGTTTTATTTATTCAATTTATAAAAGTATAAAACAATGATTTTTGTTTAATAAACTATTGTAAGTTGTAAGACTTAACAATGGTTTTGTTCCAAAAACCCATTGTATATTTGTATAATATACACAAGGGTTTTCGTATTGATCCGTTCGTTGTTGAATAATCTCTGTAACAATTGTTTATGTTGTTAAACTGTTGTATGATATAGACAATGGTTTTGTTTTATAAAATCCTTGCGTGATTATTTACGTTACAACGTTTTGTTTAGCTAAACCGTTATCTATATCAAAAGCGTTGATTTAAAAAAAAGTACTTTATTTGTTGCCCTTAATACATACATAAGTGTTACATACTTCATGCAATGTTATTGTATAAATCTCTTATTTGGATATTTAGTATAAAAAATTGTTAAATATATAAAAACACTTAAATAAAGGTTAATGATAATAATAATATCATTGATAGATAGAATACGATCATTCTTCGGATATTTTGTTATACACGTTGTAGATGTGGACATCATATATTTTATGATTTACGATCCTTGATATTTGTTTACAAGGAAATATTATCTAGCTAGGAAAATGTTAATAATTATAACATTACTAATTCTGAAGTTAAACGAACATTATATAATAACTATACTATTAGCGAATAAGTGACATAGCAATACTATTAACAACAATGTTGTCATATTCAAATAACTCATTTTACATATTAGTATGACATAATTTAATTATAAAGTCGTCATTAAGTTGTCTTATATTAATTACATATATGCGAGTCGGGACTCACGTATGTTTTGTTTATTCGATTTTATAAAAGTGTAAGACAATGGTTTTTGTTTAACAAAGTGTTGTAAGTTGTAAGACGTAACAATGGTTTTGGTCCAAAAAACATTGTATAATATACACAAGGGTTTTCGTTTTGATCCGTTCGTTGTTGAATAATCTCTGTAACAATTGTTTATGTTGTTAAACCGTTGTATGATATAGACAATGGTTTCGTTTTATAAAATCCTTGCGTGATTATTTACGTTACAACGTTTTGTTTAGCTAAACCGTTGTCTATATCAAAAGCGTTGATTTTTAAAAAAAATACTTTATTTGTTGCCCTTAATACATACATAAGTGTTACATACTTCATACAATGTTATTGTATAAATCTCTTATTTGGATATTTAGTATAAAAAATTGTTAAATATATAAAAACACTTAAATAAAGGTTAATGATAATAATAATATCATTGATAGATAGAATACGATCATTCTTCAGATATTTTGTTATACGCGTTGTAGATGTGGACATCATATATTGTATGATTTACGATCCTTGATATTTGTTTACAAGAAAATATTATCTAGCTAGGAAAATGTTAATAATTATAACATTACTAATTCCGAAGTTAAACGAACATTATATAATAACTATACTATTAGCGAATAAGTGACATACCAATACTATTAACAACAATGTTGTCATATTCAAATAACTCATTTTACATATTAGTATGACATAATTTAATTATAAAGTCGTCATTAAGTTGTCTTATATTAATTTTATATATGCGAGTCGGGACTCACGTATGTTTTTTTTATTCGATTTTATAAAAGTATAAGACAATGGTTTTTGTTTAACAAAGTGTTGTAAGTTGTAAGACGTAACAATGGTTTTGGTACAAAAAACGTTGTATAATATATACAAGGGTTTTCGTTTTGATCCGTTCGTTGTTGAATAATCTCTGTAACAATTGTTTATGTTGTTAAACCGTTGTATGATATAGACAATGGTTTCGTTTTATAAAATCCTTGCGTGATTATTTACGTTACAACGTTTTGTTTAGCTAAACCGTTGTCTATATCAAAAGCGTTGATTTTTAAAAAAAATACTTTATTTGTTGCCCTTAATACATACATAAGTGTTACATACTTCATACAATGTTATTGTATAAATCTCTTATTTGGATATTTAGTATAAAAAATTGTTAAATATATAAAAACACTTAAATAAAGGTTAATGATAATAATAATATCATTGATAGATAGAATACGATCATTCTTCAGATATTTTGTTATACGCGTTGTAGATGTGGACATCATATATTGTATGATTTACGATCCTTGATATTTGTTTACAAGAAAATATTATCTAGCTAGGAAAATGTTAATAATTAAAACATTACTAATTCCGAAGTTAAACGAACATTATATAATAACTATACTATTAGCGAATAAGTGACATACCAATACTATTAACAACAATGTTGTCATATTCAAATAACTCATTTTACATATTAGTATGACATAATTTAATTATAAAGTCGTCATTAAGTTGTCTTATATTAATTTTATATATGCGAGTCGGGACTCACGAATGTTTTTTTTATTCGATTTTATAAAAGTATAAGACAATGGTTTTTGTTTAACAAAGTGTTGTAAGTTGTAAGACGTAACAATGGTTTTGGTCCAAAAAACGTTGTATAATATATACAAGGGTTTTCGTTTTGATCCGTTCGTTGTTGAATAATCTCTGTAACAATTGTTTATGTTGTTAAACCGTTGTATGATATAGACAATGGTTTCGTTTTATAAAATCCTTGCGTGATTATTTAAGTTACAACGTTTTGTCTAGCTAAACCGTTGTCTATATCAAAAGCGTTGATTGTTTTTTAAAAAAAACTTTATTTGTTGCCCTTAATACATACATAAGTGTTACACACTTCATACAATGTTATTGTAGAAATCTCTTATTTGGATATTTAGTATAAAAAATTGTTAAATATATAAAAAAACATTTAAATAAAGGTTAATGATAATAATAATATCATTGATAGATAGAATACGATCATACTTCAGATATTTTGTTATACACGTTGTAGATGTGGACATCATATATTGTATGATTTACGATCCTTGATATTTGTTTACAAGGAAATATTAGCTAGCTAGGAAAATGATAATAATTATAAAATTACTAATTCTGAAGTTAAACGAACATTATATAATAACTATACTATTAGCGAATAAGTGACATACCAATACTATTAACAACAATGTTGTCATATTCAAATAACTCATTTTACATATCAGTATGACATAATTTAATTATAAAGTCGTCATTACGCTGTCTTATATTAATTTTATATATGCGAGTCGGGACTCACCTATGTTTTGTTTATTCGATTTTACAAAAGTATAAGACAATGGTTTTTGTTTAACAAAGTGTTGTAAGTTGTAAGACGTAACAATGGTTTTAGTCCAAAAAACATTGTATAATATACACAAGGGTTTTCGTTTTGATCCGTTCGTTGTTGAATAATCTCTGTAACAATTGTTTATGTTGTTAAACCGTTGTATGATATAGACAATGGTTTCGTTTTATAAAATCCTTGCGTGATTATTTACGTTACAACGTTTTGTTTAGCTAAACCGTTGTCTATATCAAAAGCGTTGATTTTTTAAAAAAAATACTTTATTTGTTGCCCTTAATACATACATAAGTGTTACACACTTCATACAATGTTATTGTATAAATCTCTTATTTGGATATTTAGTATAAAAAATTGTTAAATATATAAAAACACTTAAATAAAGGTTAATGATAATATTTAGTATTAACAACAATGTTGTCATATTCAAATTACTCGTTTTACATATCAATATTTTTCGACGATCCAATCATATGGATGTCAAGATATATTTTGTTATACAGGTCGTAGATTAGGTAGCTATTTTAATGATATTCCAAATTAATCGGATACAAATAATTTATTTTCTTTGAGATTCTAACAGTCAACTACTGATTTTGATTTTTTATAAAATATTTTTCGATGACCCTACTAAAAAATTGTAACAAAAATCACCTCTTTCACATCGGTTGATAAAAATAATGGTTGTCTAAGTCTATTTTTTTAAAAGGTTTCAAAAAAAAGTATATTTTAAAAAAAAAATGAAAAATACGTTCCAATATTACTTCCCGGCCTATTACACCAATGTTTCCCCCTTAATTAAAATTTTATTCTTCCCCCTCGACACCAATGTTTCCTCCTTAATTGAAATTTTATTCTTCCCCCTCGATTGAAATTTTATTCTTCCCCCTCAATCGAAAATCTATTCCCCCTCCCATTTCACTCAGATCTACTCTTTCTCCCATCACTCCCCTCTCTCTCTCTATATGTCTCTCTCTCATACATACACACCAACACAAAATTCCCTCGTTCCCCTCCCCCCGTCACTCCCCTCTCTCGTCTCTCTCAAACATACACACCACAAAAACCCTTCTCTCTGAAATTGAGAAACCCTAAATCGATAACTCGATTTTCAATTAGGTGACGTCCCATATCACAATGTTGTTATTTGTGTGCAATTAGCTCGATTCTCTGCAAATAGCTCGAAACCCCATTACAACTTTCTTTCTCCTTTCCCAACCCTTCATCTTTCTTGTTGTTTGCCTCAACCCCCATTACAACTTTCTTTCTCCTTGCCCATCTTTTTACGGAAATCTTGGATTTTTTGGCTTCTACATGCTCTTAAAGGTCTAATTTCTATCCCTTTTTTTCTTGAAATTATAGTGTTATTAGTTGATTTTTGATTTTTTTGTGAAATTTGTTGAATCATAATGTTAAAGACTTGATTTTTTTAAGTGGGTGTGTGTCAAAACTCTGGATATGTTAGTGAACATTTCATTTGTAATGGTGAGTGTTTGTGTTTGATGTGTTTTTGGGATGTTTGTAAAATTGGGTATTTGTTGATGATCTTTTTTTTCATTTTGTAAGATGATTGGTTTTGGTTGTGGATTGTATATCTTTGACATCAGTTGTTGTTTAATTTCATTCGGTTGTTCAAATTTTTGAGGGATGCATTTACTGTATAACTTTTTTCGCTTTTTTTTCAGTTTTACACTGCAATCATCCTCACAAGCATGGTATTTTCTGAAAAAGGCTATGAGTTTACAGAACCAGCGATTCCATCTCTTGTGAAGCTTATACCTTCTCCATTTCTGTTTGTGCAGATTCAGGTAATATTTTATTGGTCATTAATTTATTGCTCATAGCAAATGATGGTCTATATGTTTGTATTATACATATCCGTTTATCTTGTAGGCTCTGTACGCATTGTCTCATATAGCCAAAGTATTTCCTGCCTGTTGTAATCATAAACTGTGGGGCATTGGAACTCTTGGAGCAGAAACCAGAATAGCTTGTGCAGAGAAACCAGAATTCACATATGTTGTACATTCCAACTATGTGCTGAATGTTCTTAATACTGCTTCGGATACTACTGAAGAAATGGTTGGGGCCATAAAGACCAAATCTAGTCATCAAGAGAGGTATTGACGTAACTCACACAATGAAAATTGATTAGTTCACCATCTAAAAAGCTTAATGTTAGCTCTTTGATAATTAGATACGTGGAGAAGTCTATTAAAAAAGAATATGATGTTTTGATCTCTTAAAGATTTTACATTAAAATTATTAAGCTGGTCACTTGAAATTTGTATTTGCAAGACATACTTAGGAACAATCATCTTTTTTTGGTTGCAGTCTCTTATCTAGGGAGGGAGGTTTTATAAATTAATCGGTTCTGATATGTAGTTTTCTTGTTTTGTTAGCAGTCAAGGACTTAATCTTCCAGATAGCCCGTTACATCTCAAATAGCAGGGGAAATTTCGACAGTAACATCTCAAATAGCAGGGGAAATTTCAACAGTATCTTAGATTCAGAAATAGGAAGGGTTACATTGGAGTACATATTGGAAAAACAAATATGTGTTAGTCATTCTCTCTTAGCAGTGAGGTTTTTTAAAATTATATGTAGTCATGGAGTAGCAGAAGATGGTTGTTTGTCTTTTTGATTCTTCGGAGTAGCAGACTTCGACAAAGATCCATATAGAAATCCAGTGTACCTTTTTTCTATACAGGCTTTCTACTGGCAAGGCACTTTTCTAAAACCATTTATGCTATGGATAACTTGATATTTGTGAACTATATTCAATCAAGTTTTCATAATTGTACACATGGATATAATTAGCTCTCTAATTCTGCAGGAAGCCCTAAAATCATATGAAGCAGATCGGTAAACTGGATGTCACGGACAAGTTTATTAATTATTCATGTCTACTTGCAGGCAGACTCCATTATCTCCCACTACATATAAGTTATTGCTTCTTCACTTCCTGTCAAGTATCAAGTTATTGATTTGATTTCTGGTGTGTTTCAATTTATGGCGCAAAGACTGAATTTCGTAATCTATCTTAATAACACTTATTTCTTATTCTTACTTGCAGTGTTATTTGAAAGAGCGTGTCACTTTTCTTCTCTGAGATGCTTCTTCTTGACTTCTTTCGCACACGTCTTTGTCCTTTTTTACTTGTTACTGTTGCCTTTCTTCCAGTATTGACTTGTTAACTTGACTGACATTATTTCACAATTGCTTTTCTTTTGCTGCTGTTTTATATAACTGGTTTGGACCCCAGTAGCCACTATCCCATTTTCACTTGTTTTGGGTCTCTGCACTGGCGGGTGCAGGGTCTCAGCTCTAACCTAAAATAATCTTAAGAAGTTTCGTGATGCATTCAATATATTTTACAAGTGTGGATTCATGAACATACTGTCTCTCAGACCATTCTCGCCACTTGGGAGGGCGTTGTTGCAACTTGTTTATTTGTGGAATACCCCTTGATGACTCTAGATAGTGAGCCATAATAGTCTGAGACACTCTTTCCGGAAGTCAGGTGAGCATTATGCATTATCAGCAAGAAGTCATCATTGTTATTGTCTTTCTTTCTCCGACTACTCTCACCAGCCCTGAAATCACATTTGTTTCATTTCACACTTGTTTTTATTTAAATTATGTTTAAACTGCTTACTCAATCTAATTTGCAGGTTGGTTTCTGTAACATCATCAAGAAAGAAAAAGACAGAATAAATCATATTTGGGTGGTAGAAGCCACGGAAAATTCGGACTACTCCTTAACTTATGAACATAAACGATACATTCACCTAAAACATGCTGTTGTTGCTTCTCAAAAGTGGGCTGAAGTCTCCAGGTACAATAGATGATGATTTTACCACAACAAAAATAATCATTCGATTGGAGCATTAGTTTGTGAATTTGGTGAATAGTGGTTGTAATGGTGAATATTAGTTGGTAATATGTGAAGTATTTAGTTTGGTATTTTTGTTGGCTTGTAATTACAATGTCTACCATTGTTTCATTTGGTTATAAAACCATTATCTCTTATGTTTTTAGCTTAGTGTGGTATCTATAAGAACTATTGTTATTATCTGTATCAAACAATGGCCACTGTCTATTTAGACTGTTGTGCAAATGTTTTTCGTACAACATACTCATAAAAGAAACCTGTTGTCTATTTAGACTAAATACAAAAGATTGACCAAACAAAAACGTTGTAAAAATAATCTCTTACAACGCATTCTTAAAATAAAACTGTTGTCTAACAAAACAAAACACAATAGGTAAATACATGTGAAGTGTTGTTCAAAAGCCTTGTTACTACCCACTTAGAGATAAAAACCGTTGAGTAAATGCAGATACTGAGGAGAAAACCGTTGTAGATAAGACTTAAACCATTGTGCAAAAGAAATATAAACAAGGCTTTATTAAGAGGCAAACCGTTGTTGTTTCTAGCTGTTATACAACACTTTAGATTACCAGAATGTTGTGATAATCAACTTATACAACGGGCTGTATGGTAATAAACTGTTGTTGTTTCTGGCTATTATACAACACTTTGTTAATGGGTGACTGTCATTTCAGTTATTTTGCACGACATTTTTTAACCGTTGTCTGAGGTCCATCTGACGGCATCTCAATAGTCATCGGTTTTCAGGGGTAATAGACAACGGTCCTGGTTGAGTCGTCTGATTCAGTTTTTCTTGTAGTGTATTTTGTTTGGATATAAATGCAACCGAATATGGTTGAGTTTATAAATTCAACCAAATATGATTGAATTTGGTTTCGTTGATTTAAATTACTTTAGGCGGGAAGTTTCCCGCTTATATGGGTAAAATATAATTTCAACTAAATATGGTTGTATTTATAAATTCAGCCAATATTGGTTGATTTTATATACAAATTCAGCCGGCTAAATTCAACCAGAAACAAATTCAACCGCATTGGGTTGAATTTATATTCTAGTTGAATTTAATGACGGTTGAATTTATCCGGTTGAATTTGACCGCTTTTTCCGGTTGAATTAAAAGTTTGGAAGTCGGTATTTTGGGCTGAGTTTTATGTACTTTAATAACTTGAGTGTGCTCCTTCAAAATTTTTTATAAAGGGCCCTATTTATAACGTTTGCTATTTTCATTGCTTTGTTTGAATTTTGTTTATAGATAGGGTAATGTGTTTTTTTATGTAATATGCTATCCAGTTTTCGAATTTATAGTTTTCTAATAAGGTGTTGGTTTTGTTATATATGCAATTTCAGGATTTCTTAATTTATGTATTTACTTTAAGTAAAAAACTGAATTTTTGTTAATGTTTTCATACTTTTATATGACCTTTAGTGCAATAGGTATAGGAATGTATGGCCTTTTTGATAGGATGCACATTTGAAGATGACACATATAGTTTTGTGAACATACCGATGGAAGTCACCATCCCGATTTCCGTTCCCTTCTAGTCACCATTTTTGCCCCATTTTACAAAAACGATGTTCTTTCCTAGTTTGTGTATGACTCGTGTTTTGATGTGCCTTTGAATGAAATTTGAAGTTGAGATGAATTCTTAGCGTGCACTCTGCACCTGTTGATGTTCTTTCCAGTAATTAGTATATTTAGCTTGGTATCTCCAATATACATTATCATGTGAAGTTTCTTCTGCTATATATTCTGTTTTGCATGACATTGACGTTTAATACTATTCTATTTTGTCAAAATCTCATTTCTAATTTGTTTTCTTCAAGCAGGGAAGTAGAAGATTTTGCTCGGAGACTCAATGTGCCTAATTACCATTGACTGATCCATGATGGGAGCTACAAATCCATATTCTTTCTTAGTTGGTTCAACAGTGTTTCTAAATTCTCTACATTAATATCAGCAGACCTCCTTCTGGTAACACACACACACCGTTGAATATAGTAAAACATTACAGAGATGACAACTATACAGTTTTGTAAAAGAACAATCTTCATTACTAAACTGTTTGAAGAACAACAAATTTAGATGAAATGAACTACTACTGGTGACTCATCCACATACACTTTTATATCTCTATTATTAGGAAGTTCTCTCCATCTCTACTCTATTTTGCGGTTGAAAAACTATTGGGTAAATAAATTTATTGTCATTAATTTTTTCCCTCATTTTTATTATTTTTCTGCCACATTAATTGTCTCTCGTTTTATATCAGTTAGTTCCCAAATTTTCAATACAATTATAAGTTGGTGGCCACTTGTTTTGTCATAATTCATCACTGCTAATAGGAACTGGAATATGATTCTTATGTGAAAATGTTTGGTTGAGGGGTTTTATTGGCTGAAATGAAAATGGAACTGGGTTTATGTTTGGTGGCGATCAATTATTTATGTATTTATTTTTATACAGATTTGGCAGACCCAGTTATATTGCACAATTTATTTATGGACTGTCTGTCCGGCATAAATAGGGCCATCAACCACATATTATTAATGTAGAGTACAAATTTTGTTTTGGTAGGTAGTAGGAGTCAGTTTATATATCACACATACACGTACGGGCATGGTAAACACAAATATATGTAAATAACAATATATGAATTATCAGGTCTAAATCTACCCATCTATAAGATTATGTTGAATAGTCTTTAAATCCATGTTTTAAAAATTATTTTAAAGATGACAGTCATTTAAATTAATAATTTTTCTGCAACTAAGTTTAAATTCATGTTTTAAAGATTGTTTTGCTCATCCGAGTTTTATCGGTTTTTTATTCTGAACCGATATAAGGATCGAAACGTATGATTTCACTACCTCAGAGGCTAAAAGGTCATTGAACCTAAGGTTTTAGATGATTATTTAACATGATATTATAGAACATTCTCATAATTATTATGGACATGGAAATAGATGCACAAAAATGGACGCTCTTGATTCACTTTTTGACTATCTCGAGTAAGTAGGAGTGTTAAAATATAATATTAAGATCCAGTTGAGCCTTCTTGCCTTCCTCTACCCCCAAGAGTTGGTTACTTAACTGTTAATAGATTCATGCTATGAATATTTTTTCCAAACTCAAATCCCCATTACCATATTTTTTTTATCCTTTTCTTCTATTATATCAAAACAGTGTACAATATACAATTGAGAAAATATTAGTAATCAAAGCATTGGATGAAATGTCATATTCATCTTTTCCCTTCATTCTTTGTCCCTCCACTAAATGCTCTTTGCCTCCGTCCTCATCTTCCTTAGCCTTTCTCTTTCTCTCCCTCTTCATCATTATCCTTATTTACCTTTTGCTAGTCTACTCATTTTCAAGCTACTACTACTGCAGGTTCTCTCCCTCCCCTCGAAATTAGGGTTTCTCTTCTTAAAGGTTCTTACATCTAACCTAGCCATATCTTATCTGTCATTACTATAAATGATTTAATAATTTTTTATATAGTGCTGACATGTTTAATTTCATGAATTTCAGCAAACATTGGATTTAAGATTGCAGATACTAAGAGAGCTAGCTCCTCACTCTCTAAATATTTAGGAAAAAGAAAAGAAAAGGTGCACACTTTTTTTGTTATTCTTCTCATCAGCAAAAGAAACCTATAGTATATATATAGATCAACAAGAAATGCATATTAAGTTCCTTTAATTCTCACTCCCTCTCTTTTTGTAAGTCCTTGGAAAAGGTAAATACTAATTATCAAGTAAAAGAATAAAGTGGTAGTGAATTGCACAGTTTCCTGATTTAGGGTTTCACCAGTACTACATGTTCAATTATTGCCATCTTACTCCCTGCAGAGATAAAATATATGTATTGGTGATTACCACATTGTATTCAGTCAGATCCATAAATTTAATCATCACTCTTCAAGCTTCAGAAGGATGTAATTACTTCATAACTGATAGATGCAACTTAAAATTCTTCATCTGTCAGTCTAGACATGCAGTGCAATATGCTTTATGCCCGAGATACAATTATTTCAGATTTATATATACAACTTATAAAAATTTCTATTAAAATCGTGTGCCTGTGCTTGCTAAAGAAGAGATCTGTGTGTGCCTGCTAAAAACCTCTTTAATTTGAAGAGAATTAAGAAAAGCAGAATGAATTTTATGATGAAATGAGTAAAAAGCAGAAGACCAGTACGTACAAAATTTCTTGTAAGACCCGCTGACCTCGAAAGATAAGTAGAAATATTTTGATTATATATTTTTGCACCAAGTTCTATTTCTGCCACTGAATATATTGGATTAAGATGGGAAGAGTATGATATATATAAATCCTATTCTTGTAAATTTGCTAATGTAATCAACTAACTTTTTAATACATTTTTTGACTGGTAGAAATATAGTACTGCTAGATTATATAGTATGTAGTACCCTATTTAATAAACGAAGAATGGTAAAGTAACTGTGAATATTTACTTGTACTATATTCTGCAGGTTGAATCATGGCTTCATCCAACTCATACAATTCTCCATGTGCTGCGTGCAAGTTCTTGAGGAGAAAATGCATGCCCGGCTGCATCTTTGCGCCTTATTTCCCACCAGAAGAACCTCAAAAGTTTGCCAATGTTCACAAGATCTTCGGAGCCAGTAACGTAACAAAACTGCTCAACGAGCTCCTTCCTCAACAAAGAGAAGAT
This sequence comes from Heracleum sosnowskyi, assembly GCA_030848705.1. Taxonomy (NCBI): domain Eukaryota; kingdom Viridiplantae; phylum Streptophyta; class Magnoliopsida; order Apiales; family Apiaceae; genus Heracleum; species Heracleum sosnowskyi. Next base: position 53,524,546 of record CM061241.1, read on the forward strand.
GCTGTAAACTCTCTGGCCTATGAAGCCGAGGCACGGGTAAGAGATCCAGTTTATGGCTGTGTTGGCGCCATATCCTTCCTCCAAAGACAAGTTGAGAGACTCCAAAAGGAACTTGATGCAGCCAATGCTGACTTGATTCGCTTCGCCTGCAGCGATACACTGCCCCCCTTACCTCAGAGGCCGGTGGACTTGATCGTCAGCACGGATAACATCGGAAATATTAATGAATTAATTGGAATATCAAGTGGAGATACTGCAAGTACTTGTTATCAAACACCTTGTACAAGTTTCTCCTTTCCTTCAGCTACTGCTTATCCAATTCCATGGAATTCTAATTCTTTTGACAACAATACTTCTACTGGAGATGTCAATCAGGGAGGAGGGGAAGCAGAAAAAGGACTTTAGATTTTATGTATTTATTTATTGTAACCCAAGAAATTAGGGTTTTTTGCCTCTCTAGATTTGTGGTGATAAATTATGGTTATGTATAAACCTATTTAAACCATAACTACATAGCTATTACATTGATAGCTATATATACTATTTTAATTATAAGGATTTCACCTTTTTTTTCATTTGTTTTAATTAACATCTAGCTACAAACTAGCTATAGACCACCAAGTCCTGGCCTATGATTTATTCTCCGGAAGATATATTGATTGTTGGTAATGCTAGTTGCATATATGCGGCTACAACCAATAATTCTTTAAGGTTTCTTACTTTAAATTTTTTTAGGATAATATAAGGTATAATACATATATTTTATGATAGGCTATGTATAGCCCGGACCCGTCCTGGACCCCGGATCACTACCAAAGAACCCGGACTCATATCTCAATCATGGTCCACCAACTAGTCTGGATTCATGTTCTGTCATGACTCACCTTCAAGTCTTAGCCCGTATCGGAGTCCTGGCTCATCTACTAGTCCGAACTCGTATCGGAATCCGGGTCCATTAATAAGTCCGAACTCATGTCGTAGTCCGGACTCACCTACAAAACTCGAGCTCACAGGTTGGGCTTAAGTTCAAAGTTTAATCCATCCCTGGCGACAAAGGCAATAACGCACATGAAGACTACACATTGGTACGTGACGTGGTTAGGTCATGACCGATGGCCACACCTGGTGACGACACGTAAAGATTCCTAATGATTGGGATAATTATTTCCTATTTAAACCACACGCCAGCAGGAGCCTGGCACACGCTGCCACAATCCGTCACCTGGACACGTGCAATCCATCAACATCACCCAGGTGTCCTACCTACCTAGGATTCAACGCTCATGATTGCAGGTACAACCCCTAAACCCTAATCCTGGGCCTATATATAGACCAAGGAGGAAAGGTGCAGGGGTTACATTCTCTTTTACACACCTAACCTATACACACACCCTCCATATTTAGATCTCTCTACATTCCTATCTCCCTTTCCAAAGCCGTTACTTATTCTCACGTCGGAGGCGCCGCCAGGGTCCAAACCCCCCTCCGGTGTTGTTTTGCAGAGTCCCAACCGCAGCGACACCGCTTCCAAGCGTGGGATCGGCCGGGAAGGTCCTAGATCGGGATTGGGAGTTATCATTTTCTATTTATCAAACCATAAATATAAACACATGTACATGCATCTATATATAAGTGTTAGATTTCTGATCACAATTGATTTCTAGTTGTGGTTTGTGATCACAATTGATTCCGACCTTGTGAATAGTGATCTTATTTTTAAACTTTAAACCTGACTATGAACACATAAATGTTTTTTTGTAAATGGAGGCATTTACTACAACAGATGTAATGTAAAATATTTGTTGTTAAAAACCTTATTTGTTGTATTGTGAGTTTGGTTTCCAGAATGTAACTGAATAAACAAATATCACAAAACTTCTTCATTGTATGATTCTTACATTGTTTACAATATATATACACAGAGAAGTTACTAAAAATATAATATTTTTAATTTTTTTTACGATTTTACTATTTTGTGAATATATTTGTAAACATACGGTTACAATCAAAAACAATCTATTTAACATTTTTTGAAAAATAATTCAAATTGTATTTGTTTGCATACAGTTGCATTTAGTTAAAAACGTATTTTAGCAAAAATAATTTAGAAAAATGGTATTTTTCAAAAAAGCTCGATAACATACTAAATTATTATTCATACAAAATACAAATCTATACTATATTATTAAACACAAAACATTAAAAATTTTGATCTGTCGGTATTTGGGTCGGGCCTATTTATAATTTGGGTTGCGTCTATCTATAACCAACTTATTTATAACCAATTACTTTTTTCAGCTAAAACACATTACCTTTTTTATATATTTTTCTAACCAAAACAACTAATCTTCTAAAAATAAAATAGGTAACATGTATATAAAATGGTAATATTATTACATATTTATAACTGATTACCTTTTTCAGCTAAAACACATTATTTGTTTTACATTTTCTAACTAAAACAACTCATCTTCTACACATAATACATGAAAAATAAATATGTAATGGTAATATTGGTATATATAATTATTAATAAATATCAACTTACCCTTTTTAGCTTAACACATAACTTTTTTTATTTTTTTCTAATTTAAACAACTAATTTTCTAAAAGTAACACGAGCAACCTATATATATAAAAGTAATATAATTTTATATTTTTTAATTTAAATAACTAATTTTATAAAAGTAACATGGGCAACATATATATATATAGGGTTTTGGTCCACAGTCACGGGTGGCTGTGAATTGACCACCAGCCGTAATCCATCATTGCGGGGGTTCTTAACTTCTTTTTGGACAAAACTGCCCCTTGACCCCGCAATGTTTCAATGCTCCCCCGTAATGATACATTGCGGGTGTATTTAACTTTCTTTTATTTCCAGGACTGCCCTTATTGGGCTGGGCTGGACTGGGCTTAATTTTGGGTTTATTATATTGACTTTTATTTTGTGTTTATTATATAGACTTTTATTTTGGGTTAATATTATATTTACATTAATGTTATAAATAATAATTTTATTTATCAAAATATAAAATTTAAAGTGTTTTGGATAATCAATTTTATTTGAATTATATAAATTTCAATTTACATTATTTTATATGTAAAATAAAAAAAAATTAATTTTAAAATTATAAAATATTACAAAAATATTAATTTGCGACAAAATTTAAAATATTGACATGTACCACAAAATTTAAATTATTGAATTAATTTAATTTTTTAATTTCTACAAATGATAAACTACTAATATAAAGTATAAACATTCAAAATATTGATTTGAAAATCAAATTAACATGTGTGTAATCATTTATTATGTTAAAAAAATAAAAATGAAAAAACTAGAACACAATTATTTGCGAACGAGTAATCATGTGTATGGTTTAACATGTGTTTCACCATAGAATATTTGGAAACATTAGTTATATTAAATTTATATTTAATATTGATTTTTATTAAATTTAAAAGCAATTTTGAAAAAAATATCAATAATATATATTTATATTAGAACGAGTAATCATATATTTTTTTTCACGGTAGAATTAGAGATTCATGGTAAAATATTTTGAAACATTGTTTAGAATTAATTTTATTATTTTAAAAAATAAAATTAAAAATATCAATAACTCACAATTATTTTCGAACTAGTAATTATCTATAAGTTTTAACATGTGTTTCAACATAATTGGACCTAGAAAAATAAATATATGTAATATATGTAATAAAAACCATCTCTAATAATGTATAAAACATATTTATGATTTTTATGCATTTATTTTAATTTTTGAGAATATATTAAGGGTTTAAAATCAAAAAATAAAAAAAAAATACCCCCAGCAATGAAACATTGCTGGGGCACTAAGCTCAAACCAGCATTAAAAGCTAGACAGTTGGCGGGTGGCTGCATTAAATGCACCACCCCCGTAGTGAAACATTGTTGTGCTAAAAACCCCCGCAAGGAAACATTGTGGTGGACAGTTGTTTGCATTTAATGCACTCCCCCCGCAATGTCTCATTGCGGTGGTACCCACACCCGCAATGTTTCATTGCGGGGTAGGCTGGCCACCTTAAACCCCGCAGCTCCTTCCCATTTCCCTTTTTTTCAAACAAACCCTATTTTGTTTTGGAGCTCAATTTTCAATTTTTTTGAAGATCTTTCAACTCAAGGTTAGTATTCTTATTAGTATGGCTTCATATTTATTTGGTGATTCTAGTTCATCTAGTGAGCATAAGGGTTACGATTATTATACACCTCCCGTTACCAAAAAACATGCTTTTCGTAAATTATTTGTTGATGATGAAATTATAGATGTTGATAGTTATGATACTAAGGGAAAAACAAATGAAACTATTGATGGAGATGATAATGTTGGTGGAAATGATTGTGATTATAGTGAAGAAGATGAGGAAAATGATGAGGAAAATAATAGGGATAATACAAATGATTGTGATTTTACATTTTCGAATATCAATGCTGTTGTGCCTTGTGTTGGTATGAGTTTTGATACGTTAGATGAGGCGGAAAAGTTTTATAGGGATTATGGTCGAAATGTCGGATTCGATGTAATTATTCGAAATACTCATAAACATTCACGTAGTCATGATCCATCATCTCGTATGTTTATTTGTAAGAAAGGTGGAAGACTAGCACCGATATCTCATGGTAAAGGAAAACGAATTAGAGATTCAATTCCAAGAACGGGTTGTTGTGCAAAAATGTGTGTTGCTCATCAAGTGAAAATTAACAAATGGAAAATAACTTCGATCAAGTTGGTGCACAATCATGCTATGTTTAGTTGCGGGTTGTGGTTACCACCCGCAATGTTTAGTTGCAGGTTGTGGTTACCACCCGCAATGTTTAGTTGCAGGTGGTGGTTGATAAATTCTCCAACCACATGTGGTTGTGGAAGGGGACCCATATATATGATATGGGCTAAAAAATAACCCTAGATATGTGATTAATGATATATTAATTAGACCTAGTTCGGTCCAAGAATTAGGCCCGATAAAAAGGCCCGAAACCCTAATCATTTATTAATTTCGTAATTAATAAATAAGGGAAATTACCAGCTCATTAAATGAGTCCAAAGCATATTAAACTCTTCAAGAATCAGCAATCAAGACACACAAACCAACTAGGAGTCAGTCTCCTACAAAATAGGATTCACAATCCTGATCTAAGAAGGCGACTTGGCCCCCAAGTCACCTAATTCTATTCTAAATGCAAGGCTCCTGACGCCTATATAAGGACCCTGATCCTACAATCAGAACTACGTTTTTTGGCTTGATTCTCTACATAACAGAGATACGTAGGCATCTTGTGAGGACCTGTTTAGTCACGAACCACGAGAGCAGCCATAAAGACACGATTGTCCACCATCATTCATTGAATAAAGCCGTCAACATCTAAATCTACTTTTCATTCCATAACATTTGGCGCCGTCTGTGGGAAGACGACATCAACCATGGCTAGAACACGAAGAACAGCAACCGCTACTGAATCAACTGTCACCACCACTGTTCCAACCACCACGGAACCAGGGTCGCTACCCCTCACGACAGTGGTTCCTCAACCACAAGGGACGAATCCCCAAGCTTCCATACCTCAGAACGAGACGAACCCTCTTCAGATGGTTGTCTCGCCCCTCGACCATAACCTTCCCCATGGAGCACAGATCTCCACAACCGTGCTTCCTATAAGCACCAATCCAGCATACAGACTGCCCAACTATCCCCCTGAAGCCGGAGGGAGTGACCATGCCCCTATAATTCATGAACCATACGAACCACCCTACATTCGAGGATTGGGACCTGTCCCTGAAGGAAGATACTTAGATTATTCTGGGCCCTACTCTGATGACTACTCGTCTGATGAAGGACGAGATCGAGCACCCAGAAGAAGAAGAGCCAGCAAAGAGCCCCTTGGAAGAAGGAATCGGGGGGCAACTACAAGGACACCTATGACTGCCATGGAAAGGATAAGGGCTCATGAGGCCGAGATCCAGAAACTAAAGAAAAACATAGAGATAGAGCAACAAAGGAGGCAGACTCAGCCTTCGAATCAAGGGGCAGGAGATGTCCCCATAATTGATTTAGGAACACCTTCAAGGAGGCAAGAAGGAGCTAGGGCTCCAAGGACGGAGATTCCCAGGTCAGATCCCCGTGTTTTGACACAGCTGGGTGACCCAGACGATCCTATTCCACCTTTTACTGAAGAGGTAATGGACGCTCATGTATCAAGGAAATTTAAGATGCCTACTATCAAGGCATATGACGGAACGGGTGATCCCGCAACCCATGTGAGGACTTTTTCGAATGCACTGTTGCTGCAACCAGTCACTGATGCTCTTAAATGTAGAGCGTTTCCTCAAACCCTGGCTGGCATGGCCCAAAGATGGTATAGCCGCTTGCCGCCCAACTCTATCAGTTGTTTCAGAGATTTGAGCACGGCCTTCATCAGTCAGTTCATTAGTGGACGGGTACATGAAAAAAGCTCTGCTTCACTCATGAACTTAACTCAAGGAAAGAACGAGACGTTGAGAGATTATCTCAAACGTTTCACCAAGGAGACATTAAACATACCTGATCTAGATAACAAGGTAGCTATGATAGCCCTTCAACAAGGAACCACAGATGTCTTTTTCAAGATGTCATTGGCTAAACACCCCCCTGAGAGCATGACTGAGCTCCAACAAAGGGTTGGAAAGTACATCAAAGCTGAGGAAAGCATGAAGAAAACTGACACAGGTGGTGGAAATAATGGTGGCTCGAATAAGCGAAAGACGGAGCAAGAGTATGATGTCAAGGACAAATATCCTCGTACGACTAGAGACACTGATCCAGACACGAAATTTACCGAATATGCAAGGTTGAATGCTCCAAGGAGTCAAATCCTCTTTGACATTGAGAAAGATAGGGACTTTCGATGGCCGAAGCCACTAAGGGGAGATCCTGAGAAGCGAAACAAGAACAAGTACTGTAGGTACCATAAAGACTCGGGCCATGATACTGATGATTGTAGGCAACTCAAGGATGAGATCGAGTTCTTAATCCGAAAAGGAAAACTCGATAAGTTCACTAAGGATGGGAATCGAGGAAATCAGCATGGAAACTATGAAAGGAAAAATTATGATACGAGGGACGACGACCAAGATCATAATCCTAAGCCCCGAGGGCCTGTTATCAATATGATATATGGAGGACCAGCTGCTACGTTAAGGCCTAATAGAGTCGGGGGGCAGGTTCTCCCAATCGAGGTTATGGATTCAAGAGATGACGAAGAAATAAGGGACTGAGATGCCAGGAACATGGCATGCCCCAAATTTGAAAGTTTATTATGTTTAATTGTTTCCTAATAGTACAAGTAGCAATAAGGTCGACGAAACCATTATGAGCTTTTCAGCTCTTAAATAGAAAGTAAAGCACTATGTAAGGGTTGAACCCTCTTTTTTAAAGAAAATATTCAAGTTCTTTTTCACTATTTTATTACTTATCTGTGTTTGAGCATTTCCTTATCGTTTTGATAAAGAGCAAGTTGTACCAATAGCATTTGATTAAAATGCCAGCCCATTCAAGAGGCCAAGTACTAGGAATTGCCTTACAAAAGATAAGTTAAATAAATATAAGTGAGCAAACAAAACAGATATAACATAAATAGCATGCATGGATGGAAGGTCCCGAAGGATCAAAGAGTTATGTTACAAACGCCAGATAAAATCTTAAAGTCCATAAAAGGACCTTAAATAAAAACAAGATATAGAGAGCCACGCAGGGCCAATAAAATCTACTCTAAGTCATCAGCGGGTCCTTGTCAAGAACAAGGGCATCCCCACGAAGGGCATCTAAGTCCTCTATGAAGTCATCAGTGGTCTCGGACTCATACAAGCCTCGAACGGCTATTAAGGCCCAGGCATTAGCTGACTTCGTGGTTGAATTTACCATTAACAACCAAGAAGTCGGGGGGCAAGAGATAATACCCCATGAATACCCGAAGTTGGGTGTTCTATTTTGATGGATAATACCCCATGAATACCCGAAGTTGGGTGTTCTATTTTGATGGATAATACCCCATGAATACCCGAAGTTGGGTGTTCTATTTTGATGGACCATCAAAAACAAAATCAAGCGAAGCAGGTTTAGTGTTACAAAGTCCTGATGGATTTTTCATAGAGTATATACTAAAACTTGACTTCCCAACGACAAACAATGAGGCTGAGTACGAAGCCCTGATAGCTGGCTTAGGGCTGGCTGGAGCATTGAGAGTTAAAACCCTGAAAGTAGGTGGAGACTCGAGGCTAGTGGTTTCCCAAGTAAATGGGGAATTTGAGGCCACAGATAAAGTCATGGCCAAGTACTCAAAACTTGTTAAGGCCATCATGACTCAGTTTGATGAATGCTATGAAGAGCACGTTCCGAGGGAGGAAAACGTGAAGGCTGATGCCTTGTCTAAGTTTGCCTCTTCTGAAATTGAAAACTATGCAGGGAGTGTATACTTCCAAGTCTTGAAGACCCCAAGCATCAACGAAAAGTTGGTAGCACCCATTGGTATTTCCAGTTGTTGGATTGATCCCATCAAAGCTCATCTGGAAACTGGGTGGCTGCCCAACGACACTTCAGAAGCACGAAAGCTATACGTCAAAGCACTAAGGTATGCCCTAATTGAGGGAATCCTATACAAAGAAGTCTTTCATCATCTGAAGTGTTTGAGACCCAAAGAGGCAGAATTGGCCCTAAAGGAAGTACATGAAGGAATCTGTGGGCAACACTTGGGGGGAAGAGCCCTTGCACATAAAGTCACCCGTCTAGGTTTCTATTGGCCAAGCATACTTGCTGATGCTAAAAACTATGTGAGAAAATGATATCCAATTACGCTTCACTCCTGTTGCTCATCCTCAAACAAATGGGAAAGCTGAGGTTGCAAATCGAATTATCCTAGATGGACTAAAGAAAAGAGTTTAACACTCCAGAAACACTTGGGTAGACGAATTACTCCCCATACTTTGAGTGTATCGTACTACCTGTAAAGTCACCACTGGAGCAACCCCATTTCTGCTGGTATATGGGGCAGAAGCAATGGTTCCAGTAGAGATTACCCACACGTCTCCAAGAGTTGAGGATTACGAACCAGGGACAAATGGAGAAGGCTTGAGGCTAGCTTTAGATCTAATTGATGAAATTAGAGACGAGGCAAATGCCAAGATAGTTCAGCATCAGAAACGAGCATCTTTCTATTACAACCTAAGGGTTAAAGAGAGATTCTTCCGTCAAGGAGACTTAGTCCTCCGAAAGATTGAGGCATCCGGAGTTGGACAAAAAGGCAAGATTGGCCCCAAATTGGGAAGGACCATATCACGTTAAGAACGTGTTTGGACGAGGCTCGTAAAAGCTAGAAACCCTCGAAGGGCATGAGGTGCCAAAAACTTGGCATACCTCAGACTTGAAAGTTAATTATGTTTAGTAAAAGGATCCGCTAGTAGGACAAGTAGAAATAAGATTCGATGAAATCATGAGCTTCCCAGAAAGCAGATGAAGGATTGAGCCTGTTTTGATTGGTAGAAACATCCTCAAAAGCTTGGCTAAGACAAACTACAAATTATTGCAAAGGAAAACATACAAAATATGCATGTCAACTACACAAATAGAGTTGAATACAACGAACCCCGAAGGGTGAAGGGTTGAAACCCCTGAAAATTCAAGGAAGTAGAGCTTAGAACGAGCTTCGATTCGATATACTGGAAGCTCAAAATTAAACGAGTGAAATGTTATGTCTATCTTCGTTCATAAAGACCCCTCAATGTGTTTATTACTTTTCATGATCCAATCATGAATAATAAATAAACAAAGCATATGTCACAAGCACAAATTAAAACAAAGCCCTAACCCCCGATGGCGAAAATTTTTGCAAAATCATGTATCAGTATACACACGACCCAAATTCTTACTCGAATTTACATTGCATCCTGGTCGAACAAACCTGTTCGAAAATGAACTAAAAAATGAGTTCGACACGTTCGACCTGAAGACAGTTTGAGGTCGAAATCGACCTCGATTCCTGGTCGAAAATTTGAGGTCGAAAAAGACCCAAGTTGAACACTTGACTTCCTGGTCGAATTTACACTTAAAATTAAGGTCGACATGTTCGACCTCACTCCACTTCCTAGTCGAAAATGAATACTGGAAGTGAGGTCGAAAAAACACTATTCCTGGTCGAAAATTTGAGGTCGAAAAAGACCTAAATTTCCTGGTCGAACTGATCGACCTCACTCCACTTCCTAGTCGAAAATGGATACTGGAAGTGAGGTCGAAAAAATACTATTCCTGGTCGAAAATTTGAGGTCGAAAAAGACCTAAATTTCCTGGTCGAACTGATCGACCTCATTCCAGTCCTGGTCGAAATTGACTTGACTTCCTGGTCGAAATTGACTTGACTTCCTGGTCGAAATTGGCTTAATTTCTGGTCGAAAATAGCCTGAAAAATCCAGGTCGAAAAAGCCTAGAATCCTGGTCGAAAATTCCTGGTCGAATTTATACTAAAATTCCTGGTCGAACCATTCGACCTCACCCCAGTCCTGGTCGAAAAAGACCTAGAGTCCTGGTCGAAAGTTCCTAAAATATTAGGAATAAATGTTAAAAATACCCGTGGGTACACGAAAATTCCTAAAATATTAGGAATAAATGTTAAAAATACCTGTGGGTACACGAAAATTCCTAAAATATTAGGAATAAATGTTAAAAATACCTATGGGTACACGAAAATTCCTAAAATATTAGGAATAAATGTTAAAAATACCTGTGGGTACATGGAAATTCCTAAAATATTAGGAATATTTCTTAAAAATGTCAAATTAGCCTCGAATAAGGCAGCAATCGTCGTAAATGTGTAGGTCGCTCCACACTTTGCAATAAGACGATACTTGTGAAACACTGGTGTAAATAAAGTCCTAGGTAAAGGATAAAAAGACCCCGAATCTCGAAAAAGGTCAATATAATTTCTACGAAAACTTGAAAAGTTTTCCTAGAAATTGGGGGGCAAATGATATGGGCTAAAAAATAACCCTAGATATGTGATTAATGATATATTAATTAGACCTAGTTCGGTCCAAGAATTAGGCCCGATAAAAAGGCCCGAAACCCTAATCATTTATTAATTTCGTAATTAATAAATAAGGGAAATTACCAGCTCATTAAATGAGTCCAAAGCATATTAAACTCTTCAAGAATCAGCAATCAAGACACACAAACCAACTAGGAGTCAGTCTCCTACAAAATAGGATTCACAATCCTGATCTAAGAAGGCGACTTGGCCCCCAAGTCACCTAATTCTATTCTAAATGCAAGGCTCCTGACGCCTATATAAGGACCCTGATCCTACAATCAGAACTACGTTTTTTGGCTTGATTCTCTACATAACAGAGATACGTAGGCATCTTGTGAGGACCTGTTTAGTCACGAACCACGAGAGCAGCCATAAAGACACGATTGTCCACCATCATTCATTGAATAAAGCCGTCAACATCTAAATCTACTTTTCATTCCATAACAATATATATATTAGAAATGTAATATAATTTTATATAATTATTAATAAGTAACTAACTGTCTTTTTAAGGACAATGTATGTTTTATATTTTTTAACTAAAACAACTCATATTCGAATTAAAATAACACGGACAAAATATAGATATAATGATAATATTATTATATTATTATATTAAACTTATAAAATCCATGTTTAATATAATTTTTTATAACATACAATTTAAATAAGATAATTAATAAAAAATAAAAGTAATAACATATGTTAGAAGAAACTCGGTACATTACAAAGCACATATTTTGTTATTTGCACTTTAGTCATTTTTAGATTTTTTAAGATCAAATAAATACAAACCGTTAGATTTATTGTTTAAAAATATTTTATATTTTATATTAAATGAAAATATTTATATTATTATATACATAAATCTAATTTATTATACACACATATAAATATATATATTAAAAGTTCATCAAATAATATATAATTACAAAAATCTAAATAAAAAATAATAAAATATTAAAGAAAATTGTGCATAGCACGGGATATATTCTAGACTAAAAAATTTATATATAAAAGTTTATAATAGATGAAACATTAAAAGTTAAAAATTTATCTATCTATACTATTATATTAAAGACGAAACATTGAAAGTTTTGTAGTCTGGTCCTGAAACTGGTCACTCCATTTATAGCCGTTAGATATTTCTGATCAAATCGATAAGAATCATTAGATAAAATATTAAAATTATTATATAGAATATCTTTTCTATTTTTTCTAACTAAATCTCATTTTCCAAAAATATCGCGGTCAGTTTCATTAAATTAAATAACATAATAAGGTTCTAATTGCTAATAACTAACTCATTACCATTTTTAGCCAAAGCGTATATTCTTTTCTATATTTTCTAACAAAAATTTCTACTTTTCTATTTTTCCTAAATAAAACCTCTCATTTTCCAAAAATATCACGAACAGTTCTATATAATAAAATAAAATAATAATATTATAATTATTAATGACTAACCGATTATCTGTTTTCTAAAACGTATATTTTTTAAGTAATATTTCTCCTAACTAAAACCTCAAAAATATCAGGGCTATTCCACCATAAAATACTAATATTATAAATCTATCTATTTATCTATAATATCAATACTATCTATCTATACTATCAGTACTATTATATAATAGACGAAACATTAAAAGTTTGGTTGGTCGGTATGTTATGTTGTGATTTTACTTAATTGTCCTTAACTGTATTTCGTGTTTTTACTTAATTAACCTTACTTATTTATAGAAATATATTATTAAATAATAATATTACCTAATTATAATAAATTACTTTTTTCCCTAAAATACATTATTTTTTCTAACAAATTCTCCTACTTTTTCAAACATGGCAATTACCTTTTTTAACTAAAACGTGTTATATTTATTTTTAAACCTATAATATTATAATTATTTTTTAAAAGTTTACCTATTTTAACATGTCTAGTTATTTTTCTTAACAAATACAATCACTAAAAATATTAAAATATAAATAATCAAATACCAATTTATAACCAATTATTCTAAAACACATTATAGATTTTTTCTAATAAAGTCCCTTCTTTTCTAAATATATCACGGGAAATTGTTTTTTTCAATTTACTTTTATATTTTTCTCACTAAAATTCATTTTTTTTCCAAAAATATCACAAGAAACCCTTTACTTATTTATTTTAAAACGAAATTAAATACTTTTAATTATTAAATTTTAAAACCTCATTTTTCAAAAATATCACGGGCATTTACCTTTTTAAACTGTTACATTTTTTATTTTTTCTTACCAAACCCCCTCATTTTCCAAAAATATAATGGGCAAACCCTTACTTATTTATTTTAAAATTTTGTTTTAATATTTTTAATTAATTAAAAGTATTAAGATATTTTAACAAATACAATTAATAAAAGTTTAAAAATATAATAATAAAATAATAAAATAACAATTAACAATTTGTGCATCGCACGGGTTTTAAGCTGGTATTATTAAAGACCAAAGATTAAAAGTTTGGTCGGTACCTGTTTTTTGGTAATTCGTGATTTTACTTAATTACCCTTACTTAATTTTAAAAAAACTAATATTATATAATAAGACATATTTATATTCGATTACCTTTTTCAGCTAAAACATATTACCTTTTCTATTTTTTCCTAAAAAAATTCCTCATTTTCCAAAAATATCACGGGCAATTACCTTTTTTTAAACATTTTCTATTTTACTTACTAAATCTCCACATTTTCCAAAAATATCACACCCTTAATTGTTAATTTTAAAACCTATTTTAATTCTATTTTTACTTACTAAAACCCCTCATTTTTAAAAAATATCACGGACAATTAACTTTTTAACTAAAACATGTTACATTTTCTATTTTTACTTACTAAAACTCCTTATTTTCCAAAAATATCACGGGTAAATCTTTAATTATTTATTTTAAAACCTATTTAATTCTATTTTTAACTACTAAAACCCCTCTTTTTCCAAAAATAACACAGGTAAATCTTTAATTATTTATTTTAATACTTTTAATTTTTTTAAAAAGTTTACCTATTTTAACATATTTACTTATTTTTTTAAAAATACAATTAATTAAATATTATAACATAAATAATCAAAGAAAAACTATTAAAAAAATAATTTGTGTATCGCATGAGTTTTAAGTTAGTAATTATATATATTTACTAGCTTAAAACCCGTGCGATGCATAGAATGTTAATTGTTATTTTATTATTATATTTTTAATATTTTATTAATTGTATTTGTTAAAAAAATAAGTAGGCATGTCAAAATAGCTAAATACTTTTAATTAATTAAAAACATTAAAACAGATTTTAAGATAAATAAGTAAGGGTTTGCCCGTTATATTTTTGGAAAATGAGAAGTTTTATTAAGAAAAAATAAAAAATGTAACATATATGTAGTTTAAAAAGGTAAATGCCCGTGATATTTTTGGAGAATGAGGTTTTAAAATTTAATAATTGAAAGTATTTAAATACGTTTTAAAATAAATAAGTAAAAGGTTTCCTATGATATTTTTGGGCAAAAAATGAATTTTAGTGAGAAAAATAGAAAAAATAAATTGAAAAAGACAATTTTCCGTGATATATTTAGAAAATGATGGACTTTGTTAGAAAAAATCTATAATGTGTTTTAGCTGAAAAGGAATTGGTTATAAATAGATATTTGATTATTTATAGAAAAAGTAAATTGAAAAAGACAATTTTCCGTGATATATTTAGAAAATGATGGACTTTGTTAGAAAAAATCTATAATGTGTTTTAGCTAAAAGGAATTGGTTATAAATAGGTATTTGATTATTTATCTTTTAATATTCTTAGTAATTGCATTTGTTAAGAAAAATAAGTATACATGTTAAAATAGGTAAGCTTTTAAAAAACAATTATAATATTATAGGTTTAAAAATAAATAACTAAAGGTTGTCCGTGATATTGTTGTAAAAATAAGGGGTTTTAGTAAGGAAAAATAGAAAAACTAACATGTTTTAGTTAAAAAGGTAATTGTCCGTGATATGTTTGAAAAAGTAGGGGATTTTGTTAGAAAAAATAATGTATTTTAGGGAAAAAGGTAATTTGTTATAAATAGGTAATATTATTATTTAATAATATATTTCTATAAATAAGTAATGTTAATTAAGTAAAAACACAGTTAAGGGCAATTAAATAAAATTGTACCATTAATGTTTCGTGATAGTATTGATTAGCAATTGATAATTATCATAATGTTTGCAAGATATCGAAGTTAAAATGTAACTTAGAATACTAAGAGCGTTGTCAAGAAGCTATCTATCTATATACTTTGTAACTCAAAATACGAAGATATGCTAGGACAGTGTTGAAGATTATCTAACAACTACTTAAATAATTTGTTAAAAATGTGTTATTTTCAAAGCAACTATTTTTATTTTCAGAATTATATGAAATAGGTTAAAACTTGTACTGTTTTTAATAGTTACTCCTATTATTTTATTATTTATGTTTTAATCAATACTATTATATAATAGACGAAACATTAAAAGTTTGGTCGGTCAGTATGGTACGTTGTGATTTTACTTAACTGCTCTTTCTTAAATTCGTATTTTTACTTAATTAACCTTACTTATTTATAGAAATATATTATTAAATAATAATATTACCTATTTATAACCAATTACTTTTTTCACCTAAAATACATTATTTTTTATTAGTTTTTCTAACAAATTCCCCTACTTTTTCAAATATATCACGGACAATTATCTTTTTTAACTAAAACATGTCAGTTTTTCTATTTTTCCTTACTAAAACCCCTCATTTTCCAAAAATATCACGGACAAACCTTTAGTTATTTATTTTTAAACCTAATATTATAATTATTTTTTTAAAAGTTTATCTATTTTAACATGTCTACTTATTTTTCTTAACAAATGCAATTACTAAAAATATTCAAATATAAATATTCAAATATATATATTTATAACTAATTACCTTTTCAGCATTATAGTTTTTTTCTAACACGGTCCCTCATTTTCTAAATATATCACGGGAAATTGCCTTTTTCAATTTATTTTTCCTATTTTTCTCACTAAAATCTATTCTTTTTCTAAAAATATCACGGACAAACTTTTTACTTATTTATTTTAAAACGTATTTAAATAATTTAAATTATTAAATCTTAAAACCTCATTTTCCAAAAATATCACTGGCATTTACCTTTTTAAACTAAATATATGTTACATTTTTTTATTTTTCCATACTAAAACCCCTCATTTTCCAAAAATATAACGAGAAAACCCTTACTTATTTATTTTAAAATCTGTTTAAATGTTTTTAATTAATTAAAAGTGTTTAGATATTTTTACATGCCTACTTATTTTTTTAACAAATACAATTAAAAAAATAATAATAATATAACAATTAACAATCGGTGAATCGCACGGGTTTTAAGCTAGTATTTTATTAATTATATTTTTAAAAAAAATAAGTAGCCATGTTAAATTACTTGTTACGAACCAAAAGAGTGATTCAATTTGAGAAAATAATCGATATATTAGAAATTAAATAAATAATTTCGTTAATAAATTAATAAATTATATTCATATAATAGTCAATATATTACTTATTAACATTGAAAATTGTAACTCCAAAATGGTGTGTTGCCTTGCAATTTTACTGGCCAGACTCTAGAGCAACATTGTTTGAATATAACGTAACAATTTTTGCGTGTTACACTAGATCATATATGGTATAGTGTTAATACCGATTTTTGATTGTCTTGATCGATTAATTCTGCATAACCCTATTTTTGATTGATTTTTTCAAAAAACGACACTTTTCCCCGATTTCTGTTTAATTTAGAAAAGATCCGTCCGTCTGATTAACAATCGGCTGGTTGATCGAATCACTTTTAGAACACTCACTTTGATACAAAATTGTCACAAAAACAATAGTATGCATATCTCCATGTGACTTATCTGTGGATCATACTGATCCACACCACCCACGCAACATCAATTATCCCCCATCACACTATATCAAACATCACGCTATAATATCAAAAACAGTGACAAACAGTATTAATTATCCCCCATCGGAAACTTTTCAATTTTCATACTATTATTCTGATAAAAAAGGTTAAAAAATGAAGGATTGCTTAGCTGTCTCTCATGATCAGCCTATTTGTACTATTACCCTAATGATCAGCCTATTTGTATTGATGCAGAGCGTGATGCTCGATTTTTATGATGTATAATTGAGGCATTAGGCTCCTTACAAATTAGGGTTTGGAGCTGTCGTACCATTAGGGTTCCCACAGATACTGTTTGTCTCTATTATAGACTGAGCAAAAGGGTAACTATAGCAGTTTCAACAGCCTAATGATGGAGGGATATATGTGAGTCTAAATCTACAAAAGAAGCTTGCCCTTTGTTAGATCGTAAGATTTCCAATTTCAGCTACTTACTGATAAAATCAGATTTCCATACATACTATAATGTTTAAACTATTTTTTAGATCCAATTCTGAACCTCCTCACGATTCACCGATGAAGTTTTTTCTTCCCTTAATTTTACCATTTTAAAATAGTAATGCCATACTGAATTAGTAAATACTAAAATAATTTGTTACCAAATCACTCGTAATAGGTGATATATTGATTTACAAAATTTTAATTGATTTGCGACAAATGCGAATACATGACATTAAATATTGAATAATGTTGAGAATTTCAAAAAAAAAAAAATCTGTTCTCCCAATTATTAATTAGCCGCTTTCGTCCTTCTCCTCTGACGGTGGCTTCTCCACTAGTCGGAGACCCTCTTTCTTGCTTTTGTCTTGTTTTTCTTTTAATAATATTCATGGTTGGGTGAGGTGCGTTTTATGTACCTAATTATTTGGGTTATTTGTTGTATTTTCTTGTGAGAGTTTAGTATATTTTGGTATGTTTTGAGTTGTTTTGTTTTGATTGTTTCGTTGAGAATGATTAATATGATGCATTGGGGGATCCGGAATGCTTGCATCGAAGTGACGTGGTATGGAACGGTGGTGGAAATCGCAAGAGATTATCTTTCACAACAGAAGATTATTTATACTATGGAGGCATCCGATCTCAGTCAGTACAACTGAAATATCTCAACATTGGATTACATCTATATTTAATTGTGTAAAGGTCAATTGTGATGCTAATGTTTTCAAGAAAACATCGGAAGTTGATGTAGGCCGGATTGCTCGGGAGGTCATTGAATTCATTTTTAGCTTCAAAAATATTTGTATTCAGTATGTTAAGCGACCCGAAAACAAAGCGGCTCGTTTATTTGTTTTTAATCTGATTGCATAGCCGGTTGGGGATTTATCCTAGCCAAGTTCCTTTCAAGTTAATGAAATTTGTTTTAAATTTGTAAAAAAAAATATTGAGTAATGTTAGAGAATCGAAAATATTTTCCCAATTTTTTTTCAAACGATGTGGTATAATACATGGTAAGTTTTAATTTGGGTGCATATTTATACAAAATTTGGGACAAATTTTGAGTTTTCTAACATTTTTCTTAAATATTTGTTGAACAAAAATTAAATGGTGAAACCTAGCATTCCTTTTTAAAATTCAATTTGGTATCCTTAGTATTTTTCACAGTAAAATTACTTCAAAAAATAATTCCCAACAATAATTTATGTGAAAAACACAGACTACCAATCAAAATGTAATGAACACCTACCTAATGAAGAGCTCTGCGATAAAATGGACGAACATTATATACATTGGAGGTAAAATCCACACATATATCTAATCAGCAGTGACACATGTATACAGTAAAAAGGACAGAGGTAGGTCTCTAGCTAGCTGCAGTTACAGTGAAGGTAACGTCCACTTATAGTCCTCCATTTCAGAAGCAGATTCTGAATGATGATGGAGATCGATCAATCAGCTTATAAGACACATATACATATATAAATACATACATATCAGAAAATTGAAAAGATGGAATCGTGTGTCATGTTGCATTGGATTCATGCTTGTCGGAATTCTGTGAATGACTTGAAATCTCACCAAATACTACCCCTTCAAGCATGATAAATTTATATAAAATAATTTTATATCTTATCTATTTAGGTGAATTTGAACACCTACGAAACACAACTAAAATTTAGCTCAAACTCGAAAATTTCTTTTCAAGATGATTCGGGGTGGAGCTTGTTCATTGTTATAAACTCAAAATGTTCTTCTTTTCCTTAGGCCAGCAGCACTATGCACGTAGTTAATTTTTGTTTCAGTTAAAAATGCTAAATATATTCAGTCCTTCGCGAGATCTATTTAAATAGCTAGTTAGACGTGTGAAGTTACAAATATATATCAAGAGGGTGATGATTTTTTACCGAGAACAAAATGAGATTAATGAGTCCCAAGGGCAGGTTTTTTTGAGAATGAACATGAAAGATTAGAGAACTATGGGCCTGTTTCACAACGGGGTCTTATAAACCCGTAAAAGTTTATAGGGTGTTTGCCAACCGAACCTCAACTTATTATAAGTTGATAAATTGAATGTTAATAATGGGGTACATTTTCGTGAACTTATTAACTTATTACTTGATTTTTTTTGTTTTTTAATACCTTATATTTTTACATTTGTGTTTTTAAATATTATTTTAATTTAAAATGCAAGTGTTGAAATCATTGTATTTAATAATTATTTTTTCAAATTTAATTTAGCAAACTCTTAACTAACTTATAAGTAAATTTATCCAAACACCCATATAACTTATAAGAATTCATCAACTTATCGCTTATATTATGACACTTACTCATTTTAAGCTATAAGTCAAATTTTTTGTGATACCCAAACACACACTATATGAGCCTGTTTGGCAACCGAAAAATAAGCCAACTTATGGCTTATAAACCCGTCTTATAAATCAATTTATAACTTATATGTTCATAAGTTGAATGTTAGTAACAACGTACATTTTTCTTAACTTATTGACTTATTGCATGATTTCTTTGTCTTTTAATACTTCATATTTTTACATTTGTGTTTTTAAATGTTTTTTAATTTAAAATGCATGTA
This sequence comes from Heracleum sosnowskyi, assembly GCA_030848705.1. Lineage (NCBI taxonomy): Eukaryota > Viridiplantae > Streptophyta > Magnoliopsida > Apiales > Apiaceae > Heracleum > Heracleum sosnowskyi. The sequence continues at coordinate 53,544,678 of CM061241.1, forward strand.
TTTAGCTTATTGTATTTAATAATTATTTTTAAAATGTAAATTAACAAATTTATAACTAACTTATAAGTAAATTTATCTAAACACCAATACAATTTATAAGAATTCATCCATTTATCACTTATATGACACTTATTATAAGTCAACTTTTTTAAGACACCCCAAACACGCACATAATCTTGTAAAACAGCTAGGAACATTGTTGATAAAATAATATGATCCTGATAATACGGTTTTCCAACACTTTTAAATTTTAGAAGAACTCGTAACTTATTATGACATCAGAGTTGTGGGAGGAAAAACACTGATATTGTACTATGATGGGGTTTCGAGATCTCCATCTCATAATTGAAAATAATCTGGAGCTAATTGTAAATTTGTTCATGCTAGCAGGGGAGGGAACTTTACAGTTGTCGTGGAAAAAAGAAGACAAGAAAGCAGGGTCATCCATCTGCAGAGTTTAATAAATCTGAAAAAACGTGGATCACTGGGCGGGTGTCATGAATAAAATATATAAACAGTACAAGCAGTAGTACTGGGGAACACAAACATATAAATAAAAAATAATGAGATATCTGTTAGACGTGCAAAAGAAGCAAAGCCCAGGTGCAATCAAATTGCAGCAACTGCAGTTCTGAATGCTGCTGAATGAATGAATAAATAAATTGCCAGCTTCTGTGTAACGAAGAAAAGCAGAGGTACTTGTCCCCACCGGCTACCACCGATACACCAGTTTTTAAACTTTGCCATCCATCTCAAATAATGTGTGCATGTGATGTCATTATTTTATAAAAAGAAATGCTAAAGACCCCAAAACTATTCCCAAAAATTGTTACCAAATGAGTTTAAAATAGTAAGTTTCCTAATAATAATATGGATCCCTGCTTCCACGAATTAAAAAAAGTCATATGTCGTACCCATTGGATTTTTTAATATACTTTTATTAAAAATTTAAATTTATTATTTTTTTAATTAAAATACCCAAATTTTATGTGTATGTATATACAATTTTAAAGTTATTCACTTTTTTAATTATATATCGTATCTATACAAATATAAAATAATAGTTTATATATATATATATATACTAGTTTACTAAGCCTGGTGGCTTTGTAATAATTATTCTAAAAATTATTTTACAAAATATGTTTTTAGATAAAATAATATTTGTAACATTAAATTAAGATTTCTTTTGAATTCTCCATTTCATCTTGATCAATTACTGAAATTTGGAATAAATAAAGAAAAGGGCAATTGTTAAATATTTTTTATTATTTTAATATTATATCAAAAACTAATATATTTATAACAAATTTTTTTTTCTCAAAATTCATATCTCAACTTCTATTTTAATATATATATATATATATATATATATATATATATATATATAACATCAATATTAAATTCAAACATATATATATGCTCCTTCTAATGAATCGTTATCGCTAAAATTCAAATAATAAACTAATTTACTAAATAAATTACATCATCTATTAATCAATTTTATTATGACATTAAATTCAATTTAAATATATTTAAAAATTCTAACTTTTACTATTTAAAATAAAGGTATTCGAGAAAATGAATAAATTACTTATATATTTGATTTTATTTTATTTTATAAAAACTTGCATTTTTGTAAGTATTATCTTCTCTATAAATTAGGAGGTAAAAGTTAAAAAAATGATTTTTAATATCTATACGTAACATTAAAAGTTGGTCTTTGGCTCAGATTGGCTTTGATAGTCTGCTCGTTCTTAGGTCACTCAATCCAAATCGTTAGATCTTTCCGATCAAATCGATTTGAACCGTTGGATAAAATACTAAAAATATTATATATAGTAGCTTTGATTTTTTTTTAAACTAAATAAGAACATTAAGAGTAATTTTGTTTAATAAAATACAATAATAATAATAATCTAACTACTTATAAATAACTAATTACCTGTTTTAGCTAAAATACATTACATTTTCTACTTTTCCTAACTAAAACCTCTCATTTTCCAAAAATATCACCATCAGTTTCATTTAATTAAATAAATAATAATAATATAATAAAATAAAATAGTAATATTATAACAACTAATAAATAACTACTTACCCTTACATATTTATAAAAAGATATTATTAAATAATAATATTACTTTTTTCAGCTAAATAACATTACTTTTTCTATTTTTCCTAGTAAAATCCCCTCTTTTTCCAGAAATATCACGGGGAAGTACTTTTTTCAAATAAACCATGTTACATTTTCTATTTTTTCTTACTAAAATCCTCATTTTCCCAAAAATATCATAGACAATTATCTTTTTCAACTAAAACATGTTATCTTTTCTAGTTTTCCTAACTAAAAATCGCTCTTTTTCCAAAAATATCGTGGGCAAACAGTTACATATTTATTTTTAAACCTATTTTAATACTTTTAATTATTAAAAAAATTACCTATTTAAACTTACCTACTTTTTTTTTAACAAATGTAATTAGTAAATATTAAAACGTAAATAATAAAATAACAATTATTAAAAATAATTTGTGCATCGCACGGGTTTTAAGCTAATAAAATATTCAAACGTAAATAATAAAATAACAACTATTAAAAAAAATTTGTGCATTGCACGGATTTTAAGTTAGTATGTGTAAAACATATAGATGAATGAAACATGGTTTATTTTACAAAATTATTATAAAAACATAATTTCTAATAATTTTTTTAGGAGAACAATAAGATGATAATATGATTTCAAGATAAGTTTAGAACTTCTAGAAAAAATATATGAGAATATTAAGATAGTAACTTTGAATTCTAGAGAAAGTTTAAGAGAATATTAACATAGTAATTTGACTTGAAGATAAATTTTGGTAAAATATTAAGATAGTAATTTGACTTAAAAATAAAGTTTAGAAGAATAAGCTAATTAAAATTTCCATTTCTAAAGATTTATAGGCAATTTAGATAATTTCCTATAAAAAATTTAGGAGAATATTAAAATTGTATATTTAGTTTCTTCCATTAGTAAATATTTTAAAGGCAAACATTTTAAAATTGTATATTTCGTTTCCTCCATTAGTAAATATTTTAACGTCAATTGAGATATTTTTGAATTTTTAATATTAATAATTCAAAAAAATTCTAATTTATATTGTTTAAGATATAGGTTCTCGAGAAAATAAATTTAAAGAAAATCAGACTTCTATATTTATTTTGTACAATTCTATATTTATTTTGTTGTACAGAAACTTGCATTTTCTAGAATTATCTTCTATAGAAATTATAAGGTAAAATTTAAAAAATTGATTTTTAACAGAATATCAACATGGTAATTTGACTTGAAGATAAATTTTAGTAGAATATCAAGATAGTAATTTGACTTAAAAGAAAGTTTAGGAGAATATAAGGTAATGAAGATTTTTATTACTAAAGATTTAAAAGAAATATGAGATATTTTCTAATCAAAAATTGAGGAGAATATTAAAATGTATATTTAGTTTCCTCCATTGGTAAAGATTTTAAAGATAAGTTAAAGGTAAGAATATTAAAATTGTATATTTAGTTTACTACATTAGTAAACATTTCAAAAGCAAGAATATTAAAATTGTATATTTAGTTTTCTCCATTAGTAAAGATTTTAAAGTCAATTGAGATATTTTCTAATTTTTGGTATTAATAATTCAAAATTTTGAGAAAATAAGAAAAATAGATTGAAGCGATTTGACGTCTTCTCCTTTATATAAGTACTAGGTTACTAAGACGCGCTTCGCAGCGGCATTAGAATATATTTGTTAAGAAAAAGAATATTAGAATAAAAATTATGAAATTAATATATACAAAATTATTTAAATTTTCAAATAAAATATATTCTATAAAATTTGTATTTGGGTAGGTACTATAATAAAATATTTACATATTTTGTTTGTTTATATAGTTTGATTTTGTATTTTGTTGGACCGATACCATTGCCATATATATATATATATATATATATATATATATATATATATATATATATATTATATTGACAAAAATCAATATAAACATATAATATTACTTATATTTATATAGTATTATTAGAAAAGATCATATATAATTTATATTATATATTATAACTCTTATAGTTTGTAATATTTCAAATCTTAGCAAAATTCCATCCTTATTGAAACAAACATAATAATTTAAAAATAGCTAAGAAAATGACAGTAATTGTTAGATCAGAATTCAATGATTGTCAGAAGCTAGACTCAACTGATCAGGATTGCTGACGTCATCAGTATTGCATGGTCATCAGTATTTGATCAAGCGTCAGTATCTTATTGATCATCAGGATTCCTACTCAGACTATGATCAGGATTGATCATCAGAACTTGAAGCTGATCAGGATTCCTACTTCGAGTTATATTTGGAGTCTAGATAAACATGGAAGTTTGTTCCTGGTTTGTAGAATGCAGCTATCGATTAAAGATATGTTTCTATCTTTATTATGATTAGGACTTATCTTGTTATTGATAGAGAAGCTGTGTGCACTATATAAACACAGTTTTGGTTTCGATTTATGTATTCATTCGAGAGAGAACATAATCGGAGAGAAGCTCTTAAGAACAGAATTTCTTGAGAGAGTTTTTGTAAGCTAGCAGCTCTTAAGAACATCAGAATTTCTTAAGAGAGTTTGTAACAGTTTTATATCAAAGTTAATAAAGCTGTTATTGTTATTGTTATTGATCTTTCATATTTGTGTTATATAAAGTCGAGAATCTTATACAATTGTATTCAACCCCCTTCTACAATTGTTATTTACTGGGCAACAATTGGTATCAGAGCAAACTGATTTAATTCTGAATCAGATACGATCTAAAGATGTCGACAACCAAGTATGAAAGCATGAAGATTCCCATCTTAAAGATATCAGAATATCCTACATGGAGGGTAAAGATGCTGATGTACCTGGAGGCTATGGATCCTGACTACTTGGACAGGATTCGTGATGGACCATATATACCAACAAAGTTCGTAGAACGAACAGATACAGTACCAGAACATTATGTGGTCAAAGCTAAAGCTGAATGGACTCCAGAAGAAAAAGCTCATGTACTCAGGGAACCAAAGATAAAGAATATCTTGCATAATAGCCTTGATGCTGTTATGTCAAACAGAGTGATTGCATGCAAGTCTTCAAAAGAAATCTGGGATACTTTGGAAACTCAGTGCCAGGGATCTGCATCTGTTAAGAAAAACAGAAGGGCTCTTTTGATTCAAGAATATGAACAATTCGATGCAAGACCTGAAGAGAGCCTGACTGATCTATATGATAGATTTCTGACACTATTGAACAGCTTATCCTTAGTTGACAAAGTATATGAAACTGAAGATTCAAACACCAAATTTCTTAGAGCTTTACCTGAAGAATGGGATACTCAGACCTCAATCATTAGACACCAGTATGATCTGAACATTGTGTCTCTTGATGAGATCTATGGGATGCTAAGAACTCATGATCTTGAAGTTCAACAGAGGAAGAACAAGAAAAGCAGCAAGGCAAAGTCAATTGCTTTGAATGTAGAAGCAAAATCAAAAGGGAAAGCTATGGAGGTCTCTAGAAGGAAAGCAAGAGTAGCTGAGTCAGATCCTGACGACTCTTCATCAGATACTGATGGCAATCCTGATGCCAATACTGGTGATGAATCTTCTGATTCAGACATGGAAGAGATGGTTGCTATGATTGTCAGAAACTTCAGAAGGATGAAGTTCAGGAAGAATAGAAGACAAGGCAACTTTCAGAAAAAGACCTTCAAAGCAGACAAAGACAAGTATATCAAGAAGGACAGCAAGAGTAGCAAATTTGACAAGTCAAAGGTTAGATGCTACAAGTGTAATGGTATGGGTCACTTTGCTTCTGAATGCAACAAGACAAAGGCACTCATCACATCAAGCAAGGATTGGATGGACTCTTCCTCAGAATCTGATACTGAGGTAGTCAACTATGCGTTAATGGCCAATGCTGATGTAACTGCTGCTCCTGATGATAAGGGTAAAAAGAAAAATGTGTTAGTCATGGATAGTGGATGTTCTGTGCACATGACTGGAAACAAAGCCCTGTTATCAGAATATGAGGAAAAAGCTGGCCCAACTGTGTCTTATGGAGATGGCAACATTGGACAAACCTTGGGATATGGCAATATAATCATTGGAAATGTCATCATTGAAAAAGTAGCTCTAGTGAAGGGACTAAAACACAACTTGTTGAGTATTAGTCAAATCACTGACAGAGGTTATCATGTCAATTTCTATTCCACACATTGTGAAGTAGTCAGTAAAGCAACAGGGAAGATAGCACTAACTGGCTACAGGCATGGTAACATATATGAAGCCAACATTCTCTCAGATACTGATGGCTCCCCTACATGTTTCATCAGTAAAGCTTCAGTAGATGAAAGTTGGAATTGGCACAAGAAGCTTTCTCATCTCAACTTCAGCAACATCAATGAGTTGGTTAAGAAAGAATTAGTAAGAGGATTACCTAATGTCTTATATACACCTGATGGACTCTGTGATGCATGCCAAAAAGCAAAACAAAGAAGGACATCATTCCAGAGTAAATCAGAATCCTCTATTGAAGAACCATATCACATGCTACATCTTGATCTGTTTGGTCCAGTCAACATCATGTCCATCAGTAAGAAAAGGTACACTCTTGTAATTGTTGATGAATATTCTAGATTCACCTGGGTGTATTTTCTGCATAGAAAAGATGAAACTCCTGAAGTTCTGTTGGATCATGTGAGGATGATTGAGACAACTACAAAGTACAAAGTCAAGATTCTGAGAAGTGATAATGGTACTGAATTTAAGAATTCAAAGATGGAAGAGTTCTGCAAATACAAAGGAATCATTCAACAATTCTCTGCTCCTGGCACACCTCAGCAAAATGGAGTAGTAGAAAGGAAGAATAGAACTCTTATTGAAGCTGGCAGAACTATGTTGGAAGAAGCTAAATTACCTACATATTTCTGGGCAGAAGCAGTCAACACAGCATGCTATACACAAAATCTTACATTGATAAACAGGCATGGTGTCACTCCTTATCAGTCACTCAAAGAGAAGAAACCAAGTCTGAAGCATTTGCATGTGTTTGGCTGTAAATGTTTTGTTCTCAGAACTCATCCTGAACAGCTAGGGAAATTTGAAACAAAGGCTGATGAAGGGATATTCATAGGTTATCCTACATCAAGAGCCTTCAGAGTTTTTAATTTGAGGACAAGAACTGTCATGGAGTCAATACATGTATCTTTTGATGACAAGAAGATAACTGGAATCATTGAAGACTCGCATGATAGATTGTTATTTGAAAATGAAGCTTCCAAGGAACCTGAAGAAAGTGAATCAGATCCTGTCAATACATCAGATCCTGATGGGTCACCAAATCCTGATGACACATCAGATACTGATGGTGCTAATACTGATGATACAAACAATAGTGATACAACTAGTAGTGCTAATGTTGAGGGGGAGCAACGACATTCAACTACAAGTTCAGAGTCAAGTCAATCATCAGGACAGAATTCTTCAGATACTGATTCAAGTGAAGATCCTGATAACACATCAGGAGGGCATAGCAATAATTCAGGAAGAGCTTCAAATCAATCAAATTCTTTCAATCAAGATAACACCAATCCAGGGGGAGCATCTACTTCAAGAAACAATTTGACACCAGCAAGGAAATGGACTAAAGATCATACTCCTGATTTGATAATTGGAGATCCTGATGCAGGTGTTCAAACAAGAAGTGCAACTCAGAATGAATGTTTATATAATAACTTTCTATCCAAGGAGGAGCCTAAGAAAGTTGAAGATGCACTTAAAGATGCTGATTGGGTTACTGCAATGCAAGAAGAACTGAATGAATTTGAAAGGAATGAAGTCTGGAAACTGGTACCAAGACCAAAGAATAGATCAATTGTTGGTACAAAGTGGATTTTCAAGAACAAGACTGATTCTGATGGTGTCATAATCAGAAACAAAGCAAGACTAGTTGCAAAGGGGTATTCCCAACAAGAGGGAATTGACTATGATGAAACTTTTGCTCCTGTTGCAAGACTAGAAGCCATCAGGATATTTCTTGCTTATGCAGCACATAAGAAATTCAAGGTTTTCCAGATGGATGTTAAAAGTGCTTTCTTAAATGGTGAACTGGAGGAAGAAGTTTATGTTGAACAACCTCCTGGTTTCATTGATCCTAAATATCCAGATCATGTCTACAGACTGGATAAGGCACTTTATGAACTAAAGCAAGCTCCAAGAGCATGGTATGAAACCTTAGCTCAATTCTTACTGGAAAGTGGATTCAAAAGAGGTGCAATTGATAAAACTCTATTTTATTTGAATCATGGTAAGGAGTTGCTGTTAGTTCAGATTTATGTTGATGATATCATTTTTGGGTCAAAAGATGTCCTAATGTTGTTTTTGAGGATGATGTAGTTCTACCAATCTGTAGAATTACTGAGAATAATATTAAGTCCTTAGTCAACAGTGATAAGGCAAATGGTTTTATAGGAAATGCTTTTATTCCTGATGAGGTTAGGTTTTTCTTACATCAGAAAATGCCTACTCGTTATGGACTACTTTCTAATGCTATGGTACAAGGACCAACCCACCTTGTTCCTGACACAAGCATGCAACCTAAACAGTCTAAACAGTTAACAACCACCTCTACTGTCTCTCAAAAGACTTTAGTTGTAAAATCAAAGAAATCAGCTAGAACTGATGTGTCTGGAAGGCAATCAGGTTCAAAGGATTTTTCCTCTACACCACTCACTAAAAAGAAGATACAAGGGGGTGTACAAGGGGTCCTGGTCAAGAAAGCTGATAAGGTTGTTAAGAATGTTCCTGTAAAAAGGAAGTTAAGGTTGATTGATGAAAGTGATTCAGAGGATGACTTACCTATATCCTCTGTGATGAATGTGAACAAGGAAGTTGCTGATACTGCTACTAAAGCTGTGGTACCTTTATCAAAACCACAAAAGACAAGGAAATTATCAAAGAGCAGGTATCATATTCCTTTGACAGTGCAAATGAAGGATACTGATATTCAGACATCAAATCCTGATGTTAGTATTCCTGATGCAACAACAAAAGTTGTCTCTATATCAGACTCTCCAGCCTCTCCATCTCAGATTCGAGGACATTCTTGGGAGAAGGTTTCTACAACTGCTTCCTTGGTTGGTCTTACACCTACATCAAAGAAAAAGAGGAATGCAGAAGAGTTAGTCTATCAGAGACAGAAGAAGCTGAAAGGATCAAGCCCACAAGAACCTGAATTTCAGAGTAATTCAGCAGCTACTGTTGATCCTGCCACACAAGAACCACTCAATCAAAGTTTGGGTGAAGGCTTAGCTAGTGGAATGGTCACACAAGAACCATTTTCTCAAAGGGAGAATGAAGACATCAACATTCCAGCTACACAAGAACCATCTTCTCAAAGTGAAGATGCAGGCAAAGCTACAGCTTCTGTTGAAAGATTGGTCGAGAACATTGTCAATGAGGGAAGCACACAAGAACCTTTAGCTCAAAGTGTTGAAGCAGCTTCTGAACCTCAAGCTCCACAAGAACCATTGGTAGCAAATACTGATGCAAGCATATCGAATCCTGACGATGTTCATCCTGACGCTAGTGGTGCTCCTGATAATGAACCTATTTTGATACAGCCACTTCGTTCAAGACCAATAGATCATCCTATCTCAGAACCACAGGATAAACTGAAAGGTATTGCTATTCCTGATCCTGATATTACTCCTGATACTGATGATGATAGTTCTGATGATGATAGTGATGATGATAATGAGAATAGAAAAGAGAAGGAACAGCTTGCTACAGCACTCAAAATTAGTCTTGGAACTAATTTTGGTTCATCAAGTACATATATGGCTGGCAAAGCTTTTACTGGGAAAGATCAGAGACAAGATTTTTCTACTCCTTCCTTTGATCCTGCAGAGGCATTTAGACAGAATGAATGGAACAATTCATGGCACAAGTCTGATGAATCTATCAGTTTTTCTTCTGCTATTGAACATGCCTATAATGCAGTGAAGTCTATAGAGAATCAAGACTTGAAGAATCATCTGAAGGCTACTACTCTGTTATCCAAGAGCCTGAAAAGTGAGATTGATTCTATCAAGGGTTCAACTGAAAAAGTGAGGACTGATATCTTTAATAATTTTACAAAGGTGCCTACTACTTTTCAACTAAGGGTAGTGGAATCTCAAGTGAAATCTGTTGTTTCAGAACAAACCTCCATCAAACAACGAATTGATTCTCTGGATACCAAGGTAACTGAAATTCAAGCCTCTCTTTCCTTAATTTTGCAATTATTGTCAAATCCTGATGTCAAAAAGGGGGAGAAGGTTATTCAGACAAAATGTACACCTGATCTAGTATTAAGAAATAATGATGATGATACTGGAGATGATGGTGGTGACAAAGCGATACAAGGAGAAACCTCTGATGCTGTTGTTATGAAGACAATCCAAACTTCTCAAAGTCAAACAACGCAGTCAACTCATGTTTCTGATTCTGAAGTTAAGACAGTAAGAACATTGGTGCAATCTCAGATCCTGACGGAAGATCAAATCCTGACACCTGGTCATGGACACATTCTTGCTACAATTCCTGAAGGTGATGAAGATGTGATTATTGATAATCCTGAAGATGCATCAAATTTATTCCAGAAGTTTTCTACAAAAGACGGCAGAATTGTTACTCTATATCACACTGATAAAAGAGTTCAACAATTATATGCAAGAAAAGCACTCTCTACAGCAAGTGAAGAATATCCAGATCTCTCACATGAAGAATTCTTGAGACTACAAAGAGAGACAATGGAAAGCTATACTGCTCCTGCTAGAGGTAGAGGAAGCAGAGGTAGGAGAGGTGTTAGAAGAAGTAGAAGAGGTTCTTCAACTCAAATATTACCTAGACAGACAAGGTCTAGAGGGTTAAGAATTGAAGAAATTCCTGAACCTATTCAAACTCTAGTAGTTCCTGACAGATCTACTTTTGGTGATGATGGAATTGTTGAAGAAGAACCTGAATTGAGAAGAAAATCAAGTAAATCAACTCTCAGCAATACAAATCAAATTGAAGATTCTAATCCTGACAATATTCAAGATCCTGATGAATCTGAAATTCTGCAAGAGGTTGATTTGATAATTTTATCTACTGTTGTTGATTGTCACAACAAAGAAGTAGATGAAGAAGAAGAAGCCAGAAGAAGAGATATTACAAGAAGAACAAATAAAGATTTCAATCTCTATCTACAAAGGCTTAAAGTTTCAAATGAAAGAAAATGGAGAAATTCAAGTAGACAAGAATCTTTACTTGAAAGAAGCTACGCTCATGAAAAGGAGAAATACAAGAAGTGGAAACATATTAGCACATTAAGTTGTGATACACCTATAAATTTTCAGTCTGGTGGAATTATTACAAGCGCTTCAAGTGTTGTTGATTTGTCTGATATGTCTAGATCAAAAACACTCTGGTTAAAGATGTTTTCAAATCTGAAGCAATTGTCAAGTAATTCAAGAGGAGGTATTGGACACAGAGATGGTGAATATCTGAATATGTCATATGTTGATCCTTACTCCTTGACAGAAATTGGAGGTACTTTAACTTCTGAAAACCTGAACAATTTATTAGCTGTTGATATAGTTATAGATTGTTATGATGGTTTTGAAAAGAAAGAAAAGCTTCTGTACTTCATGAAAGATGGTAGTGTGAAGATTCTATCTATTCAAGATCTGCTGATGAAAACTACACAGGAACTGAAATATGTTCACTATCTGTTAAGATGGAAGAACCAAGTGTACAAAGAATGGAGTGACATGATTTTGTCAACAATAAGAAGAAGACTGGATGGAAACAGTAATTTCGATGGTAATTATACTCCCATGTACTTAAATCAAAGAGGTCAGGATGTGGAAATGCAAAGGGGTACTGCTGTTAAAGAAGTAAATTTTGGCATGACTCATCTTTCTCTCAATCCTGATGGGAAGGAAATTGCTTATCTTTTGCTTGAAGAGCACAGTCTACAGAGAAACTCCATACAGAATCTCAGAGCAGCTATCTACCAGATTAATGAGGAAGATGAAGAACTCAGAAATCTTAAGGAAAGACTGATTCAAATTCTTGAAGAAAAAGAAGAAAGTTTATTATCCAATTTCTTGAAGATGAATCTGTTCTATCACAAAGCTTGAACAGATAAGTTGTTTCTGAAGATACTCGTACATTTTGATACATGTTTTTGACATCATTGAATATTTGGAATCTATACTTTATTTCACAAAGTATGAGATTGGGGGAGATTGTTAGATCAGAATTCAATGATTGTCAGAAGCTAGACTCAACTGATCAGGATTGCTGACGTCATCAGTATTGCATGGTCATCAGTATTTGATCAAGCGTCAGTATCTTATTGATCATCAGGATTCCTACTCAGACTATGATCAGGATTGATCATCAGAACTTGAAGCTGATCAGGATTCCTACTTCGAGTTATATTTGGAGTCTAGATAAACATGGAAGTTTGTTCCTGGTTTGTAGAATGCAGCTATCGATTAAAGATATGTTTCTATCTTTATTATGATTAGGACTTATCTTGTTATTGATAGAGAAGCTGTGTGCACTATATAAACACAGTTTTGGTTTCGATTTATGTATTCATTCGAGAGAGAACATAATCGGAGAGAAGCTCTTAAGAACAGAATTTCTTGAGAGAGTTTTTGTAAGCTAGCAGCTCTTAAGAACATCAGAATTTCTTAAGAGAGTTTGTAACAGTTTTATATCAAAGTTAATAAAGCTGTTATTGTTATTGTTATTGATCTTTCATATTTGTGTTATATAAAGTCGAGAATCTTATACAATTGTATTCAACCCCCTTCTACAATTGTTATTTACTGGGCAACAGTAATTATCAATCTCAATAGACATTTAGTGCATATTCAAAATATATTAAAATCGGACAAGTTATCAACGTAGTTTAAAAGTATAATGCGAAACCTTTAGTACATATTATTTAATACTAAAAAGTAAGATTGGAAACACATGTGTAATTAGGCGGTAGCATAATGCTAAATGCTAAATACATGTTACATTGCCTCCGTCACCAGCTGTATCCATCACCAACTCCGTTGTCCTTTTCATTGTCCTCAATTGATACTTTCCTTTTCTTTTTGTCATGCATAGTCTCGGGAACTTTTAGAATCCTGCAATACAGTGAGTGCTTAGAAAAATATGCATGTACAATATTTTTATATAGATAATAGTGCATGATATTAGAGTTTTAAACTAATGAAGTTGACTATACATAAATTATAGTAATAATTACAATGATTAACATAAGATCCTAAAAATTCGAAAATAATAAGGAAGTTGTAATTTTCTAAATCAAGGAAATTTCTATCAAGTTTGAAAATAATAAAATAAAGTTCTATTAAGATTGAAAATAATAAAAAAGAAAATTGCAATTATTAACATAAGAGCCTACAAATTCAAAAATAATAAGGAGGTTGTAATTTTCTAAATAAAAGAAAGTTCTATCAAGTCCTACAAATTCGAAAATAATAAGGAAATTGTAATTTTCTAAATCAAAGAAAGTTCTATCAAATTTGAAAATAATAAAAGAAAATTATATCAAGCCTACAAATTCGAAAATAATAAGGAAGTTGTAATTTTCTAAATCAAAGAAAGTTCTATCAAGTCCTACGAATTTGAAAATAATAAGGAAGTTGTAATTTTCTAAATCAAAGAAATTTTCTAAATCAAAGAAAGTTCTATCAAGTCCTACAAATTCGAAAATAATAAGGAAGTTGTAATTTTCTAAATCAAAGAAAGTTCTATCAAGTTTGAAAATTATAAAAGAAAGTTCTATCAAGCCTACAAATTCGAAAATAATAAGAAAGTTGTAATTTTCTAAATCAAATAAAGTTCTATCAAGTCCTACAAATTCGAAAATAATAAGGAAGTTGTAATTTTCTAAATCAAAGAAAGTTCTGTCAAGTTTGAAAATAATAAAAGAAAATTCTATCAAGTTTGAAAATAATAAAAGTGTAATTTTCAATTTCCTTCCTGATAAGTGGATTTCATATCTACTTGGAAAACCCTAAATCGGCTTAAATTGATCATTTGTTCTCAAGTACATGGTGTTTTTGATGTGTTTTGTGTTAGTGTATGCAGAGTTGCTTCGTCAGCAGTGTGGTGAAGTTTCTAGGGTTATGTGGTGCTATTTGATCATTGTTGAGGAAGCCAAGAGGTTGCGGATTTGAAGAGAGCATGAATTGTCAAGGAACAAGTTTTTGGAGAAATTTGACATAAGGTCAGGCGTGCCCACCCCTTCCAAGCGCGCCCGCGCCCTAGGTGAAGTCATTCCAAGCGCGCCCGCGCCCTACAGGCGCGCCCACTCCTAAAACATTCTGGAAAAAGGCAATTTCAACTCAGAAAAGGAAACAGCAGATGACCAGTCAACCCTAGGGCCTATATAAACTATTGGTGGACGATTTCTGAGAGATACATTGATATACATACATACTTATCCATCCACCGGTGAGGAGAACAAGAAGACGGCTGATTACGAAGATCTAGATTTCATATTTTCTTTGTATTCTTCTAATTAGGCGATACTTTGGATTCTCGTTTGTTCTTTCATAAACCCTAGCACTTTTATTCAGTATTCTAGACTTATTATTATCATGTTTTCATCAGAACCCACGATGATGAACGGTTCGATTATGAACTAATCATCGTCGTGGGATTCTAACGGATTTATTTATGGATTTTAGTAGTTAATTGTTTTAAAGATGTGTGTGTGAAGTCTAATTGATATCCTAGTTTGGTTGTGCTTATTCTTCTTGGATGCGTAGCTAACATCTAAGTTGTTTGTTAATCTCTATTGAATGCGAAAGTGGATATAGAGGTTTAGAACTTGCCATGCTAGCATAGGTTTATGTATGTTTGTCATGCATGATTCGTAGGTGATTTTAACCATCTTACCTGCCCTATGTAATCTGAATGGATAACTTGCTCGTTAAACCGTTATGTTTTCAAATCTTATAGACATATAGGGTCTAAGCATAATTGGTGTCTGCTTAACTTCTATCTCTTTTGTGGATGTTGAGTGGTTTGGTATACGTATACTGAAAGGTAGCGTGTACTGATTTCGTGTTATCCGATTAGTTATCACAACTGTCACATGCATTGATTAAAGACAAAGACTCTAGATGAAGTACTTAATGAAGTTAGGATCCCATGTTTTATTCTCATAAGTAATTCAACAACAATCTTTAGTTTAATTATAGTCTTGATAAATTGTTTAGATAATTTAGTTAATCAAAACACAACTTTGATACTTGTCTTAGCATTGAACGATAGCCATACATTGTTGCATAAGTGCATAACTATAGTAGCCAAAGCAGTCTCTGTGGGAATGAACTCTACTTATTCTTGTATTACTTGTGATCGCGTATACTTGCGTGATATTGTGTGAACACTTCCTACAAAATCGAAAATAATAAAGGAAGTTGTAATTATTAAAATTAAAAATTGTGAAAAATTGAGAAAATTAGAAAAATAGAACGGAGCGATTCTAGAGGCGCCACCTCACCGCCTCCGTCTTCTCCTTTATATATGTATATTGACTAGTTTACTAAGCCGCGCTTCGCAGCGGCTTTATAATAATTTCACCAAATTTTTTCTAAAATTTATTCTACAAAAAATGTTTTTAAACAAAATTATATTTATAACATGAAATTAAGATTTCTTTTAAATTCCCCGTTTAGTGTTGTTCATTACCGAAATTTTGAATAATTATAGAAAAAAGTAATTGTTTAATATATTTCATTATTTTAATATTATATCAAATATTAGTATATTTATCACTTTATTTTTCTAAAACTTTATATTGCAACTTTTATTTTAAAATACATAATTAACATAAATATTAAATTCTAGCATATAATATGCTCCTCCTAATGAATCGCTCTCTCGTTAAACATGTTTACTCCCAATGAATCGTTTTCTCGTTGTTCGCTTTCTCGTTGTTACCAAATTGAACATAAAACAAATTAATTACTTAATCAATTACATCATCTATTAATCAATTTTTTATTGTTTAAAATACAAGTACTCGAGAAAATAAATGAAAAAAATAAGGCAATTAATATTTTCATTACTAAAGATTTAAAAGCCAATTTAGATATTTTCTACTCAAATCGTCTGGAACCTCTCAAATCATCTTCTTTATTATTTTTCTCGATTAAAAGATATTAAATAAAACTTAGTAAATAAATTGAACCCGTGGAGTAAGTTTAGGAGAATATTAATATAGTATACTTAGTTTCCTCCATTTGAAGATAGTAGAAAGGAATTAGTAAATAAAATGGACTTAAAAGTTTAGGAAAATATTAACATAAAATATTTAACTTCCTTCATTGAAAGATAGTATTAAACAAATGGATAATTATCAAAGTCATCACTCATTTGGTTCAAATGTATGTGTTAGATCAGGATTCAATGATCGTCAGGATCTAGACTCAACTGATCAGGATTGCTGACGTCATCAGTATTGCATGGTCATCAGTATTGTACATACGTCAGTATCAGGATTATGATCAGGATCTACATCAGGACTGGGATCAGGATTGATCATCAGGACTGGAAGCTGATCAGGATTCCTACTTAGAGTTATATTTGGAGTCTAGTTAAATAAGGAAGCTTATTTTGTCGGTTCCTTATTTATAGTAATGAAACTATCAATTTAGGATAGGTTTCAATCTTTGTAATTGATTAGGACTTATCATGTAATTGATAGAGAAGCTGTGTAGTATATAAACACAGTTTAGGTTTCGATTTATATCGATCACAAACACGAGTATTTTGTAACCTTGAAGCTCTTAAGAACTCAGAATTTCTTGAGAGAGTTTTGTAACAGTTTTATAACAGATTTAATAAAAACTGTTATTATTCATATTTGTGTATTAAAATTCGAGAATATTATACAATTGTATTCAACCCCTCTTCTACAATTGTTATTTACTGGGCAACAATTGGTATCAGAGCAAACTGATTTAAATTTGAATCAGATACGATCTAAGATGTCGACAACCAAGTATGAAAGCATGAAGATTCCCATTCTGAAGAAGTCTGAATATCCAACATGGAAGGTAAAGATGCTGATGTACCTGGAGGCTATGGATCCTGACTATTTGGACAAGATTCGTGATGGACCATATATTCCTACCAGAATTATAGGACGAACAGAAACTATACCTGAACACTATGTGGTCAAGGCCAAGAGTGAATGGACTCCAGAAGAAAAGGCTCATGTACTCAGGGAGGCAAAGATAAAGAATATCCTGCACAATAGTCTTGATGATGTCATGTCCAACAGAGTGATTGCATGCAAGTCTTCAAAAGAAATTTGGGACACTTTGGAAACTCAATTCCAGGGATCTGCATCTGTTAAGAAAAACAGAAGGGCTCTTTTGATTCAAGAATATGAACAATTCGATGCTAGACCTGATGAGAGCCTGACTGATTTATATGATAGATTTCTGACACTCCTGAATAATCTATCTTTAGTTGGCAAGGAATATGTTTCTAAAGATTCAAATACCAAGTTTCTGAGAGCTTTACCAGAAGAATGGGATACTCAAACCTCGATCATTAGACATCAGTATGATCTCAACACTGTGTCTCTTGATGAAGTCTATGGAATGTTAAGAACCCATGATCTTGAAGTTCAACAAAGAAAGAATAAAAGAATCAGCAAGGCAAAGTCTATTACCTTGAATGTAGAGACTAAATCAAAAGGAAAAGCTGTGGAGGTCTCTAGAAGGAAATCAAGAATGGTGGAGTCAGATCCTGATGATTCATCATCAGATACTGATTGCATTCCTGATGCCAATACTGATGATGATTCTAATGACTCAGACATGGAAGAGATGGTTGCTATGATAGTCAGGGGCTTCAAAAATATGAAGTTCAGGAAGGCTAGAAGACAAGGCAACTTCCAGAAAAGGACCTTCAATGCTGACAAAGACAAATACATCAGAAAGGACAGCAAGGGTAGCAAATTTGATAAGTCAAAGGTTAGATGCTACAAGTGTAATGGTATGGGACACTTTGCTACTGAGTGCAAGAAGACAAAAGCACTCATCACATCAAGCAAGGACTGGATGGACTCTTCCTCAGAATCTGACACTGAGGTGGTCAACTATGCCCTAATGGCCAATACTGATAAAGCTGCTGCCCCTGATGAAAAAGTATCAAATATTGTTTTTGATTTTGATTCTGATAATGCTTCTGAGTTAACACGTTTTCTTAAGTCATTGTATATTAGCTTTAGAAGTCAAACTGCTGAGAATGCTAGAATCTTATCTGAGATGTCTGAACTTAGGAAAAGGAATGAGCATTTAGAAGTTGAATTTTCTTTTATGCAAGAAGTACAGAAAGAATGTGATAATGCTAAACACATGCACTTAGAAATGAAATTTAAATGTACTTCTCTTGAAAAGGAACTTGAATATGCTAATGAGAAAATCAGAACCTGGACAGACTCTGGTAGAAAATTTCATGAGATTAATACCTCTAAGAATTGGAAAGAGTGTCTAGGGTATAAGTCAGATGAAGATAAAAAGTTGAAAGAGAAAATTGTTGTTGATGAGACAGTTAATCCAAAAACCTATAGACATGTTATAGACAAAACCAAATCTAAGATTACACCTGTTAATTTTATTTTTGGTAAAGATTCAAATTCAATTTTTGAAAAGGGATCTACTTTTGTTCAAAGTGTTAAACTTGTAAAGTCTAAACCTGTCTTGAATAAAGTTACTAAGAATGTAGGTTTACTGTCTCAGAAACAACTCAAGGATAAAATCTGTAAGGTTACAGATAAGAAGAAGGAACCCATTGTCAAAAGGAACAGGAATGGTAAAATTGGGATTAACAAAGAAAATGGTTATAAATATGTCCCAAATGCACCTAGAAAATGTTGTTTTACCTGTGGTAACTCTAATCACCTTGCTATTGATTGCAGAAAGAGTAAAAAGAAGGTTACTGAAATTCCTAGGTCTGATGTTAGGAATAGATCAGCATTTTATAAACCACAGAATTCCTGTTTTCATTGTGGTAGTAAATGGCAAATCCTGATGGAGTTAATCCTGTCAGGACTGCTAAAATCAGAAAGACTTCTGCTGCTAAAATTAATAAAATGCATGGAAAAGGAACCCAAAAAGTGTGGGTTCCTAAACATTCTAACTAGTGTTTTAACATTCTGATTGCAGGGTAAAAAGAAAAATGTGTTAGTCATGGATAATGGATGTTCTGTGCACATGACTGGAAACAAAGCCCTGTTATCAGAATATGAGGAAAAAGTTGGCCCAACTGTGTCTTATGGAGATGGCAACATTGGACAAACTTTGGGATATGGCAATATAATCATTGGAAATGTCATCATTAAAAAAGTAGCTCTAGTGAAGGGACTAAAACACAACCTGTTAAGCATTAGTCAAATCACTGACAGAGGTTATCATGTAAACTTCTATTCCACACATTGTGAAGTAGTCATCAAAGAAACAGGAAAGATAGCATTGACTGGCTACATACATGGTAACATTTATGAAGCCAACATTCTCTCAAATACTGATGGTTCCCCTACTTGTTTCATCAGTAAAACATCAGTAGATGAAAGTTGGAATTGGCATAAGAAGCTTTCTCATCTCAACTTCAGCAATATCAATGAGTTGGTTAAGAAAGATTTAGTGAGAGGATTACCTAAAGCTTTGTATACTCCTGATGGACTCTATGATGCTTGTCAAAAGGCTAAACAAAAAAGTACATCATTCAAGAGTAAATCAGAATCCTCTATTGAAGAACCATATCACATGTTGCATCCAGATCTATTTGGTATAGTCAACATTATGTCCATCAGTAAGAAAAGGTACACTCTTGTAATTGTTGATGAATATTCTAGATTCACCTGGGTGTATTTTCTGCACATAAAAGATGAAACTCTTGAAATACCGTTGGATCATGTGAGAATGATTGAGACAACCACAAAGTACAAAGTCAAGATACTGAGGAGTGATAATGGTACTGAATTCAAGAATTCAAAGATGGAAGAGTTCTGCAAATACAAAGGAATTATTCAACAATTCTCTGCTCCTGGCACACCTCAGTAAAATGGAGTAGTTGAAATGAAAAATAGAACTCTTATTGAAGCTGGCAGAACTATGTCGGAAGAAGCTAAATTGCCTACATATTTCTGGGCAGAAGCAGTCAATACAGCATGCTATACTCAGAATCTCACATTGATAAACAGACATGGTGTAACTCCATATCAAATGCTCAAGGAGAAGAAACCAAGTTTGAAGCATCTGCATGTGTTTGGCTGTAAATGTTTTGTTCCCAGAACTCATCCTGAACAGCTAGGAAAATTTGAAACTAAGGCTGATGAAGGAATTTTTATTGGATATCCAGCCCCAATAGCTTTCAGAGTTTTTAACTTGAGAACAAGGACTGTCATGGAGTCAATACACGTATCTTTTGATGACAAGGAGATATTTGGATTGAATGAAGACTCACATGATAGATTGGTTTTTGAAAATGAAGCTACCAAGGAACCTGAAGAATATGAATCAGATACTGACAATTCATCAGATACTGATGACTCACCAAATCACTACGTCAAATTTGGGCTTTCGTCACTCTTTTGTACAGTAAGGGCTGTGACACTTTGGAAAAAATGAGTGGCTAAAGGTCATCGTCCCAAGTTTTAGCCACACAATTATTTTTTGAGTGACCGAAAACACATTTTTTGGCAGATTTAGTCACAATTTATAAAAGTGTGACAATTGAGAGATGAAACAACATGTTTTTTTTGTTGACTTTGACCAAATCCAACATTTATAGTCATACTTGAGAGATAGAAGTGTGACAAAAAATAGTGACGCTTCTTTGCTGTATCTAAATGTTACCAAACGGTCACAGTCATTTTCGGTGATGTGGCTAAATGTGAAATAACCTATGGTCACTACATTTTATATGTGACTAAAAAGTAGAGTTTTCTGCATTATGTCAGATCTTTGTTCGCTAAGGCAGCTAAAAACTAGTGACTGTATTATTGTGTGACTAAAATGTACTCTGTTTTCAGGAACAGAGCATTCTGTTTTGAGGATCCTCATTTCCAACTGATCTGTCACATTATTACATTTGGGTGTGGCAAAATATTTGACCACTGGACATGAAGTATTGGTATAGCAGATTAACCAGAGATGACAAACACAAACTTGATTTATCCAAGTTGCATACCAGATGAGCTTAAAACTTGATAATGAAGCTTAAAACTAGAACAATTCAACTAATCCATGTCATTCGGCCAACATTAGAATTCACCATTACATATTAATTCTTCATCAAATAAAAAACAAAGAAAATGACCAAGACAATGATAACATTATACAACTTCCCACGTATGACATGAACCTCCTTTCGAAGATCTTCAACTGTTGACATGCAGTTTTGCAGGTCAGTCTTCACAACATCAACTTCTTTCTGGATCTTGATCTTCATGCCAACTGGTTCAGGATCAATCCATTCCCAAAACGAACATTTGGGTCCAGAAGACTTGAAAAGGGAATTCAAATTAAAAGCTGTTTATTAAATTAAACAGATGAAACTGATAGACATCAGCTTACCAATGAACTTGATTTGTGGCACACCCGAAATCTTCTTACAGGGTTGTCAAGTGTGTTTGATGTTCTAATCCGGGCAGGAAGACCACAGTAGCACAGATCACATCGATTTTGGTTTGAGCTGTAGGAATTTGAAGACGACATCATGATCAGGCCTCTTTCTTTGCACACACCTGGAGAAAAAAACAGGAATTCAAACAGAGCATAGAATTTAACCATACAATAGAATTTAGCATTACATAAAAAACATGGAAAATGACAAACATAATGATAATAATTACCGGATTCAGTTAGCATTACGTATAATAATACCCTTACAGTCCTGTCTAAAGTAATCATCACGAGATTCATTACCCAAGTCACGTGGATCTACAGGTGGTAATATATTATCATTGTGAGGAAAAATTACAGTACTGAAATCCTCATTGACATCATCGTACAGATCTCTATAATTCTTAGGAGGTGTCATCAAGACAATAGACATTTTTTTATCCAGCTGGTCTTTAACATAAAACACCTGTCGTGCTTGTGAGGCCAATATGAACGGATCATCCTTGTGGCCTAATCTGTTAAGTTCGACCAATGTGTAACCCAGGCCATCTTGCTTGACACCATTTCTACTGTCAACCCAGTCGCACATGAAAAGAGGAATTTTCTTAATATGATAATCTAGTACCCATATCTCTCGTAGAACCCCATAATAAAAGTTCTTTCCATAGGTTACTACTTCTTTAGAAATGTGCATCTCAGTTGCCTCTACACAAACCCCACTGTTCTGGTGAATTCTGCCATCACGAATTTTTGTACGAAATGTATAGCCATTGATGTCATATACATCATATTTGTTCACGATTCTGCGTGCTCCATGTGAGATCCACTTAACTGTTTCTGATACACTTTCGTTGGAGATCGATAACTCGCTTTCAACCTAAATTACACAATAACAAGGATAAGATTCAGCTTGCACAAATTACAATTGAGAAAAAACTAAGATCATACTGATTTAAATATTACCTTGTTGCGTAACCAGTGACCAAACGTTGTGTTATGCTCTTTCTCCAGCCATGCTTGTCGTTTACCAGGATGTTTGTTTTCCAAAAATGTCATGTGTTGTCTGCAAGTACAAAAATGAGTATCAAATCTGATCCTACTGTTAAATAAAAGAAAAACACAAATAAACATGTTCAGTAGGAGTCCTTACTCGATATACGGCACAACTTCAGGCGTATTTTGCAGTACATAGAAATGTGCTTTCATGTAGAGATCTTGAGAAACTTCAACTGGTTTACCAGCTGACAAAGGAATTCCCTCTTCATTACCATTTTCAGATGTGTTGTGCTGGTGTTCTGGAATATCAATGGACCTCATGCATTTTTTGTATTCGTTGAAGAACGCAATTGTTTCTTCTGCAATATGCTCCTCAGCAATGCATCCTTCTGGGTAAGCTTTGTTCCGCACATGCCCTTTAATAACTTTCATCATCCTCTCAAAGGGATACATCCACCGAAAGCATATTGGGCCACATAATTTGACCTCTCTAACAAGGTGCACAGTTAGATGAAGCATAACATCAAGAAAGGATGGGGTAAAGTATTTCTCCATCAAGCACAGTGTAACACAAAGCTCCTCATGCAATTTATCGAGTTCTTCTACATTGATTTCTTTGCTACATATTGATTTGAAAAAAAAACAAAGTCTGATAATAGCATATCTTGTGGGTTTAGGCATGATAGACCGTATTGCAATTGGCAAGAACTGTTGCATAAGTATATGGTAATCATGTGATTTAAGTCCCATAAGCTTCCTATCCTTTTCATTCACCAAACTAGAAAAGTTGGAACAATAACCTTGCGGAGCCCTTAAGTTATGTAATGTGCCACAGAACATGTCTTTTTCATCTTTAGTTAATGTGTAGCAGGCTGCAGGAAGTAATGTCTTCTCGCCTTGACTTTTAGCTTGCAACTCTTGTCTTATCCCAAAATGTGCCAGATCCTTTCGAGCTTGCAACCCATCTTTCGTCTTGCCCGGAACATTTAGTAATGTTCCGATAATACTCTCAGACACATTCTTCTCAGTGTGCATGAAATCAATACAATGTTGGACCAAATTATACCGCCAATACCTAAGTCGTCGATTCCATATGTTGAATTTCTTCCAATAGGTCTGTTCTTTCTGTCCGGAATTTGTGCTACCACCCCCTTCTGATTTTCTCTTTTTTGTTTTCCCCCCTCTTCCAGTCGAAGTCTCCATCAGTTCTGAATCTTTATCCTTAAATCCCTTCCCCCACATATTCCGAATAAATTTAACCTCGTTGAATATTTCTTCCCCTGTCATAGGATCTGCAGCAGTTCCCCACTCTTCTTTTCCATTGAATGCCTTAGTTTGCTTTCTGAAGGGATGACTATATGGTAGATATCTTCGGTGACCACCATAACTCTGCTTGGCAGAGAACGGAAGTCTTACACAATGAGTTTCTTTCCTGCACACCACACAACCATGGAATCCACTATAAGGACAGCCACATAATGCACCAAGAGCAGGGTAATCATTAATCGTCCATAAGACAACAGCACGTAAAGTGAATTGTTCCTGTGCATAGGAATCATATGTTTCAACACCTTCTTCAAACAAGAGCTCCAGATCATCGATCAAAGGATCCAAAAACACATCGATATCGTTTCCAGGCGTTCCCGATATTAATAACGAAAGCATGATGAACTTTCTTTTCATACACAACCAAGGTGGAAGGTTGTAAATGACAGTTAATACTGGCCACACACTGTGATTCTTAATCCCTCTGTTTACATCAACCCCGTCTGTGGAAATGCCAAGCCGAAGATTTCTTGGATCAGATGCAATTTCCGGAAATTTGTCGTCTATTGCTTTCCATGCAGGTGAATCAGATGGGTGCCGTAGAACACCGGGCTTTTTCGAACTGGTGGAGTGCCATATCAAATCTTTTGATATGCTTTTCACTTTATAAAGTCGTTTCAGTCGTGGAATAGGGGGGAAGTACCATAATACCTTTGTAGGAACATTTTCGTATATGACTTTAGTCTTCTCATCCACCTTCCACCGTGACATGCCACAAGTTGGACATACCACCATGTCCTTGTAATCCTTCCTGTAAAGAATGCAGTTGTTAATGCATGCATGTATCTTTTCGTATCCTGACCCCATTGCTGTCATTATCTTTTTGGCCTCATATGTGTTGTTCACCATCTCGCTACCTTCTGCAGGCAGCATCCTTTTCAACAGAAGTAGCATTTCAGTAAAGCAATTATTTGTCATTCCATGCTTACTCTTCAAGTTTAGTAGTTCAACTGTTGCAGACAACTTTGTGAAGTTAGGACAATATTTATACAAGGGCTTCTCCGCATCTGCAAGTAGTTCTTGAAACTTGTCAATGTCAGCTATGAAATTGTCTTCCGTAGCTTTTACCATTTCTATTGTTTCTGCAGCATCTGTTGGAAATTCTACTGCATCAAACTGGTTGAAAGTTGTTGGCTTGTCTTCCTCTCCATGTTTAATCCACCTTGTATAATTCCGATCGAATCCCTTAACGAGTAAGTGGTAATGGACCTCATCCACCGAAAGAGAGAAGTGGTTTAAACAGCTTACACATGGACATGGAATAGTCTTCGTTGACATATTCAGATGAGAAACCGCAAAATCGATAAATGCTACAACTCCATCCATATATGGTTCACTGTTTCTATCGGTTACCATCCAAGAATTATCCATAACTACAGCCTATTACGAGCATATTAGAGCATAACTAAACCAATTACGAGCATATTAGAGCATAACTACAGCAATTACGAGCATATATCAAAGCATAAAATTCAAAAATTAGCATATATTTAACACATGACTTACTGAAATTAGGGATGAAATCGTTGTGGATGAAAGTATGAGTGGTTTCTGTCGACTGCTTGTTTGAAGCTACTTGTTTGAATCCGATTAGAAGCGGCAGCTAGTGTGGTTTCCAATTGAGAGAATAAACTTTCCACTTAGGTATTTGACCCCCATAGCCGCGCGCTACTCCAGCTGGACTGAACCTGTTCAAGGCCCAATTAGAATAGTGTTGGCCCAACTAGAATAGTGTTGGCCCAAATAAAATAACGAGATTCGACCCCGAAAGTGGAAATAATTTTTTTTAATGCATTTTTCGATGATCCAACCGTACGGATGTTAATAGATACGCATTGTGATGTTGGGGAAAAATAATCGAAAAATCGGGAATTTATCTTGTACGACATTTTTTGAGGGATCTGGCCAAAGTACTACTCGAAAGAACGAGATTCGACCCCGAAAGTGGAAATAATTTTTTTTAATGCATTTTTCGACGATCCAACCGTACGGATGTTAATAGATACGCATTGTGATGTTGGGGAAAAATAATCGAAAAATCGGGAATTTATCTTGTACGACATTTTTTGAGGGATCTGGCCAAAGTACTACTCGAAAGAACGAGATTCGACCCCGAAAGTGGAAATAATTTTTTTTAATGCATTTTTCGACGATCCAACCGTACGGATGTTAATAGATACGCATTGTGATGTTGGGGAAAAATAATCGAAAAATCGGGAATTTATCTTGTACGACATTTTTTGAGGGATCTGGCCAAAGTACTACTCGAAAGAACGAGATTCGACCCCGAAAGTGGAAATAATTTTTTTTAATGCATTTTTCGACGATCCAACCGTACGGATGTTAATAGATACGCATTGTGATGTTGGGGAAAAATAATCGAAAAATCAGGAATTTATCTTGTACGACATTTTTTGAGGGATCTGGCCAAAGTACTACTCGAAAGAACGAGATTCGACCCCGAAAGTGGAAATAATTTTTTTTAATGCATTTTTCGACGATCCAACCGTACGAATGTTAATGGATACGCATTATGATGTTGGGGAAAAATAATCGAAAAATCGGGAATTTATCTTCTACGACATTTTTTACAATATATTGATATATAAAAAATAATTAATATAAATAATATAACATAAAAATATATATTTTACATTTACAGGTCGTCTAAAAACCGGCAACATCACTTTACCAATTCACTTCCCCCCACTACACAGGCGGCTAGACTTTCCCAAAATATCAAACTTCCCCCCAATTCACTTTCAACATCACTTTACCCAACTCACATTCAAACTCTCCCTCTCTGTGCACCATAATCTCTCCACAACTTTCAGTCGGTGAAATTAGGTTACACCGTCGGTCAGATCTGGTGACCCAATCTGGTTTATGTTCTTGAAATTAGGGTTTTTTCCACCGGCGTTTAAATCACCTTGCTTGTCGCAGGTAAACCATTCTTCCACAGACTATTTCAGTTATTGCATGTTTGAGAGATATATGTTTGAGATATATGGTTGGAGAGATTGCATATTTGAGTTGTATTTGAGAGATTGAGACGAATTGAGTTCCAATTATATGAATAATACTACTTATGCTTTAATGTTGATGTATTAATATCTGACATTGTTGTGCTTGTTGTCTACAGCTAATTTGAGTACCATGGGAAAGAAGTACAGGTTAGTTGTTTACTATGGGGGTCAGTTCATGACAAAGGTTAAGTGGCAATACACCGGTCCTAAGGCAAAGGTGTTCGACGGAATGGAAGTCTACAACATGACTGTTAAACAAGTTAGGGATTTGGTAGCGGATGTAGTTTCGGATGATGATAAGCTTTATTTCATGAAAGATGGGGTGACCCCGGATCATGGATATGGTTTGATCCTTGGAGACAGTGACTTAAAAGAGTTGGCTGTTGCTTCTACCATGACTGGAGTCTGCAAGATTCATGTCTTCCATTCCTGGTCCACAACTACTGCACCAGTTTGCGTTGAAGAAGAATACCTAGGTAGACTAATTTTTGACTTCTCATATTTATGCATGTGTATGTATATTGAACAGATAAATCCTGTAATTGCTAAGGGTTCTTATACTGGTTGTAGGTGAGGACAATGAGGAATTTGAGGAACAATATTCAACGGAAGAGTGTAGCGAAGAAGAAGAAAGCACAGAAGTAGAAGACGAAGGAGAAAACGCAGAAGAAGAAGTAGAAGAGTGCAAAAAGGTGCAACAAAAGAATGATGTCAAAGCTAAGAGGGGGCTAACCAGGTTGCCGAAGCTGCGTACCAGGTTTACAAACTCTGGTGGAAAAAGACATGAGGTTGAATTTGACTCACTTGGTAGGTTAATGGGGGAATACAGATCAGAATTTACGAGCTTTTTGGGAGACACGGTCAGGGAGCATGTTGGCTTAAGATGGTTAACATGGAAGGAGGTGCCAAAAGAAGTGAAGGCTAAGCTGTGGGATCAAGTAACGGTAAATCAGCTACTTCGCATTAAGTACTCTAAATATATGTTACATTTTTAATATGAAACACTATTGTTGAACTTATCTGCTTGCCTTTTATGTGTATTAACACCATGTATTATATATTGAAGCATTTTTTTGATATAGAACTTTGTCGTCGAAAGTTTACAATGACTCGGCTTGGTGGGCTGCTTCGCAATTTCAGAAGAAAGATGTATGCAAGATTCATACAACCTAACCTGAATAAACCAGCAAAACTTGCAAAAGTTCCTAGGCAGTATCGTACACTGGTAGAGCAAGCTGATTGGGATAGGTTCGTACCCCACACGCAAACGGATAAATTCAAGGTTGTAATACTTTAATATACGGATCATCGTTTGAATTAACGTATTTTTCCAATGCACTTTGCTGAAATAATTCTTTTGACTATTGGAAGGATGTCTCCAAAACTACGAAAATTGCGCGATCACGGTCCGTTTTTGATCATCGCTTGACGAGGAGGATACCCTCGTCTCAAAGAAAAATTGGTAATTCAGATGTGTTTTTATTGTGTTACTAGTGATTATTTTGGATATTAAATGTCTGATTGTGTCATCGTTGCATTATGCAAGGTTTCAAAAAATGAAATAAAGGTTGATGATGTCCCCACCCGTGCTTTTATGTGGAGGAAGGGGAGGGAAAACAAAGATGGAGAGTTGGTAGATCCAAAAGTGAAGAGCATGGCAGATTATTTAGTAAGTTTAAATATGAGAGTTAGTATATCCTAAAGTGAAGAACATGTCCTTGTTACTAATTTTCTTTACAGATGGATATTGAAGCACAGATAAAGGACGGACTAATCAAGATTGGGCCGGACGAGGATGCCCTTACAGTGGTTTTTGGCAGGGAGCAGGGTTCATACTTGAGAGGTGTTGGTTGTGGAGTCACTCCCAGTGCGTACTGGCATTGTCCTCGGCAAAGGACAACAGGAAAAGATAAAATCAAGATTCTGGAGCTTCAATTGGAAAATGAGAAACTGCTGCGTGAGAAAAAGGATGAAGAGCTGAAGAACCTGTCGTTGCAGATGGAGGCAACGAACAATAAACTGAATAAAGTCATGGCTCAATTGGATTCGCAAGGACTGCTTTCAGCAACAAAACAAGATGTAAGCACTACGTAAATTGTTAGAGTTTTTTGTGTTGGAATTTAATTATCTTGTGTCTATATTCCAAAACATAGTTTACAAAACTTGTGTTATCACTTGACTTTCCCATTTCACGTTACATTCTGTAGGGAACACCGATAAGTGGGAATGGTTCGAGGGACAGCTGCATTAATGTTACCATCCCAGCATCGAAAGAGTTTTTAACACCTGTAAGTAATGGCTACTTTAATTTCTTTTTAATTTTTTCCAAGTAGTTGCTGATTTCTTGTCCAAATTTCTTAAATTGTTGGTTAAATCTGTGGAGAAGCAAGTGACTCCTACTGCCGACACATCCATAATGGCGCAAAAGGTGATCACTGCCGACACATCCATAATGGCGCAAAAGGTCATCACCACCAGGAGGAAAGTTTATATATCTCCGCGTACCACTAAATCACAAGAAGATCCAACAATTGTGCAACAGGTATTACAACATTGCTAAATGCACATGTATATTGAGATTAACTTTAACTTTAATATGTTGGCAATTATGCTTCTACTTTTGTAGGAAAAGGTAATTAGATTCGGAACCAGGAAGAAGATTAATTTATCTCAGCCTAGCACTATCTCTGGTCAAATGCCATCTCAGTCGCCATCTCAGTCAAATCAAACCTCAACAGTTGTCCAATCGGTATGCATTATATTTCTAAATGCGTATGTATATTAGTTCACTTTACCTTTATGATGTTAATTATGCCACGTACTTTTGTAGCCAATGAAGTGTACTCTGTATATGTTGAATTTGAACAACCCGGTTGCACGTGGTACGACTATCCTTTCAGACCAGAAAGGACAAACCATTCATGGAGTCCCCCTACAAGATGATTGCTATAGAGTTTCTGTTGATGAAGTTGTGAAGGGGGCAGCATTCTTACCTTATGAAGCCGGTGATATGCGGACAGTTGAGGATGCTTTGGGTTCTTTTGTGGCTTGGCCCAAAAACCTTATCAAGATAATTGATCATCAAGTACGTTTCTTACTTTGCATTCCATTTTGGTTGTGTGCATTTATTATCCTGCTTTATAATTTTGTTTAAAATGATGGAGCTTTAATTAAATAACATTACTTGTCCAACGGTCTTAACTTGCTTATCTATAGAATTACATTACTTGTGTTAGAATGGTCTTAACTTGAGGGCTGTTGGAATGATCATCGTATTTGTTTTCATGTTTTACTCTAGGTACCAAATCCAACGGCCAATGGGATTGGGGAAGAACATAGCGCAACTCAAGCTAAGGAAGAACATAGCGCAGATCAAGTTAAGAAGGAGAAGAAGAGATGTAATACCATTACTGGTTCCCCAGTAACACGTTCAAAGGCTAAGGCGAACAAGGCAGACAAGCTGAGGAAGAAGCGGAAGCTGGTGGTGTAATTGTAAACTGAATTTGACTCATGTTAATGTGGTTTTCTGGTTGTGAACTTTTCGATAAGTTGTTAATTTTCTGTACTCTGGTTATGGTTATGTGCTTTTTATGGATTGTGGAGTTATACTCCATATCGTTGTTATGGATCATGGATTTAGTATGGATTTTATGGATTAATATGGACTAGTTTGGAATTTGGCATTTTTTTTTACTTGTATTTTGGCATTTTACTTGTTTGCATATTGTGGCCTTTTTGAATTGGATTGTGGCCTTTTGGTATTGTGATTTGTATCGGCTTTTTGGTACGGCCGTGGTCATTTATATTACAAATGAAACCTGTTTGTGATGTGGTTAAGTATGTGTGGCTAGTACCACACTTCAGCCACACTACCTATTATATTATATTGGGGGATAGTTACTACAATTATTAGTGACTAAAAGCAGTTGTTTAATAGTATATAAAACATACAAACGACCACAGAAAAATTATAAAATGTGGCCATACCCAAGTTTTTTGCCACGATTTACCAATAAATAGTGCGACCAAAACTAAGCCTTTAATGAATGTTGTTATTTAGCCACGTTATTAATTATCTTTAGCCACGACCCATCCTCTGGCTGAAAGCTGGTATTTAGTCACACTTTTGAGCTTAAAACAGGGGCTGTCAGACCCAAGGGGTGGTATGCTTTAGTCACTCTGTTTTGAGTTACAGCCACACAGCTGGCGTGTGGCCGTAGGGGGCGTAAAATGATCCGACCTTAGGTGACACTTTGCTGAAAAATTAAAACGTGACGTAAAGTGCTTAGCCACACGTATTTGATGTGACGGAAGCCAAAATTTGACGTAGTGAATCCTGATGATACTTCAAATCCTGATGAAGCACCAAATACTAATGGTGCTAATATTGATGATACAAATAGTGGTGATACATCTAGTAGTGCAAATGTTGAGGGGGAGCAACATCAATCTACTACAAATTCAGAGTCAACTCAATCATCAGGACAAAATTCTTCAGATACTGATTCAAGTGACAATCCTGATAACCCATCAGGAGGAAATATCAATAATTCAGGGGGAGCTTCTAAAGAAGCAAGTTCTTCTAACCAAGATAACACCAATCCAGGGGGAGCATCTACATCAAGGAATGACTTACCACCAGCAAGGAAATGGACTGCAAGCCATACTCCTGATTTGATAATTGGAGATCTTGATGCAGGTGTTCAGACAAGAAGTGCAACTCAAAATGAATGTCTATATAATAACTTCCTTTCAAAGGAGGAGCCAAAGAAAGTTGAACATGCACTTAAAGATGCTGATTGGGTTACTGCAATGCAAGAAGAATTGAATGAATTTGAAAGGAATGAAGTCTGGAAACTGGTGCCAAGACCAAAGAATAGGTCAATTGTTGGTACTAAATGGATTTTCAAAAATAAGACTGATTCAGATGATGTAATTATCAGAAACAAAGCAAGACTAGTTGCAAAGGGGTATTCTCAACAAGAAGGAATTGACTATGATGAAACTTTTGCTCCTGTTGCAAGACTAGAAGCCATCAGAATTTTCCTGGCATATGCAGCTCACAAGAAATTCAAGGTTTTCCAGATGGATGTTAAAAGTGCTTTCTTAAATGGTGAACTGGAGGAAGAAGTTTATGTTGAACAACCTTCTGGTTTCATTGATCCTAAATATCCAAATCATGTTTATAGATTGGATAAAGCACTTTATGGACTAAAGCAAGCTCCAAGAGCCTGGTATGAAACCCTAGCTCAATTCTTACTAAAAAGTGGATTCAAAAGAGGTACTATTGATAAAACTTTGTTCTATTTGAATCATGGTAAGGATTTTCTTTTAGTTCAGATTTATGTTGATGATATCATTTTTGGGTCAACAAACAATAAGCTGTGTGAAAAGTTTTCTAAGCTTATGCAGTCAAGATATCAAATGGGCATGATGGGAGAAATGAGTTACTTTCTTGGTCTTCAAGTTAAACAGACTGATGATGGCATCTTTATCAAACAGTCAAAATATACAAAGAATTTATTGAAAAGGTTTAACATGCAAGATTGTGCTATTGCTAGTACTCCCATAGCTACAGCTACCAAACTTGATCCTGATCAAGGTGCTGAGGTAGATGTAACTCACTACAGAGGAATGATTGGCTCTTTATTGTATCTCACTGCAAGTAGACCAGATATCATGTTTGCAACCTGTATGTGTGCAAGATTTCAAGAAAAACCTAGGGAACCTCATCTGATTGTAGTTAAAAGAATTTTCAGATATCTCAAAGGCACTCATTCTCTTGGCCTTTGGTATACTAGGGAATCAGATTTTGGTTTGTGTGGTTATTCAGATGCTGATTTTGCAGGATGCAAGATAGACAGGAAAAGTACTTCAGAAAGTTGTCAGTTTTTGGATGGTAGACTAGTTTCATGGTTTAGTAAAAAGCAAAAGTCTATCTCTACTTCAACTGTAGAAGCTGAGTACATTGCTGCAAGAAGTTGTTGTGCTCAAATAATGTGAATGAGAAATCAGTTGTTAGATTATGGCTTGTCATACTCAAAAATCCCTATTTATTGTGATAACCAAAGTGCTATTGCAATGACAGAAAATCCAGTTCAACATTCTCTTACTAAACACATCAGTATTAGATATCACTTCATAAGAGAACAGGTTCTGGAAGGAACAATTGAACTTCATTTTGTTTCTACTGATCAACAACTAGTTGATATATTCACCAAGCCACTGCCTGAAGCTACTTTCAACAAGTTGGTGAATGAACTTGGAATGATGAACTTTGAGAATTTCTGAGGAAAGCTACAGAGAGGAAATCCTGATGACTATCAAATCCTGATGGTCATTCTGCAAGGTATGTAATTTTGATCAAATCCTGATAGAACTCAATCCTGACAGGAAGTCAACTGGTCAATCCTGAGTATTTCATTGCTTAATTTGTGCCTGATTTTTCGTCAGTTACTGATGAGAAACGTTTGAGTTTTTATTTGGACAACTGTATGCGCGCGTTTGTCACACTGATAGATATATACATATAGATACACATAAAAAGCGGTGCAGTTATGTTTAATTATGCACGTAATTTGTCCACTAATCATTTTTGCACAAATCATATTTTTCCACCTGTGACTGAGAGTAATATTTTGTTTTAACAAAATACATTTGATTTTCTAAATTCCTGATTACTCTCTCATCATCAGTTTTTCATCTTCTTTCTCTCTCTATGCTCAAGAACCCTATTTTCTAAATCTTAACTCTTAAGCTTTCTATTCTGTTTTAATGGCGTCTTCATCATTCATGAACAAACAGACTGTGATTAGTGGTGTTACTTTTGTCACTAATAATTTTGTAGCCGTTTTGGATCATCAGGATTTGCCTTCTGAGTTTCACATCATACAGGATTTTTTAACTTCAAGCCCATTGAAGTATGTTCTCACAGAACCTATTAGTGTCTCCTTTAAGTCTGTCGTGCAGGTTTGGAACACAGCTGTTTTTGGCAAAGGGGAAACATGAAATTTTTTAATGCAATTTGAATTCAATGGGATTACCCATCATGTCACACCTGCTATTGTTGAAAAGGCACTGCACTTGCCAATTCTGGGTGACCAAGTTCCTGATAATGTCACAGACTCTGAAATTTTTGAGTTTGTTACAAAATTGGGTTACAATGGTGAGGTAAAGAGGTATGGCAACCTCTTCAGGACGAAGCTTAAGAAGGAATGGAACTTCTTCTTTGATACCATAAGCCGCTGTTTCCTGAACAAGACATCGAATTTTGATGCTCTTCCATCAGGATCACTAAAGATTGGGTACTCTCTTATCTATTCTCAAGTGTTTGATTATGGTAGTTTAATTTTAAAAGCTTTAAGTGATAGGAAGTCAGATAAGTTAGGTTATGTCTATTTCCTTAGATTTTTTCAGCTAATTTTTAATCACTTCTGTCCTGATGTTGTTTTTTAGAATGATGTGTTTCTACCAATTTGTAGAATTACAGAGAACAATATTAAGTCCTTAGTCAATAGTGATAAGGCAAATGGTTTTGAAGGCAATGCTTTTATTCCTGATGAGGTCAGGCTTTTCTTGAAAGAGAAAATGCCTACTCAATATGGATCAGTTTCTGATGCTATGGGGCAAGGCCAAACACACCTTGTTCCTGACACAAGCATCCCTCCCAAACAGTCTAAACAATTACCAGCCACCTCTATTGTCTCCCAAAAGACTTTAGTTGTAAAAACTAAGAAATCAGCTAGATCTAATGTGTCTGGAAGACAATCAGGATCGTAGGATTTTTCCTCTACACCACTCACCAAAAAGAAGAAACAAGGGGGTGTACAAGGGGTCCTGGTGAAGAAGAATGCAAACACTGTTCTTGATAAGGGAGTTGAGGATGTTCCAGTGAAAAGAAGATTGATTTTAAGAGATGAAAGTGATATTGAGGATGATATGCCTATCTCCTCCAAGATAAAGAGAATCAAGGAAGTAGCTGATACAGCTACTAAGGCTGTGGTCTCTACAAAGTCACAGAAGAAAAGGAAATTATCAAAGAGCAGGTATCATATTCCTTTGAAGGTGCAAATGAAGGATACTGATATTCAGACATCAAATCCTGATTAGTCATCAATTTCTGATGCTCAAACAAATCCTGATGTTGGTATTCCTGATGCACAACCAAAAATTGTCTCTATCTCAGACTCTCCAGCAAAAGACTCTCCAACAAAAAGACATGTTGATATTTCATGGGAGAAGTATGGTGCTGCTGCTTCCAAGCTTGGGTTTACACATCCCATGGAAAAGAAGAGGAAAGCAGAAGATATAGTCTTTCAGAGACAAAAGAAGCTGAAAGGATCAAGCCCACAAGAACCTGAATCTCAATGTGATTCAGCAGCTACTGATGATCCTGCCCCACAAGAACCACTCAATCAAAGTTTGGGTGAAGGCATAGCTATTGGAATGGTCCCACAAGAACCATTTTCTCAAAGGGAAAATGCAGACACTTCTATTCCAGCCACACAAGAACCATCTTCTACATCTGAAGATGCAGGCAAAGCAACAGCTTCTGAGGAATTTCATGACAATGCTCAAGGGGTTTCTGGTGCAAATTAAAGATTGGTCGAGGACACTGTCACTGAGGGAATTACACAAAAACCTTTAACTCAAAGTGTTAAAGCAGCTTCAGAACCTCATGCTACACAAGAACCATCAGTATCAAATCCTGATGCAAGCTTATCAAATCCTGACTGTGTTGCTCCTGACGCTAGTGGTGCTCCTGATGTTGAGCCAATCCTGATACAGCCACTTAGCTCTAGACCAATGACAGATACTATCACAGAATCACAGGATAAATTAAAAGGTATTGTTATTCCTGATCCTGATGTTCGTGATGATTCTGATGCTGATGATGGTGATGACAGTGCTGATAATAATGATGAGAAGGATCAGCTTGCTACAGCAATCAAGTCTAGTATTGGAACCAATTTTGGTTCATCAAGCACATTTATGGCTGGCAAGGCTACTTCTGGAAAGGACTTACGTCAAGACTTTTCTGTTCCTTCTGAAATGACTCCTGCTGAGGCACTTAGACTATATGAATGGAACAATTCATGGTACAGATCTTCTGAGTCTGTTAGTTATCCATATTCTTTGGATCATGCCTATGCTGCAGTGAAACTAATTGAGAATCAAGACCTGAAGAATCATTTGAAGGCTACTACTCTCTTATCCAAAGGCCTCAAACATGAGATTGATTCTGTCAAGGCTGCAACTGATTCAGTGAGGAATGACATTGCTCAAAACTTTACAAAGGTGCCTACTGTTCTTCAACTAAGAGTGATGGAATCCCAAGTAAAGTCAGTTATTTCTGAACAATCCTTCATTAATAGCAGAATTGATTCACTTGATTCAAAGGTAACTGATATACAAACCTCTCTTGCCTTAATTTTGAATTTATTGTCAAATACTGATGTCAAAAAGGGGGAGAAGGTAAGTTCTACAAAATGTACACCTGATCTAGTATTAAGGAATAATGATGATGATACTCGAAATGATGGTGATGACAAAGTTCTGCAAGGAGAAACCTCTGATGTTGCTGCTGTTATGAAGACAATTCAAACTTCTCAAAGTCAAACAACGCAGTCAACTCATGTTTCTGATTCTGGAATAAGGACAGTGAGAACATTGGTACAATCTCAGATCCTGACGGAAAAACAAATCCTGACAGGTGATCAAATCCTGATGACTCATCAAATCCTGACACCTGGTCATGGACATACACTTTCTACAATTCCTGAAGGTAATGAAGATGTTCTCATTGAAAATCCTGAAGATGCTGCTAACCTATTCCAGAAGTTCAAAACAAGAGATGGAAATGTTGTTACTCTTTATCACACTGATAAGAGAGTTCAGCAATTATTTGCAAGGAAAGCACTCTCTATAGCAAGTGAAGAATATCCTGATCTCTCACAAGAAGAATTCTTAAATCAACAGAGAGAAATGATGGACAACTTTAATAACCCTGCTCCTACTAGAGGAAGAGGAGGCAGAGGTAGGAGAGGTGTTAGAAGAGGAAGAAGAAGCTCATCAAGTCAACCAATGCCTAGACAAACAAGGTCTAGAGGATTAAGAATTGAAGAAATTCCTGAACCTACTCAAATTCTAGTAATTCTTGACAGGTCTACTTTTGGTGATGATGGAATTGTTGAAGAAGAACCAGAATTAAGGAGAAGATCAAGGCAATCAACTCTCATCAATACAAATCAAATTACAAATTCTAATCCTGATATTGTTCCTGACAATATTCAAGATCCTGATGATTCTGAAATTCTGCAAGAGGTTGATTTATTAATTCTTTCTACAGTGGTTGATTCACACAATAAGGAAGTAGATGAAGAAGAAGAAGACAAAAGAAGAAGAAGAATAACAAGGTCAACAAATAGAGATTTTCAGCTCTATAAGCAAAAACTCAAAATTTCAAATAAAGGGTTGTGGAGAAATGCAAGAAGACAACAACCTCAGCTAGAAAAGAGTTATGCTTATGAGAAAGAGAAAGATAGAAGTGGAAACACATTGACACACTTAGGTGTGATAGACCTATCAATTTTCAGGCTGGTGGAATTATCACAAGTGCCTCACGTGTTGCTGATTTTTCTGAGTCATTTAGATCAAAAGCACTCTGGCTTCAAATGTTCTCAAATCTGAGGCAAATGGCAAACAATTCAAGAGGAGGTATTGGACACAGGGATGCTGAATATCTAAATACACCTCATGTTGATCCTTATGCCTTGACTGAAATTGGAGGTATTTTAACTTCTGAAAACCTGAACAATTTATTATCTGTTGATATAGTAATAGATTGTCATGATGGTTCTGAAAAGAAAGAAAAGCTTCTTTACTTCATGAAAGATGGTTCTGTGAAGATTCTATCCATTCAAGACTTGCTGATGAAAACTACAAAGGAACTGAAATATGTTCATTATTTGTTAAAATGGAAGAATGAAATATGCAAAATATGGAGTGACATGATTTTGGCAACAATAAGAAGAAGACTGGATGGAGGCAGAAATTTCAATGGTGATTATACTCCCATGTACTTAAATCAGAGAGGTCAAGATGTGGAAATGCAAAGGGGCACTGCTGTTAAAGAAGTGGCTTTTGGTATGACTCAGCTTAATCTTAATCCTGATGGGAAGGAAATTGCTTATATTTTGCTTGAAGAGCACAGTCTACAGAGAAGCTCCATACAGAATCTCAGAGCAGCTATCTATCAGATAAATGAGGAAGATGAAGAACTCAAAGATCTAAAAGAAAGACTTATTCAGATTCTTGAAGACAAGGAAGAAACTCTTTTGTCAAGCTTCTTGAAGATGAATTTATTCTACCAGAAAATCTGAGAACATAAGTTTGCTATTGTAATACTTGTACATTTTGTAATTAGTTTTTGACATCATTGAATCTAGAAATCTATACTTTATTTTACAAAGTATAAGATTGGGGGAGATTGTTAGATCAGGATTCAATGATCGTCAGGATCTAGACTCAACTGATCAGGATTGCTGACGTCATCAGTATTGCATGGTCATCAGTATTGTACATACGTCAGTATCAGGATTATCATCAGGATCTACATCAGGACTGGGATCAGGATTGATCATCTGGACTGGAAGCTGATCAGGATTCCTACTTAGAGTTATATTTGGAGTCTAGGTAAATAAGGAAGCTTATTTTGTCGGTTCCTTATTTATAGTAATGAAGCTATCAATTTAGGATAGGTTTCAATCTTTGTAATTGATTAGGACTTATCATGTAATTGATAGAGAAGCTGTGTAGTATATAAACACAGTTTAGGTTTCGATTTATATCGATCACAAACACGAGTATTTTGTAACCTTGAAGCTCTTAAGAACTCAGAATTTCTTGAGAGAGTTTTGTAACAGTTTTATAACAGATTTAATAAAAACTGTTATTATTCATATTTGTGTATTAAAAGTCGAGAATCTTATACAATTGTATTCAACCCCCCTTCTACAATTGTTATTTACTGGGCAACAGTATGAAATTAGTCCCTCATTCCAAAACTGACTCAATTTGGTAATTAATTTGAAATCTTGTATCAATTTAGTCATTAAAAGAGTTAAATTTTTATATCAATTTAGTCACTGGCAGATGGTCTCCTTGATACCAAATTTCTAATTAATGACTAAATTTAATCAATTTTGAAATGAGTGACTAATTTGATATATTTGAACCAAATGAGGGATGATTTTGATAATTATCCCATTAATAAAAAAATTAGTAAATAAATTGGATTAGTAGAGGGAGTTTAGGAGAATATTAACATACTATATTTAGTTTCCTCCGTTAGAAAATAATAAGAAGAAAATTGAGAATGTATCTAATATTATAAAGGCAAAAATATTAAAATTGTATATTTACTTTCGTCCATTAGTAAAAATTTAAAAGGCAATTAAGATATTCTCTAATAAAATAAATTTAAGAGACTATTAAAATTGTAAATTTAGTTTCTTCCATTAGTAAAGATTTTAAAGGCAAGAATATTAGAATTGTATATTTATTAGTTTCCTCCATTAATAAAGATTTTGAAGGCAAGAATATTATAATTGTATATTTAGTTTCCTCCATTAGTAAAGATTTTAAAGTCAATTGAGATATTTTCGAATCTTTAACATTAATTATTCAAAAATTTAAGAAAATTAGAAAAGTAGATCGAAGCGATTTGAGAGGCGCCACCTCATCGCCCTCGTCTTCTCCTTTATATAAGTATATTGATACTAGTTTATTAAGTCGCGCTTCGCAGCGGCCTTATTATAATTTCTCTAAATTTATTTTAAAAAAATTCTACAAAAAATGTTTTTAAATAAAATAATTAATTATATTTCTAACATTAAGGTTTCTTTTGAATGTTCCGTGTCGTCTTGATCATTTACGAAATTCTGAATAAATATAG
Organism: Heracleum sosnowskyi; assembly: GCA_030848705.1. Classification (NCBI taxonomy): domain Eukaryota; kingdom Viridiplantae; phylum Streptophyta; class Magnoliopsida; order Apiales; family Apiaceae; genus Heracleum; species Heracleum sosnowskyi. Next base: position 53,584,758 of record CM061241.1, read on the forward strand.
AAAAAAACAATTGTTTAATATTTTTATTATTTTAATATTATGTCGAATATTATTATATTGATTACCATTTATAATTTTTTCCAAAATTTAAATTCCAACTTATATTTTAAAATACATAATATAACATCAATATTTAATCTAGCATATAATACATGTTTCTAATGAACCGCCCTTTAGTTATGTTTCTTCCTAACGAGCCACTCTTTCGTTGTTACCAAAATTACATATAACATATTCGTTTACTAAATAAATTACATGATTTCAAATTTGTTTTTTTATTTTTGACATATAATACAAAATAAATTAGACGGTGTAAAATATCCACCTTGTAGTCTATAGTAGGGTAGGAGGAGATTCGTGTGAAATGAATTGATGAGTAAAGCGTCCTGACACAATTGATAATACAACTAGCGAGAATGTACATCACTTTATCGTTTTTGCCCTCCAACACATTTCAATTTCTTACTTTCCCAACCTTTCAGTTCCACTAAAATCAAATAGGTGTCCCAAAGTTGAATTATTATTACCAATATCACCTTCGATACTTATATCACAATAAACAATAGCTCTAGGCACGTCTGCCTGATTCATCAATTTATTACACAGCGTACTCTTTAAGTACATGATCATGATCTTCTTTGCAGCCTATCACTAGGCTCAAGAAAAAATTGCTTCACAATCCACTTACAAATTAACTAAAAATTGTTTGCGCATAATAGATTTAGTGGTTCCCTTTCTGCATTTGTTCACACAATATCACGCAAGTATACGCGGTCACAAGTAATATAAGAATAAGTAGAGTTCGTTCCCACAGAGACTGCTTTGGTTATTATAGTTATGCACTTATGCAACAATGTATGGCTATCGTTCAATGCTAAGACAAGTATCAAAGTTGTGTTTTGATTAACTAATTTAACTAAACAAATTACCAAGACTATATTAAACTAAAAATTGCTGTTGATTTACTTATGAGAATAAAACATGGGATCCTAACTTCATTAAATACTTCATCTAGAGTTTTTTGTCTTTAATCAATGCATGTGACAGTTGTGATAACTAATTGGATAACACGAAATCAGTACACGCTACCTTTCAGTATACGTATACCAAACCACTCAAACATCCACAAAAGAGATAGAAGTTGGGCAGACACCAATTATGTTTAGACCCTATATGTCTATAAGATTTGAAAACATAACGGTTTAACGAGCAAGTTATCCATTCAGATTACATAGAGCAGGTAAGATGGTTAAAATCACCTACAAATCATGCATGACAAACATACATAAACCTATGCTAGCATGGCAAGTTCTAAATCTCTATATCCACTTTCGCATTCAATAGAGATTAACAAACAATCTTAGATGTTAGCTACGCATCCAAGAAGAATAAGCACAACCAAACTAGGATATCAATTAGCCATCACACACACATCTTTAAAACAATTAACTACTAAAATCCATAAATAAATCCGTTAGAATCCCACGACAACGATTAGTTCATAATCGAACCGTTCATCATCGTGGGTTTTGATGAAAACATGATAGTAATAAGTCTAGAATACTGAATAAAGGTGCTAGGGTTTACGAATGAACAAACGAAACCAACGAGAATCCAAAGTATCGCCTAATTAGAAAAATACAAAGATAATATGAAAAGTAGATCTTCGTAATCAGCCGTCTCCTTGTTCTCCTCGCCGGTGGATGAATATGTATGTAAGTATATGATTGTATATCTCAGAATTCGTCCACCAATGGTTTATATAAGCCATGGGGTTGACTGGTCAGCTGCTGTTTCCTTTTCTGAGTTGAAATTTCCTTCTTCAGCATGTTTAGGGCGCGGGCGCGCCTGAGAGGGGGTGGGCGCGCTTGAATTGAATTCAAATGGGCGCGGGCGCGCCTGGAAGGGGGAGGGGACCCTTGACTTTCTGCCAGATTTCTTCAAAATGCATTTTCTTGAGTTTTCTTCACGTTCTCAAGTCCCACAACTTCACGACTTCCACAATAAAGCTCATTCACCACCACCAAGTCAAGATAACTCAAATACTCCACCAACAATACGACTCTGCACTTACTAACTCAAAACACATTAAAAACGACAAGTACTTGAGTACAAATAACCAATTTAAGCCGATTTAGAACGATCCAAGTGGATATGAAATCCACTTATCAGCATTAATCGGTTTTCCATTACTAATAGGGTTGGCACCGGACTGCAATTCTGCATCCTAAAACGATTCAGCAACTTTACAAAAAAAACACAGAATACTTCTCAGAATTCAAACTCAACATTCTAGTATTTTTATCCTTTAGTTCGGATTTCCTAGACACATATTAATTCACCCATGTTTTCAATCTCAAATTTACTACTAAGTTCACTAACTCCCACTTTTCAAAGTACATGCATATTTGTCTAATTAACTCTCGACAAAATATTTCTATATTGCTTTGCATGAACTTTTTCAAATAGGACAATCTCAAATATAAAAACAGACACATTAGTCTTATATTTTCTCTCCAAAATTCACTTACAACCTGTGAATTTTTTATGTTTAGGAAGAACACAAAACTCCCACATTTGTTTCTATACTACAAACTCAATTTCATTTTTATGGCTTTTAACCGTGAGCCAATTTCTTGCAATTTCATCACTATTCCAACCACTACTATTCTGACCGGTGTTGAACATGCTCTCTATTCCGACCACTACTAGAAATTTCCTCTAGTTTAACATAAAAAATAATATCATACAATTTTCCCGAATTAATAAATTTATCACCTAAAACTATCAACCAAATTAAAATATTATTATTACGACAAATATTTATAAATGAGACTATCATGAAAAAACTACACATAAGCACCCGGCTTATAAAAACTGAACCTGCCAAAAGTAAATTGCATGGTAATATTGTTTTGTTATTAAATAAAAAAATTTATTATAAGATGCTTAAGAGAACAATAATAGTGCCAACATAGCAAACAAGAAATATGCAGACACTAATAATACAGTGCACGGAAAAACAAAGATGACAACGGAAAACACTACAAACTAAACATCATATATGCATAACAAAAATATGCAAAGTAAAATTTAATAAATTTGTCACATTGGTATAGAAGAATAAGAAGAGCGCAATACATTGGTATAGAAGAATAATAAAAGCACAATATTAGACAAAACTAGTATGCACAAAAGCAATACACTGAATCCCACTCAACAAAGATGATGAAATCAATATGTAATCATGTAACAGTTAGACATGATAATATTAAATAGCATAAAAATGACTAACACCCTATAGTACTTACAAGAAACAAGATAAACTAGAATCTAACAATATAATATAAGTCAAAATGGATAGCTTACATATTCACGGAAAAACATTAACATCATACAAATTTACTACCCAAAAAGGAACCAATTTAAATAATAAAAACAAGGTGTATGAAAAAATTAATAGATCCAAGACACAATGTATAAAAAACAAATCGATGAACATGCATAGTCATTGGCTTGAGATTATAAACATGGAAAAATCAAGTCTAATAGCCACAAAAAAGTAAGCATGTGGTAAGTCACAAAAACTAATATCATGATTTACCAAAAGCGATATTAAAATATTCAATTGTAATAAGTATCAAGTATATAGGCTGATGTGTAGAAAACCAAGCTGAAACCCGAAGATACTAATGAAGCGTGAACTCATGAAGAGACCAACAAGTTGAAGAACAGCCGTGAACTGGATCAATAAATAGCCGAAGCTTTGATACCGATGTTGTATTTAGAGAGATTAAAAAGAGTTAAGAGAAAATTATTTTTAGGAGTTCCGGGTGTGTATGGAACAAGTTTTCCATTTTCCTTTTTTAGAGTAACCTCTTCTTTGGATACAACCACTATGTATAGGTCTTCTTACACCCCTTCACTCTTTATATGTAACAGCCCAATTAAGTATAATTCAATGTCATAATGTCATTATTTGTAACATATAAATAATTAATCCACATAATATATAGCTTTCTAAATATATTAATTTATATATTTACTTCCTTAATCTTATTTGACAAAATATGTAAAATATAACATGCATAGCTAAATATAGTCCTATAGCTATAATATAGATCCAAAATCAAAAAATTTAACTCCAATGCATAGATACTCTTAAATGGATAAATGCATAAAGGTTGTATATCAAGTCATTCAAATTGCAACAAAATCAACTATTTCTCCTCTACAAATTGATATAGATTTTGACTATCAAAGATTAACTTCAAGAAATATGTACATTTAGAAATTAAATCTTGAAGTAAACCGGACCAACATATTTTTTTGATGTAAATCTTTCATAATTAAAATCAATATCAATTTGTAAAGGAAAAAAAATTGATTTCATTAAGAAATGAATGAAATATTCAAATTTTAATTTATCAATGGTGGATATACTCCATCTGTCCCTCTCATTTCTTTATACTTTACTTTTTTGTACGTCTCTCTCATTTCTTTACATAACAAAAATAGTAACATTTTATAATATAAATTCCAATCACATTCACTACTTTCCTCCACTATACCTAGTTTATACCCACTTTATACATTAAATATTGATTGATCCCACCACTTTACTCATTTTTCTTACTTTTCCCTATTAATTTACACTTTTTCTTAACCTCTGTGACGTCCCCTCAATGTAAAAAATTGAGGAGGACGAAAGGAGTAAGTTTGAAGAAGAAGATAATTATGAATTAAAAGACTGTTTACCTTTAAATTTCATCTGTGTTTTAAGGATAATATACATAACATAGTGAAACTGAAATTTTAATATAGCACGTGATAGTTTTTGAAGTAGAGTATTCGAAATAATCTGAGTCAGTATGTACACAAAGTGCACTTTTCTCTTATAACCGCCGTGATAACCGCCATGATACATTTAGCATTGGACATGCTCTAACATCTGCGATACGTTCTTCAATGCTCAAATCAAACCCATTTGTTTACGGGGAATTAGCCTTACATAACCTTAAGCACACGGAAATTAATTATGTCAATAAATGCTTAAACAGAATATTTAAGGCTATGGTTAGCATTATTTATTTATTTCTAAAATATTTTACCAAGAAAAACAACCAGAGTTTTATAGAATTACATATCAATGCGACATTTATTCAATTTCATTCAAATTTGGATGCTGTTTTACGGTGCTGTTCTTTCAGCCAATTACATAAAGAGAAAACATTGCATTCTTCAGGAAAAAAAAAGGCTTGGTCTGGACTGATTTGATGTTGTCATTGTTCAACTAAGAGCCTGTTTGGCTTTGGTTTACTTTAGTGACCTGATAATTCTGTCCAAATATGGTTTGTTCACGAAGACTAGTGTTCATCGACAGTTCTAAACCAAACTCTAGAAGTAGTTAGGTTTCTTTTTCAGTTTCAGCTAAATACTACGTTACTCTGCTCATATAAAGCTACACTTATCTGATGATTCAGCCTACATTACCATTTTAGATCCTTAAGGTTATAATGCCATATGTGATGGTGGTAGAAGTACGATTACTGTCAATAGCTCCTTTAGCTTAATTTGTCGTAGAAGAAGCCTTGACAAAACTCGAGAAGCGGGACATCTTATCTTGTAGAAGAACCTGTGGATTTCCTTGTTCAACCTACAATGGCAATGAAAAGAAATATTAATACTTTCAAGTAGTGAGGGCATACATTCTTAATTAAATTATTAGCGCCTCATCTCAAAAACTTTTTTTTTTCCATTTCGGTACAGAGTCTGGTAGCATCCTTGCAGAAAAAGAATGTGAACAAAGATTCTGTGCAGATTTTTAATTACATCAAGCCTTATTTAGTAATCAGCCTGACGCGTGGATCTTGTTATAGACCCATGTTAATGGAAAAAAATAAGGGCCAAGTTACTGAAGTAAAGGATAAGCTATCAAACTTGTCTTCAACAATTTTGCAATGCACTGAATCAAGCTGGAATTTGCATTAAAGTTTGAATCACTTGTATTCTCCTTTGTTGTGGGTCTTTATAGATGCGATTTAGTCCTGGACCATACAAAAGCTTCTTGATATGTACTGAACGTGAACGGGCGGGCTGTTTGGATTGTTGATGGAAATTGGGAATGAGAATGGTTTGGATATCCACGGGGGGTAAGAGTATTGAACGAGTAATTAAGTAACTGAGAAAGAGGTTCCAATAATTGTCTGAACCACCAAACACAAACACAAGGAATACGATTCCTGATCCTGTTAACCAGGATGAAATCCCATTAACCAAACACCCCCAAGTAATGTTCGGGTTAACAAGCTTAAATTAACCTTACAAATCATGTAATATAATAAATATCTAATTTCGAAACAAACACACCTTTTAATTGGAAGGAAAAGAATGCAGTAGGAGTCGAGTGAAGAAATGTGATGACTATAGTAAGAAGAGATGAATAAAGAGAAGGCATGAAAGGAAACGAAAAGATGCAAATTTTCTAGATAAGATCCCTGAAAGAGATGGGTAGGATGATGACACAAATATGCATTATCATGTTGGAGGATTTGAACACCAATTTTAAATTTGAGAATGCAATGAAGGAACGAATGAAAATTATAAACAAACACCAATATGACAATGCAAATTCCATTTCACTCCTGACCAAATAGAGCATAAGAGTTCTAAGATTTTTGGGTGGATCCTTTATTTTTTTTTCACCTCTTTAATCCAGTTCAGCTACGGATTTTCCGTGCCGAGGAAAATAGTTATAAAAGGCTGTTAATTAGATAATAAATGAATTATCATCGCCTTGTGCTTATTCCACTTAAAGCTTAATAAAAAAAACTAAATACATATGGTTGTCGAGAGCATACCAGTGACCCTTGATCAAGAATAACAATAGTATCCATGTTCAGCACTGTGGGAATGCGGTGAGCAATTGTGATCACTGTAATGCCTCTGCATTTGCTAGTTATGGCATTCTGCAGCTTTAAAGCCGTTGAAGTATCCACATTGGCTGTACATTCATCCAAACACAGCACCTAAAATAATAAATATTATAATTAACCTCCTCCTGCATGAAATTTCAAGTGGGTGGATGTGCTTTTACAGGTATATGTTTGTGTATGTGTGTGCCTTTGTGCCGGCAGAGAACCTCAATTCCATGGTAGACAAATACTACCCTAAAGCTTGCGTGTTTCAAGTGGTCTTGCATAAAAATGAAAATATACATGCTGAATTTTTTTTTTAACAGAGGTGGTTTATATCTTAACTCTCATCTCGACTTTCAGGTAAAGGACCGAATGATGCAAACTTTGAAACACAATCTGATGAAACAAAAACAAGTATTTCATTTTTATACTTAGGTGTTTGATGGAACTTTTAAGAAAAGATATTGCAATGGCTTCATATATTTGTTTTTAACTTGACACTATTCATTTATTTTTATAATCTTTTTGACATAAACATTGTCCCCCTGCACTAAAGGAAATCAGAGCTCCGCCACTGTGTGGGGTGTGTGTTTCCGTGATTCCATGTTTCATCATCTATCCTGCATTGTTCTTTTTTATTATCACCTTAGATGACTTGAGAAATGCACGTGCAAGGCACAACAGCTGACGTTGCCCAACAGAGAATGGAGCTCCAGATTCTTTTACATGCATGTCAAGTCCTCCCATGGCTTTAACTTCTTCTTCAACCTGGCACTTTGCTAGGGAATCCCAAATTTTCAGGTCATCATTCACCCGGAATGGATCCAGGTTGTCCCTAATTTTGTTTAAAGAATCATCATCAAGGTATTATATAACCAAATACATCTAGCTGAGAATTGACAATTTAATCTCTAGATTAGGCTCAATAATACATGCTTTTTTCAAAAAGTATGATAACAAGTAACATATAGTCATGTACCTTAATGATCCTTCAAAAAGGAATGGAGTCTGCGGAACAACAGAGAAACGGGAACGAAGGTCTCGTAACGAAATATTAGCTATATTCATTCCATCCACCAAAATACAACCTCCGGAGAGTGGGTTAAGGCGAAACAACACATTTAAAATGCTAGATTTTCCAGCACCTGTTCTGCCAACAATTCCAGTCTGATCAATGACAAAAAATGAGGTGTTATCCTTGAGAGACGAATTGATAATCGGAAGTCCCAAATAAGAATTTAATGTTATTGATGGGTGTAGGATTTTAGGATAAAGAGTACTATTACTGAGAACAGAGACAATAATGAAAAAATAAGCAGCAGCAGCAGCATAATAATGAACAGACCTGTGTCCCCGCAGAAAAAGTACAAGTGATATCACATAACGCAGCAGGTAAAGAAGGCATATACTGAAGAGTAACATTCAGAAATTCGATGTTCCCATGCAACGGCCAGTCTGTATCTAGAAGGTGGCACCCATGTAGTTCTTCTTGAGCTATATCCATATACTAGGACAAAAGTAATCAACAAAATTAGTCAGTGCCAAAGAAATCAAAATATTAACTTAATTCTCCATACCTGAAGAACCCTCTCCACCGAAACCAATTCCTTTTCTGTTTCTGTAAAGCTTGTCAAGAAATTTCCTAATAGAGATACGACTGGAGCTGCATAAGAAAGTGCCAATCCTACCTGTTGACAAAATAAGGGGCATACCAGAACTCATTGTGAATTGCAGATGACACAAAAGTAGCTACGTCAATAAATTGAATTTAAAAGTGAGTAAACTGTTAAGAATAACTGAAAACAAAACGTTTACCTTTCCTGGGCTACCAAAACTAATAAGAAGATGTCCATGAGATCCAACAACAGCCATTACAGCAACAAAAGACACAATAACTGCTGCTAATAGCTAATACAAATAATTTGGGTACCAGATGAGATCTTATGAACCAGTAATGTGAATCAGAAAATTCATGCATAGAACTCTTTTCATATAAAGAAACTTTTACTCCATGTATCTTCCCAAGTTAGCTCAACATACCTGCAGACGCAGTGAAAGCCACAAATTTGCTATAGTCTCTGAATAAGAAGTACGCTGATACAATATTACTTTCTCAGTAAATCTGGCAAAGAAAACATCCTGTCAAAGAGTATTAGTATGGCCCACTCTCTGGTCATTCCACGAGAACTAGATGTATTATCAATTTAAATTAGTATAACTACCAGTGCTAATACTAAAATAATAGTCTCAGACTTAATACCTATAAAACAACCTGAAGCGATAATGGTTAGTTCTGTTTTCTGATAATGTATTAAAAATTCTGAATTTTGAATAGAATGCAAATGCTTACCTCAGTTTTGAAAGCCCTTATAGTTGACGATCCATTCAGGATCTCAGTAAAGGAGTCATAGATAGGGGAACGTGAGACACTATCTAGCCTTCTCAACTCCCTCGATGTTGACCTGTAGTAGAACTGAACAACCTTTCATTTAGCTGCAACTTTTAGCCTGACAGATCTTACGCTCAATACAATCTCACTGGCTGACATGTAAACTAATATTCTGCTTTATTTAATGATAAGGAACATGCTAACAAGTGATTTGATTCTTTATTTTCAATTGCTGCTTAGACATGAAAGATGCACTTCAGATTTCTCTTTCAAATTATTCCTCATTACAATCTTCAAACAGAGCATGTTTTATTTGGTACAAAATGTATACGGTTCAATTTTATCATACAACCTTTCGCTCATTATACTCATAAATCTCACCATGAAAAGAAGATATCGTCAGTCCGCGAATGTATATGTATTCAGATAAACATCAAAAACATTCAAAGAAAAAAGATAATGATAGAAAAGTATTCGATGTGAATATGATAAGCAGCTAAGTATATACAAAAATCAACTTATCGTATTGTTTACAAGTAATAATGAAGATGGAGCAATGAATGGTAAAGCTGACAGAAGACCTACTATTAGAGTATGGATATACCTGCAATTTGTTGTATATATACCAAAATGGCAGTAACAAAAGTAAAAACATGACCTGCAATATAGACATCAGTTGAAGCAGATTCATCATATCAGATATGAAGCATTTTGAACAAGAATATGATCTTATTCTGAATATCAACCAAACATAAGAATTATCTTAAATTTACCTGCACATAGGAGAGAACAATAGCTATTCCTAGGAGACCAACAAAGTTTGCCAGAAGAATGTTGAGGATGAAAGGAAGAGTTTCATCAATTGTATAGAGATCGGAAGACAACCTATATAACGAACAGAAGATATACTCTCAAGAAGATATAGAATAATATTAGAAAATTTGTGCTACCTGTTAAGTATTCTTCCGCTTGGAGTCTGATCGAAGAACTGCACAGGTGCATTTACCAGATTCTTTAATAGTCTGTCATGCACTTGCACGGCAGCACGTAGACCGCCAAATGCAAATGAGAATGCTCGCACTAATGTCAACGAGGAATTCACGACACAGAATATGCACAAAACAACCTGCAGGGTCAATGACAATATGACATAGTTAGATACATTGATTTCAAGTCTAGCAGTCACTCTGAAAATTCGTATATCATTTCAAGCACTTATGTTCTCTTTTGGAGGGAGTCATTGATGGGTATGATAAAGAGGAGCCTACTGGCAGTGGTGTAGACAGTGAATTAGCCAAGTGTTGGCTAATATACAGCCTTACAAAACTTTTACGATGACAAGAACAAAAAACTTCTAGTATACAACTAAATAGTTTATCAATTATAACAAGATGATAGATTCCTAAAATCTATTACTATTAAATTTGTGTTTATACTTGTTTAGAGTATTAACAATTCTAATACTAGAGACTGCTTATGTAATGTTATAGCTGTGAAAAACATGCGATTTTAGGGTTTCCAGGTTCCTGAGTTTGCTTTTAAACCTTATCGGGATCACTTGTGCATCAAGAAAAACCACGGGTCACATTATCTGTTATTACACTGTCCACCAGAGAGGTACTAACAAACAAGTAACATATTGCCTGTTGGTTTTGTACGAAACTAGTGCTTACCAAATAAAAGGATGTTTGATACTTCTCTTTATTAACTCCTGTTGTATCTACCCAGTATGACAGCCATAGGTCATTTCCATTACGGGAAGCTTGCATAAATATAGCTGAGAGGCATGTTAAAATTGTAATAGACCAACCGCAGAATGCTGCATAGTTTCTGTTGATCAAAAAGATTGATATTCAATCAAAGCATGAAGAAAGTTACAAACATAAGCTCATGCAAGAAAATGATTTCAATGCGTGCTTTACCAAGAAATCTACTATACAGGTCAATAGAAAATATATAACTCACTTGTAGGTGACAAGTTCAACCCTTCCTTCTTTCCTCTGTTCAACCTCAAGGCTGTAAGGGGCTTCCTCCAAGACATGAATATCTTCACTCTCCATAAGTACTTTTTCTTGAGCATCTACATCCTTATCTTGATTTTGAACTTTAGAAGAGATAATGAAGTCTTCCCGCAGGGAGGGTGCAATATATGAAGAAATAGAGAACGATGATGGGCTTCCTACCCACCTCACTTGTCCTTTGTCTATTAAAACGACTGTATCTGCAGACGATATTGCCTGCGGAAAGCATAAGTAAGATTTCCAGATTCAGTTTACCAAGAAAAGAATTGGACAAGAGAACAATATGTATGATCAAATGTTCGCAACAGCCACAATCATAGATGTAGATACACATATAAAAAGACCAACTCTCATAACGTGGGTATTTCACCCACATACTCCAATACACTACGTACTACATCCGTACTCTCACTCAAGGTCTCCTGCAAAAGTCAAATGTGGTTATAATCTAAATAACAATAATAACAATTGAAAAAAACGGGCATCCTTAGTTTCTTTTACACAAAAATACAAAATCTAACTAATTGGGCCTCAACTCTCAATAAAAAGGCCAAGGAATTAAAAAAAAAAAATCCAACAATCCTCACCTTGGTTTGATCTATTCCAAATATCTCTAAGCTTAACTCAGTGTGCCTTGGTGCAAGAAACAAGACCGTAAATAGTTTTTGTTTCCTTTAAAATGGAAACTCAAACAAATTTAAACCTCACTACGTGGAAACTCAAATTATCACAAGTCCTCCCCTGGGAAACTCCACCTTAACACTAGATGACCAAGAAAACTTAAATTTAAACCAGAAACATGATGGCAATTAATCTTTACAGAGTACCTTGTCCAACTAAGGTAATATGACCAAGCAACAACTTTTAATCAAATTTAAAACTGTTTCGTGCCGAATTACTATGTGTGCAACCAGTAAACTGGTAACTGATGAACCCGCCAAGACACAAAATCTATTCAGTAAATCAGAGATCTGTCTTGTATGCCATCCACACTAAAGACGCACCACACTTAACGACTAATGCCAATACATCAAGATTCAATTTTGGCAACTCCCCCGTCACACTAAAACTCATAACAAACTAAACAAACTGGATAGTATTATTATCTGACAAGATAGTATTATTACCTAAGAAAGAAGGGATGCAGACACTTGACCATTGTATTATTTTTAATACACGACACACCTTGTTACAAAACAATATTAGCATCCCAAATTTCCGACAAAATCAGACAGTACATCGACTCAAACTACTAATTCCTGAAAGCTACACTTAAACCTTCTCAACAATATACAACCATATCAAACATAAACCTGCTGATATCTAGAACATAAATTGTGCTCAGTCTTTAAATTCACAAACCAAATGTATAAATTTTATGCACAAAAACAAAATTCCCCACTCATCAACAGGATGCTCAAACCCATATACTTCTACAAACTCGTGTATTAAATCTCTAGCTGAAAAGTTGAAAACACACCAAGTACGCCAACCTCCTACAAAGGACCAGTATCTTCAAATAATAAAGATCTTTCAAGATGCATCACCTATTCTTGGCTCATATTTTTGACAGAACTCAAAAGTTTGAAACCAACAAAATCAAATTCTAAAACCACCCAGCACTCTAATGTTGACAGTGTCCACGCCTGTAACTCAATGTAACCAAAAGTAAACTTCAATAAAAATGTGCCCACATCTATTACAAACTGTCAATTGGATCGCTATTTATACAGGTGGTGCCGGTAACTCAATTTAACCAAATATTAAACTTCGATAAAATGTGCCACATGTATTACAAAAAGCAGACTGCTGATATTGGGTCCTCACACCTCCTACACCACTGATACGAATAAATTTAAAAAAACCTCGCTGTAAAGATTCCAATGTGGGAAAAAACTCAAAGCAAAGATATAAACCCTAGCTCTAATACCAAATTTTATGAAATTTGACCGGATTTTACAATTAAATAAGAAAGCAAAAGCAAAGAACAAACACAAACAAGACAACAATCAACGTTGATCAATCATCGTTTCTTATTTCACAAGGTGAGGAGAACAGTCCTCTAAGAAGAAAAAATGAGTTACAAGGTGAGTGAGAGATCAACTTCCCTATCATTGGGATTTTATCAACACAATTAAATACCCCTACCAATATCACTTTTCCTGCAGAAACTAACTTAATCAGGCACCAATACAAAAGCACCAACAGGAATCAGCATACCATTGTCAGTTTTTGATTTGTATGTATTCTATTCCAGCAATGCATCATAATATTGTTCTTAAACAATCTACGTAACTAAACATTATACAGAGGTTAGCCTATGAAATACACATTGAGTTTCAGAAAGAAACTGTTCTAATCACTTGCTTGATAACTTATGTGTTACAATTGAGTAAATTTTACTAATGAAACAGAGAGATTATATGTTTGTCCAGTAACCAATGACCATGCCTTTTGACTACATTAACGCAGTAAGTTTTTGGTGGAGCCAATACCTGTACATTGTGGGTACAAAGAATACGTGTCTTCCGGTTCATAAGGGGACCAAGAATTGCATTAGATAATATCCACTGTGCAACTTCTGCGTCAACTGCACTAAGGACATCATCGAGCAGAAATATGTCGGGACCATGATAAACAGCCCTGTTTTACATACGACAGTATTAACAAGTCCAAAGTGATTCATATAACTCCTGTTTATTGCTATTTGTATTTTAAAGTACAGAAGTGCTTTTACCTGGCCAGAGCTAAACGAGCTCTCTGCCCACCTGACAAGTTAACTCCTTTTTCACCAATAAAAGCCATGTCACCTCCATTCATTCGGGAGATATCAATGTCCATTGCACATGCCTTTAGTACATCAGATAATCTTTTCACAACAAAAAACAAGTACTGTGTTAGAGCTGAAAAATCCTTCACCGGTGCAGTAAAACCTCTATGGACCAAACACTTAGTAATTTATCGAGCTTAAAAATACAATGTCTCTATTACGTTGGGACCAAGTAAAAGTATAAATCTATAGATGTTATTAATTAATTGAGTACTAATTCATCGAGTTTCTACTCTTTCTTTATCACAAAATCAAATATGTTTGGGAGGAGACATATATATTTCCCCTGTTGTGCCCATAAAAATAAGCTGCAAAATAATCAACCCTCCCAAAACCTTAGGGTGTTTGCGAAAGCCAGCAAATGGGTCTTGGGTCTTTAACACTACCCCTCATTGAAAGCCCAACTTCCAAAATTGCATATGAATCAGCAAGATATTATAAGGATAACCTTAGTTCAATTGATATTCTCAGTTAAATATATGGGAGTGTAGGTCCCTTTTGGCGCACATCTAATTTTAAATGACCAAAACAGCACTTTATTTAACACTGGCCACTCCAACCTTTTCAAATTTGTGTCACCTTACATAATTTGTGTGCCCAGTACTTCAACCTTTTCAAATTACTCAACACTCTATCTCTCTCTCACACACACACACTCACACAATTTAATTACGTAGTGCAACTGCAGCCTTGATATTAATTCCACTTCAATACGCAGACCTTTTCTTTTCAATCTACCATCGGGTGATTTGACTTTTTGCAAAATCAAATCACGATTTCTCATTTGGCATGCTATATGCTTGACCAATCATTCAGGAAAAAGATACAGTTCACCAACTTAAACGATAGATCGGGAAGAGAAGGACAGAGGAAAGAGATGAAACTCATATAAGACAATTCATTAACGGGAGGCAACTGAATGCCTAAAATATTTGCGTTAGATGTGTCTCTGTCAGGATTCTATATTGTCCAAGTAGTAAGAGTACTCGAAGAAGAATAAGAGATATTGTTAGGGGTATTCGAGTCATTGCAGAATCGGTTACTAGTGGAAGTCTACTAGCAAGTCGCACATATATAGTAGTCATGTTAGTACTTTCAGATCAGGCATGAAAAATATATAAAAATGGAAGTGATTCCACCAAACCTCTCTTCTCTCTTAAAACTAACCATTTTCCTGTGATATAAAGTTGCACGAAACAAATGGGCCCGCACAAGTATCTCTGATATCTCTCTATCTCTGTTCTTACTCTAATTCTGATATTATTTCTCTGAATCTATCTCTTTCTCTGCAGAATCTCTCTGTTTATCCACCGTTGTTGCATTTCTTACCTTACAAAGACAGAAAAACACCAAAAACATACATAAACTCATAAACAAACATGCAGGAACAAGCAGTTCCTGACAGTCACACGTGACACAGGGGGGCAAACTTTTAAGCAGTGTCACTTCGTTATTTGTAACATTTACTCTAAATCTGCATTTCTTTGGGCATTTTATCTGAGAATATTGCACAGTAATTAGATCGCAATTAAGCGGCCACTTGGTAATACTTATGACCAGCTCTCCTAAAAATTTAACACAAATATAATTAAAGTTACTGAAATAATTCTGGAATTGCACCTTCTTGGATCATATTCATCCCCAAGAATGACATTGTCACGAATGCTTCCAGATAGAATCCATGGAACCTACCAAATAAGAACATAGGATGTAAGCAGTCAAAGTATTGCACAAAAAATTCAGAAGCAATATGCCGTTGTTCATTAATTAACAACCTGTGGTACATATGCTATAGATCCACTTGAATACACAAATCCTTTAATGATTCTCGTTTCTCGCAAAATACAATTTAGTAAGGATGATTTGCCTGAACCTACCTGCATGCAGACATTAAAGTAACCAGTCAGTGATATAAATATGTATCATTCTGTAGTAAAATAATACTGCACCTTAGAAATGAATCTTGTGTGTTACCAGTTTACATTATCTTTGACTTTCATGATACTCTTCAAAACTCAACGCATTAACCGATCAAGAAAAATGGTTAAAGGGGAGCCGTAGTGTTTTGTTTAAAGTAATACATTTTAATAAAATCACAGGAGTCTTATATTGTATCTTCCTGGTAAAAACTAAGGGGTTGAAAATTTGGTCTTTTTTACCACATCACTCATAGAGTATCAGTATTTACACTGATATACTATCTACAGCCGCTGCTAAATCATTCAAAATTTGTCTCGGCTAATAAAATAGGTACATAACTTCCTGCTACTAAAACAAGTATACTAAAACTAGATTAATTTTATTTTATATTTATGTAAAATTAGGTTCTACTTGTCGTGCATACAAACAGAATGAGAAAATTTAGATACCTCCCCAACAACAGCAACAAGGTGACCCTTGGAAAGAGAGAGAGACACGTGATCCATCACCAGCTGCTCCTGATCATTGCTTGACCACAGACAACATGCTTCATTAATGACAACAGCCACATCTTCACCGGTTACACATGGATACTCATCTGTACATGATGATGAATAATTATCACTGGACGTCTCAGTTTCAATCTCTGGACAGCAAAGAAACCTGCTTAGACGACTGGTTGATATGATGGCCTGTAATACAATTGAAAATCCAAAGTTCGAGTCGAGCACAAAAAATATCATGAACATACTAAACCTGAACACACATGGCAGAGAGAATACTCACATCAATCAGTCCATTAATGACCCATGGGAATGAGTTCAGTGGTGATATTAAGTTATTGAAAAGCGCAAGACAAGTAAAGACCTATAAATACGAAAAGCTCACTGTATCAAACTAAGCATAATAGGTCAAAAGAGTCAAAAGAAATTACTGTAAAAAAACAAATTTTAAATTAGCCATACCGTTGCAGCATCAAGTTGATTTCCCATCAATGCATAAAGTCCAAATGTGCAAAAGGAGAAAAGTGTTGGTGTTGTGGCCCAGAAGAATACGCACCATGCATCCAAATACTTCCGCGTCTAGTATATAAAGAATCAGTAATTAGAAGAAGATTGTTCTTCACAACAAAATAATGGAAGGCTGAAGAAACTTGGTGTCTTACTGACAAAAATGTCACTTCAGAGGATCTCGCTTTCATCAACCAACTAGAAAACAGAAGTTCCCAGCCATACATCTTTAAAGTGCGGATATATGTCAAAAGTTCTCCTGCCCTTCTTATCCTGTCAAAAATCATATATATTATGTTGTGCATACTTTCTTAGAAGTCATGAAACAGCATTGGAGTTTAATGTGGAGAAAGGAATTATACAATTTATGTTACTAAATAGGAATAGATTTAATTGCAATTTAAAATATAGTTTAATAATATTATACATAGTTCATTAGGAATATTTTAGATTATGTTAGAGAATAAGAAAAAGATTTGTTTCCTTTTATTAATATTTTACTTCGTAGTTAAGTTTCACATGGTTTTTACTCCTATATAAGTAGATGTA
This sequence comes from Heracleum sosnowskyi, assembly GCA_030848705.1. NCBI lineage: Eukaryota > Viridiplantae > Streptophyta > Magnoliopsida > Apiales > Apiaceae > Heracleum > Heracleum sosnowskyi. The sequence continues at coordinate 53,602,394 of CM061241.1, forward strand.
ATATTTTATAATTAAAAGACTTTTATTACAAATATTGAGGATTTTTTTATCGTGATATGGGTGCGGCGATCTATAAAACTTCTCTCCTGCGGATCTAAAAATTCTGTGTTTAGATAACATTAAGGCTTGGGTACTTTAGCGTTCAATCCACCACGTGTATTCTCTTTTTGTTTGAGTCCGTAAATTCTTCCATTTCCTTGTTTAAATTGTTGTCTTGCATTAGAGTTTAGTCAGTTGACAATGTGCAGAAAGTCCAAATTCTATCAAAAGTGTCAAGTAATTACAGAAGTTACATGGATATTCAGCAATGTTTTGAATTTTAAACATGTTTTCTTACAAACAAGCTCATGTATTTGTGTAGAGACGACATGGCTAATTAGAGCTACAAATCATCCAACAAATTCCTCAATATCAGTCTGTAAATCAGCCCAGAGTATACCCCTGCCAACTTTAAAACCACCCTACAACATCAATAAATACCAGCCTCTATATATGCCTAATATGAAATACCAACATCTAAACCACCCTACAATATCACTAAATACCAGGTTCGAAATCAGCCCAATATGCAATACCAACTTCTAAACCACCCCCTACAATATCACTAGATAACAGCATCTATATCTGCCCCATATAAACATCAATATTACCAATTTACAGCTATTACTTGTATCGATATTTACAAATAAAATACCTAATGCCGCAAGCCGCAGGGATATTAATTAAATATTATTGACATTCCCCTTCAAATTGATGCAGGTATATCTAACAACAACAAATTGCCACTGAGAAATTAGTGTTCTGGTGTGTCAACTTTTGTAAAGACATCAGTTGTTTGAAGATTAGTACTAAGATTTGGAAGGGTGATTACATCACTAGTAAATGCCTAATGGCAACCCAGTTTAAAGTGTTTTGTGTGTTCATTATCCAATGGATTTGCACTGATCTGAATGGCATTTGTATGAGCAGCATGAAGTGGAGTGGAATCAATTTGAGAAACTCCAAGACTCTAAAGAAGACGACATAGTTGAATTTTACATGATATTCGTTAAGTTTTTACATGTTAGCGAGCAGCCATAAATATAAATTTACCCATTTAAGTTCCACTTAAGGAATCTACGAAACACAACATCTTCATAATTTATCTCCATATGCTTCACTCTCCACAAAGTTTGAGATTAGGTGTAGCCTTCACAATTTTTTCCAGCGAAATCCCCATTAATTCCGGTTACTGAAGATGGGTTAATCAACAGGTTTTGGTTCTGTTGCATAATATATGATCCATTGAAGGCGTTACTCTAACACCTTAAAATTTTATATGAGTTTTTTACTTAACATGGTATCATAGCTTGGTTTCGGGAGGGGTCTCAAATTCGAGTTGGTTCACCAAACCACCAGTTTAATTTAATTGTTTGTTTGTTTGTTTGATTTGGTCTGTTATCGTACATTTTTGGGGGGAGTGTCGAATAATATATGATCTATTTGAGGCATTTCTAAGACCTTAAG